>OW051476.1:9691367-10227709 GCA_932521405.1 Oscheius sp. JU1382 | reverse complement strand
TACCCGAAAATCTCGTTTGTATTACCCTACCCGAAGATGACTTTTTCAATAATAAGGCATAATCTGTAATCGGTAAGTTTTATTAGCACAAATGTAACAATATCCAAAAAAAAATCTGATTATACCTCGGCTACAACTGTGAACTGTTAATTTTGAGAAATATTAAACGTTCAAGCGTTTCAGCTGAAAGCTGACCTCTTTTGTTAGAATAGATGAGGCTTGCTGCGGAAAATAGTTGTTCAGGTTCGGCTGTAGAGGCAGGTATGGATAACACCCGTTGAGAGATTTTTCGGAACTATTTACCTTTAGGGGCCCCACTAGCCATGAACTCAAAATTAGCGTATCAAGTGCTATGCGGAGGGCGTAGGTTCGACTCCTCTCCCGGGTCAATTTTTTTTCTTTTTTATTTTTCACTCCTCAGTAGTCGTACACCTCTTATAACCCTTTTTTTTTACTTTTTGTTAAACTTTATTGACTTATAACAGAAATGGAAACAAATGTAGACACTATTTAACCGGGTAAAGGAGGGCTATATGTTCCCACAGATTGTAGAGGATCGTATCAGGCGAACCGAATTCCCTTCGCCACATAAATCCCATCAGGTAATCGCTGTACCGCGAATTATTAATTCCGTAACGTTTCTTAGCTTGGAATTTTACCTTTTGCCACAACGACTCAATGTTTTGAGTGTGGGCTCCAGTCTGCGGATTTACAAAATGCAGTTTATGATTAACTATTAAATGTCTGTAAGCCTGTGGAAGAAGGGCTAGGGAATTATACGACCTCCAGCAATCAGTGATAACTGTAGACTCCGGGCGAATATGTTTAGCTACTAAAGCAAGAAGGGTTGGGGCGTCTCTACGTTTAACCATTTTCAAAAAACAGCGACCAGAACCTCTTTCTATACCTCCAAACAACCAACAGTGTCGGCGATAGCGACGATCCCTATGATATTTAGCTTTGAATACGCATGTTTCGTCAACTTCTGTGATAATTCCGGCTCCCCCGATGGAAAGCTGGCTTTGATCATAGTATTTTACCGCCATCTTGAGAAACTGTCTTTCAAGGAGTACAACGCATTTAGGACTTAATCCCGTCTCTCGACTTCTATCTGCAAGTTTGCCGTACTCGAAACACTAGAGGTAGGAAAGATGAAAAATGGCTTGGTGAGATGCATGACCACTTTCAAAAAAGAAGCCAATCTAAATTGCAGCACTGTAAGCATAATTGCAAAAAGAGTCACCTTAAAGCCTTTTTTTGGTTTTGTTTGTTTTGTAGGACCACTTCTGCAGACTCGCCTGTAACAAACAAAGTTGCTAGATCGGTCTAAATTCATCGGCTGAGCGCAACTATCGCAATCGACATTGGTGGCGAGAAGTCCAAGTTGCCTGAGCCACTCATCAAAATTTGCAGCAGGCATTGCTAGTTTTGAATAAATATCTCGGAGAGTCAAGGCACGCAAATCTTGGGCTCGTTTTTGAGCAGACATTCTACAAGTAGTATGATTACGAAGAAGATGGAAAGTTATTTCTTTTAAAAAAGTACTCAACATACTAGCAAAAAGTAAAAAAAAGGGTTATAAGAGGTGTACGACTACTGAGGAGTGAAAAATAAAAAAAGAAAAAAATTGACCCGGGAGGGGAGTCGAACCTACGCCCTCCGCATAGCACTTGATACGCTAATTTTGAGTTCATGGCTAATGGGGCCCCTAAAGGTAAATAGTTCCGATTTTTCTAATAGTTGGAAAGGCTTGAATATTCTGTTCATCTTTGTAATATTCAAAAATATTCGTTGATGGCCTTGGCAAAACGGCTAAATAGCAATAAACTTCCTAAACTAAACTTATAACTAATGCAAAGACCCTTACTGTTTTGCTTTCTTGTTCATCTTGAAGAAATAATTTGTCCGGAACTTTTGAACAGCGATCCTGAGCTTTTTTTTTTATAAAAGATTCTGCAAAATCAATTTCAACCAAGTCCTTTTTAGAGCATATGCTAATTTTTGTTTCATTTTTTATATCAGATTTTACTTTGCTTGTTTGTATTTCTTCCAAACCCCTACTTTCTAATAAATCCTAAACAAAATCAATCATATAATATAAACAAACTTTTTTACATGAGATCCCAAAACAGTTTTTGAAACGTGGGTCACAGAGGGTAGCAAGGTTAACAAGATCATCAGCAAAATAGCGTACAGTGCTTATTTTCAAGTTGCTTGCTAAGCTATCTCTAAAACAAATTACTAACGAATGAAACTAATGCTAACCTTAAAGCCGGATATCTTTCCTCTAGGCGTAGCTGCTTCAAGGTTAATCGAACTGTTGGAATTATAACAGAAACAGGCGCTGAACTTTTATACTGCACTTTTACTGTTGCTTCATAAAATGGCTTTAACAACGTTGAAATAGCTGCAGTGAATTGCCAATCAGCAGCTGTTATTTGAGGCAATCTAAAAGTATAAATCCACTATAAAAGTACTCACTCCTTATGCACTTCTAGAAAATTGATAACGGCAATTTGTTGTTTTACAAACGATGTTGTTAATATGTAAATAGTAGACCATCTTGTTTTGATGTCCTAAAAGTATTTGAGAATTTAAGCAATACTGCTAACTTTAGATAACATTCCAGGCTTGATTCCGGCTTCTTTTAAGTATTTTTGGAATTCTTCTCTTGTGTTTTTACTTTTATGCATTCGATTTGTTATCTTTCGTAGCTTTTCACCTAGGCGATCAAACTGAACGTCTTTCAATGCATCTTTGATTACCTAGAATAACGTTTTAGTCAACTAAATTACCTACGAGTTGCAAGCAGTGAGCAAAACAATGTAGAGAAGGCAAATCTAAGTTAATTGCTGCAGCTCTCATTGTAGCATCTCCATCTCTTAGTAACATTGCAATTTTTTCTTTTGAAAGCGAATACTCATCCATGACTTCTTTGATCAAATTGCCTATAGCTTCTGCATTATGAGGGCCCGATAATTGCCTAGCAGCAAGACAAAAACTTTGTGGGTTAAAAGAGCTGTCAATTGCATGGCCTAGAATTATAATGAAATAAGCAAAAGACAAAAAGATACATGTAACTGCTATCAGTCCATATTTGGCATTTCTTGATGTCCATCCGTCTATAGCAATTGAAACGTTGCACAATTTCTCAATCTTAGATGCAATTTCTTATTTTTTGTTAATATACATTTGTGAAAGAAGTTCTCCACTAAAGATTTTCCGTCCTCTTAACCTTAAAAAATTAAACTAACAAATAAAAACTTACTGATATTTCCCGTTAAGCTTTTTAATTAGTCTACGGAAAGAATCACTTTCGATAATATTGAAGGACAAGTTGTTTTGAATTATAAAAGATAGAATGTCCTGGTCAACTTGTTAAGATATAACCGAATCAGTTGTCCATCTATGAAAGGAATCTACAAGTTTAACTTGCTTTCTTGGGGAGCAGTCTTTACTTGTACATCATTATCGCCGTCCTTTGCCTGAATAAATATAGGTCCAGTGATCTGTCTTCTCGCGAAGGCCCTCAAAGCTTCGGGTACTAACTACCCGGCCCAATTACCCTACCCGTTTCGGGTATTACCCGCTAGGGTACGGGTACGGGTAACCCGCCCGAATCGGGTAACCCGCCCAAGTCTGATCTCGACCCAGAGCATGTGCGTGCCGCAGTGGAGGCATTTCCTAAGCGGCTCAGGGCTTGTATCAAAAATAAAGGAGGCCTATTTGAAATTTGATTGTTGTTAGTTGTAGAACACATTTTCATCAATAAATTTTTGTAGTTTAATGAATGTTTTCTTATCTATGAAAGATTCTATGGCTCAAATAAGTTGTGCAGGAACTTTTGGATCACCCTGTATATAGGCTTTGTCATACTTGCTCACACAAGTCATCGGTGTAGCAAAGACCCTGCAAATAATCGCGTTTTCATCACATCATACTTGCATCATATGTGATATAAAAGAAGAGGACCTGCTGGCGCGGCCCTAGCCAACTTACCGTTCGCCGAAAAGTAATATTGAGCAGGCAAAAGTGGCTAGGCTGACGGCATTAACCATTTTATCGGTTATATCACCAACTGCTTTTTTTAATAATAAGAATTCAGAAAGGAAGCCTATCATTTTCTGCTGTTACTGCAAATCTTTCTTTAGTATCTCGCCGTAGTTTATTTCCGACGATAAAGATAATCGAGTCGTATGGAGAGGTGTTATGGGGAGGAGGGAGGAGGAGAAGCAGGAGTAATAGGAGGTATTACATAAAACTCGACGACATCTTTGAATCGTGAAGAGCCTAGCCAACTTACCGATTACTTTGTTATGCAGCGGCGCCCTTTATAACAACGCGATGAAAACGACCGCCGTGGCCACTCCTCGCTCCCTTATCAGTCAGTGTGGCAACTGCCCCTTTAGATTTATGAGGGGGATGGTGGGGCTGTTTCCTACAGGCGCATTTTCATTCTGCTGCTGGCTAGGCTAATAGGCTTTTGTTATAAATTCTCATTCTGTGTGGGAGAGGCACCTATTGGGCTTATGGGGTTAGACACCTTAACTAGTAGCCTATTGGATTTTTGTGTCAACAATTGGCTTCTATGTGGCTTTCTTCGCTGCGCGTCCTTTATATAACAAAGACATGCGCGTGGGGCAATCCTCGCGGATTGCTGCCACATTTACTCCTTCGTCGTTGCTGCTAAAAGCCCACAGCGCTAGTTTTGCGGCAGAGATGGCGACTCCTAGTTTACTGCATTCATTTGTTATAGACTCCCCACCCATGATCCCCACGACCCGCGTAGGTCACCCCCATAGATAAGAGAGAGAGAGAGTAGGCAAGACCGCTATCTATCAAAAGGATAGTACTCCTGTGTTATAACGCATTCACGCAGCCCAAATAGCGTACTGCTGCTGCTTTAAATTTATTCTGTGCGCGTTGATTTGGTGGAGGGTTTTTTGGCTTGGCCTGTGCCAGAACCAAACTTCGAAATTTGTTAGTAGCCCACACAATTTTTGAATTTTCGCAATTTACTACAGTATCCCACAACTTCATCCCAAGGTTTAAAAAATTTTAACATTTCAAAAAAAGTGAGTCAAAGTTTCCGAAAAAAAAAATGAATTTCCGCAATTTTTGTTACAGTAACCCGCGTAACATTTGAAATTTCGCAATTTCTACCGTAATCCCACTTTTGACCTCCCAAACATGCGTTTTTTTCCAGAGCACCTCCCCAAACGGAGTTTCGTCCTTCTCAGTTTTTTAAATGCATTAAGAAAAACATAGTGGCATGCTAAAACAAGTTATAAATTGCTTAACGGGGTTTTGAGCCTCATCCCAAGTAAACCAGGGGAGCCCTGGTTTTAAGCCTATAATCTAAATATATTCTTGTTTCTTTGAAAAACAGTAGCTGTTCAAATATTTATCAATATAAAGGTTGTATAATACTTATAGAGAACATGCCGAAACCAAAACAGTTGTATTTGAATAGACTTAGAGTAGACCTTGCCGCTTGAGATCTTCATACATACGTCTATTGACAACATTTCCCTGAGAGTCCTCGAATTCTTCATCGACATCAGCATTCCATCGGAGGCGCTCCTGTAATTTGTTGTTGCATTAGGCTGTTCTGGCTTAATAAACGTACTCTCTCTATTTTTATTTTATTCCACAAATCCAGAGCATCTTTAATGTTGGTGATGTTGGCAAAGTGTGCTGTATTGGGGATACCTAAGCAGCGCATTCCATGTGAATGACGCCATTCCTAAATAGAATTTAATAGCGATAGCCTATACAACTAACTGTGAAGTGCTTCTGGAAAGCTTTAGGCCCTTTATATGTTTGATTTCCACAAATTTCACAAGAATATGAAATATTCAATCCATGCAGCTTGTAGAGCCAGTAAGGGATCGGCTTGCCATCCCAACCAAGGGGTAAATTTTTTGGATTGTAGGGTACTGTGTCATCTTCTTCATAATCACTGACAGGCTCTGGCTCTTCATCGGATGACTCATATTCTCCAGCACGTCGTGCTTGTTTCCTTTCTACATTTTCTTTTGTGGCATCTCTTTCGGCAGAGAGCACATTACATAAGCTGAAAAAGATCAGCTATGCCTATTAACAACAAAAAATACATACACTTGAATATGGGCTTCTAGCTGAGCTAATTGTTTAACTCGCTCCTTCTCCTTTTCTTTGTCCTCATTTCTCTTTACAAGTCCACTTTTTTCAAGATCAATCTGCTTTTGGCCCTTAGTTGCATACAATCGTTCCGATCTTTCCTTTAGTGTGCCTCCACACTTAAGATTAAGAGCCAAAAGAGCGCCTTTTAACCGTTCTAATCCTAGACTCTCTAGTTCTTGGGCATTGCCATAAGAAGAGAGATCGATTGCTGAAGGTTGTGCTCCTGCTACTTTCTCCAAGCTCCAACCCGATAAAGAACCATCTTCGAGTCCTTTGCTAATATCGGCGTCGCTCTGTAACATAATTTAGAAGCCTAATTTGCAAAATAAATAAATAATACCTTTTCAAATTCTTTTTTTAGATCAAACATAGGACGCGTTCTTTCCATGAATGATACTAGGTACGTCTTCAGATTTATTAAATATTCCTTGTAGGCTCCAGTTTTTTTTGTCGAATTTCTCGGAATATCCGCAAACTTTTCCAGCAAATCAAGATACGCCATATAGTCAACTTTCTGAAAAAACGGCACTATTAAAAATAATCATCAGACACAAACTTTGATGTTTTTTAGGTTAACATATTCATTGTAAAGAGTATGCAGATCAAGGAAACGCCCATAGCCTTCTTCATCGGTAAAACTAACTATCTCCCTTTCAACTCGTTCAGGATTCTCCATTTCTTTTTGCATGTTTTGAAATTCCATCGATAGCGGTTCAGCAGTCTAATAAATAGACTAGGTTATGCCCTATGGGTAAGCTGTGCCAAACCTCATCTGGATTTCTTCTATGTGCTTCTCGAAGTAATTTCAGTCGACTGTAGTATTCAGCAAATTCATTTGGCCCAGCGATGGCTTCAAGTTCACGTTCTCGGCTACGATCTTCATCTTTATAGATTTTTTCTAGTTGATTTGTACAATTATGGTATCTCTATAATTGTAATAACATCAGCATCAGAATATAGCATAAAAATTCAGCAGCCACCCAATACTGAGCAGAAAGACAATAAAAAACAACTTACATCCACAAGATTCTTCACACGGCGTTCCGAATTAATTTTTCCCTTATGGGTCCTCTTTTCGGAGATTATCTAAAATTCATTGATAAAGTGATAGTCTAAATCGGCTTTCCAAATAAAAATAACGTAGACTTTCGGCTTTTTTACAATAGGAATTTATTTTCGAAACTAACCTCTTTGACGATTGTATCTATAAGACGCTCCTTTTCTTCATGCAATTTCCTTTGTGTCTCGATTACGGAATCCATCTTTCGGCTGCAAACTTAGCAATAATAATTAGTTACATAAAAATGTAAATACAACTATAAGAAATATATTACTTCCAGTAAATGTATGCTTTAAGTGTATCGCGCTTGAAGAAAAATATCACGCAATTCTACGTATACTAGGCAAGCCAGTGAATTCGGCTTTCGGAGATATAATCGATATATTAAAAAAGCTTACGATATGCAAGAGGGCTATACACCAATTTGGGGCATATTCTGAACATTAAATAATAGCTTTTAACCGATATATCATTGAACAAGATTGAGCAACAACTTTTTCGGCTCGAGAAAAAAATAATGAGACGAGAAAAATGATCAATTATAGTGGCGCTTTTACCACTGACGACTAAAGGCTAGGCTACCGAAAGAACTAGTAGCTAGAATTTGGACACAGTAAAGCCGCTCTGTTTGCTAATACGACCTCGGTTCAAATCTTTTTTACGTCACGCTTTGCTTTTGTTATTAGGCTTTTGAGATGCAAGATTGTCCCAAATTTATTTTCTTCTTGTTGAAACCTATCATGAACTGAAATAAAAGTCTAATGTAGGCCTGTTGGTTTTCCGTTTCGCAAATTTCACAATATAGGCCTAGCTTGTCTTTATATATTTGTTTCGCAACTTTACTGTTTTCTTGATGATTTTATAGAACTTTTATATTTTCCCGCACAATAGGTATACTCATATTCTAATTTAGAATGGACTACGATGTAATAGTAAACCAGCCCGTCGTAATCGACAATGGCTCTGGAATTATCAAGGCTGGATTTGCTGGGGCGCAGGCACCAAAGGTAAAATTATTATATGGTACTTATTATATATTATTAGGTGAAATTTGCAAATTTTGTCGGTCGACCAAAATACCATCGGGTCATGGCGGGAGCGCTTGAAGGCGATCTATTTATCGGTTAGTAACTGTTTATTCCTGATTATATTAAGCTTAGGACCAAAAGCTGAACAATATCGAGGTCTTCTCTCACTGAAATACCCTATGGAACACGGCATTGTCACTGACTGGAACGACATGGAGCGAGTTTGGCAATATATCTACAGCCAAGAGCAACTTAATGCAAGTTGCTCATACATTTTGTACTTGCTTTATAGATATTCCCAGGAGATCATCCTGTATTATTGACAGAGGCTCCGCTAAATCCAATGCAACATAAAGAAAAGGCTGCTGAAATATTCTTCGAAACACTGACGGCTCCAGCACTTCACATTCAAATGCAAGCGGTTTTATCGTTGTATTCTACGGGTTAGGCTATATTTATAAACATCTATCTCTTTTTTTCCAGGTCGAACAACCGGTGTAGTGTTAGATTCTGGTGACGGAGTAACTCATGTTGTACCAATTTTTGAAGGATTTGCTATGCAACACGGGTAAGCTTTAGGCAAAAAATGTTGTTATTCACTTCTATGTAGAATTAAAAGAATGGATGTTGCTGGAAGAGATGTAACGCGCTGGCTACGCCTTTTATTGAGAAAAGAAGGTGCCGATCTCCACAGAACTAGTGAATTTGAAATTGTCCGGGAAATTAAAGAAAAAGCCTGCTTTTTAACTGCAAATGCCGCCAAGGAAGAAGCAAGTAGCGAAAATGAAAAGGTTTGTAGAAATTATTTTGTTCCAATTGTCGGCTTTTTCAGTTCACTTATTCATTACCCGACGGTTCTCGATTAGACTTAGGTGCATGCAGATTTAGAGCAGCTGAAGTACTTTTCCGCCCGGAAATTCTTGGTGAAGAATGCCCTGGAATAGCACATCTTGTTAACGATTCTATTAGAGTAAGGCCTAAAGTTAGTTAAATAGGCTTTTCGGCCGTTTTAGCAATGTGATATGGACTTGCGTAAAACACTATACGAAAGCATTGTTTTAAGCGGAGGAACAACTATGTTTACCGGTTTTGGCGAGAGACTGTTGGCGGAAGTTAAGAAAATTGCACCGCAAGATACGAAGATTAGAATTTCCGCTCCCCAGGTTTCATTATCGACACGTTTTTATTATTGTTTTTTAGGAGAGAATGTATGCTACTTGGATAGGTGGAAGCATTCTTGCATCTCTTGATACTTTCCGCAATATGTGGGTCAGTAAACGAGAATACGAAGAAGAAGGTTTGTCGTTCTTTTTTGTTACTACATTTAATTATTTTAGGCAGAAGAGTTATTCATCGCAAATTCTTCTAATACCTTCTCGACAACTCTCATTCATGCCTGTTTATTTTCATTGCTACGACTTTTTATTGGCTTTCGACATAATTCATTGTGCTTGTAGGAAACGGCTCTAATTCATTAATAAATAAATAAATGTCTGTATATTTATATTTAGAAAATTTCCCTCAGACGGAGAGAGATTTCTTTTTTAAACTAAATAGCTAAAAGTTCTTACAACTTACCATCGACTTTTGAAAGAGCTTTTAATAGGAGAAAACAGTAACTGCTACCTGTAATTGGCAAGAAGCGCCAAATTGAATCTAGTTTCAATATTAGCATCATAATATTACTGAACAAGAAATTCATTTGGGAATGGAGAAATAAAGAATATATGCACATTTGACCCGTTCATAGACAACCACAGTTATCGTGGCTACATCTGACTACAATTCTTCTAATATAACCCGTTTGTGTTTGTGTGAAATATATAATCTAAAAGCCTGACTCAGCAATTCCCTCATCATCTTCGAACGCCGGATTCTGATGCACATCTACGGATCCAGCCGCAACCGGTGATAGTATCGGTCTTGTTCCAGATGTCTGTAGAGCGTGTAATATACAATGATGAATGAATATATACTGCTGCTGAAAAGACTCTTTCAATTACAACTTTCGAAATTAGGGGGAATTAGCTTCATCCAGAGGAGGGGGGGGGGGGGGGGCTTTGCCCACTAATTATAAGAATGTGCATGTTTCCAGTCCAGAAACAAACCTCATTTTGAACCATGTGACATCTCTCTTGCCGCATGTCGTATACTATTCCAAAAACATCAATCGGTCGATCTTGCTGACTTGTCTGCAGAAGCCGATCGATTGTGATAAAGGTTCCAGATCGTCCAACTCCCGCACTAAAATGCTCTTAGTTAGCATGTAGTATCGATAAGCCGAACCTGCAATGAACGATTGTTGGCTTATTGTGAGGTGAATGGGGGAGTTTGTTGCGGAAGAGCTGAGCAAACCGGATTATTCCTTCGGGGTGCTCGGGAACGCCGAAATCTGGCCACGACATATAATGTAAATGCCTGAATTTTGATATAGACTGACTTTCTCAAGGCCTACCAAATCATTCGGGGAGCTACATTTTCGCCTAAATGTGTAAGCCTCAACTGTCGTACGGTGAACTCGTCATAATTCATTTCCTGTATCATTGTAACCTGAGACTCGTATTATAGTTTAAATTTACACTTTTTCAACCTCGATCTCGCCATAGGTAACACTCATACGCTCGTTGTCTGGCCAATATTGGTGGCACTTATCTCGTCCCTTTTCAACGCATTTAGTTAGGGCAATTATAGCCGGGCATTGCTGTTCCCAGGCCATCTAGGTAGAATACTATACTCAGAAATGTGAAAAAGTCACCTGCCAAAAGGCGTCTCTTGTCGATGGTAGCGGTCCCTGTGCTGCTATAAACTCCCGTCGTGAAGAAAAACCAGGGATATAATTAGCGTTTATGTAATCAGAGCCGTCCTCTCCATCCACATTGATAAGCTTCACTCGAGAGTGATCGTATGACAGAATGTTAGTAAAGCGATTCTTTGAACGATTTTCTGGCAAATCTGCAGCCTGATTTGTCAGTCCTACTCCGACATTTTTCAAAGTCTGGAAAGATACATGGTCTAGTAGGCCTTTTGAACAAACCTCATATTCCTCAGAAAAGCGGAATTCAGAGTCAGCACTCATATTTCTTACATGTAGTTCGAAGTCAGTTTTTCGAACAGGACGACTAAAGCCGACTAACTTCTTACATTGGCGTATTTCTTACCTTTTAAATATGTTACAACCGGGAACAATTGTCTGCAGTGGAGTTTTGTGCAATGGTCCGGACGGCAGTCTCTCCAACCGATGATCAACGCCCGTTCTTTCTCGTAGGCTTCGACATCTTCGGTGATGACCAAAACCCGGCTGGAGGTGGTTTCCTTGGTGCGTGGGCTCTGCTGAATTTGAATCAAGGCCCAACTTGGCTAAACAGTCAGCCGCCCGTTCTGCCATGATCATCTTGAGTGCGGCCCACTGCGACTCCTTCGACGATGACGAGTAGGCCGCTTGCCTAGAGTTTTGAATTGAATTGTAATTAGTTATAAAAGAGTCATTCATTATTTCTATTGAACTCGTTGTTCCCGTCCATTTCAAAAGGTTGTAATTTGATATGTGACGTCTAAAGTCATGCCTCATTAAAATCTAAATATATTTTTGGAGATGCAAAACCGGGCGAGAGTAATGAAGGCAATTAGCAAACGGCTCGAAAAACAAGGTGGCCGGTCGAATAATTATACCAAAGATGAAAGAGGCTCTGGATCAACTAAATCGTGTTGGAAATATGAGAGTCTAACAAGGGCAAGAAGAAGAGTGCCAAGGTGCTTCGCAGAGCATCGATTCTTTGCATTGAATAACATCAGTGCTGAGAGTTTAAAAGGGACTGATTACTTATGGTATAACAGAAAAAATCGCCTGTTCAAATAGGCTTCTCCCAATACTAAGAATGCAATAAACAGAAAAATCAAAAAATAACTGAGTTTCTGAAATCTCGCCAATAATTTGCTAATAAGGCTGCAGCCTATCGTCATCAAAAGTCACAACACTTTAGCTCTCTTTGTTTGGTCAGGCGGTCGACGTCTGGTCTGACAGCCGGCTTGCACATCCCCCGCGGCGTGCCTTCCTCCGGAGAGGGATCGCAATTCCGGTGTCCTATTCTCACAAATTCAACGTGTAGGCTAGTAGTTTAAAAAACATACCGAGCCTTGTTGTCTCCCCGTGAACAGCAGAAAAAAACAGCTACTGTTGCAACAGCTCCGCAGAGGACAAGCACCAGAAGGAGCAGAAGGATGGCGGTCCGTAGCGACACGCCGACAGCCGACTGCTCTATAAACAGGGACGGGATGACACGAAAATCAACAGACGTTACGCGTTCACGCGTGAAGTCGAAAGAGGGGAGAAAAGAAAAGATTAAGTCAAAACAAGGCCGAGCTGGATAAAAAATGAGTTTTGATCAATACACCAAAACAGCAAGCAGTGATAGGCAATAACAAACTTTTGCTCTTTTCTTATTTGTTAAATGGCTAGACCTCCTCAAAAGCAAGAGCAATGGGGTGAGGGCTGAAAAATGGAACCCCATAGTTTTTATCTGCCACCCAAGCAGTTGTTTTGACATGTAACAGGTGCTGGTCCCGGGTGGCATCGATTCGATCGAACACAATGAGAGGAGCGGGACAGAGAAAGAGAATGAAAGAATGAGAGTCGGAGCGTCAATCACCTCCCACTCACTTTGCAGCTTTTTGCAATGAGGTTCTAGGCAAAACAGGCGCCGTGGGTGGTCCCCGAGGCATTACTCGCTAGCGTCTTTGAAGGGCAGTCTATAAGCTAGGCTTTTATCTACAGTTAATCTAATGTAATGCAAAATTAAGCGTAAACTATGCAGGCTAATGCTAACTTTTAAAGTTTGATTGATGCAGTAAAATAATTGGTATTGATTGATTGCCAATAGGCTTTACTTAAGCACGGTATCAGCGGCAGAAACACTTGGAACTCTAGACACTTGAATGATGCCACTTTTGGCTAGGCAATATCCGAATGGCCATCCCCGGCTTCTCTCGGACTCTTGTGTGCTCCCAGCGCTTAAATTATGTAGTAAATGACGCCGGAAGGTGCTGGCAACGGCCTGCTTGTGACGTAGCCTTTTCCAGGTTTCAATATTTTTCCTGGGAATGAAACAAATTAAAGTGTAAGTTTTGCGGAGGTGGAAAATCCTTCTCACGTGGAACAGGATTAGCCGCAGCTCAAACGACGACGCGGGAGTATTTTCTCTCGTTCTTGAGGCATCAAAACCTCAGCGAATGGGGTGAAATGAAACTCGCTTTTTTTCATTCTTCAATTGGCTGTTTAGATGGAAATCGAGGGTTATGAGGGGAGGCAGGGAGCGCGCGGAATGTTTACCCGGACAGACGAATATTAAAACTACCGGGATGGCTGCGTGGGCGCAGGCAGGGAACAACGAATAAACTACGTTGAACCTGGGGCCCAATCCGCTAGCGTGAGAAACACAACCCTTTGCACGCAAAGAGAGAGAGGGGACCTGTGGTGGGGGTTTATCTTTGTGAAAGAGGCGGGGCGGAAGAGAGGGGCGTGTTTCGGCACGAGGAATATGAAAATGATCCAGCTCAGAGGATGTTTAAGAAAATATAAACGGGGATCTTCGACTATTGCCGATAAAGATTTCAATAAAACCTACCTGTAGCAATTATCTCTGAATAAGGTGAATCTGTAAACAAATCGGGTGATGTGTAGAGTCTCAGACGAAATTTGTAAAGTGCTCCAGCCTTTAGCGGCCCATTGCAAATCTCATCGCTGGGCCTCTCTGAACAGGACTCTGATCCTATTCTCTGAAATAGTCATAGAGCTCTGAATCTGCTTTTGTGGGGGTGTCATTTCCGAGTCGCATCAGCTATTTAGCGTCGGACTGAATCAGGCAGCTCGTCATCGCTTGCTTGCCGAGACACGACGCTTATTACCTTGCCCTAGAAAAGGCGGCTTTTTTGAGACTGCTCACTGATCAAATGTGGGGGATAACAACTAGCTAGGCCCAATTATGAAAATCTGCGTTTCTTTATTTTGCGAATTATTTCTATGAAAAGCAAACTATTGCCGTTTACAAAAGTTTCTGAGAAATCCTCCTACCTCAGAAAGTGTAACAGGAGCAGAAAGTCTGTTGGAATTTGGCACATCGAGTAATTTTGAGGTGTAAGAAGGCCAGACGTCGAATCGTTGCACTTGAGACCAGGACTGCAAATTATTATTTAACTTTCCGTTTCCGGAGTCATTGGCAATTGTTGACTCATTTCCGCACAATCGGAAGTAGATATTTATGACAATAGGAAAAGAACTGACGTATGTTCGATTTTCAGAGCGCATCCATGTCTCGCTAACATCTCCAGTTTCAGTAACTTCCGTAACTATTAATGCGCTTCTGACAATTTTCCCGTGCTTTGAGTCAAACATTGCTGACGTATAGCGAATTGAGACGGTATGAGGCCCCACACTTTCAGGAATAGTTGTTGGTGCTACACTAGGTCGAGGTGGAGCTGAAATAAAATTAATTGTTAAACCGCATATTTTAAACTCACCTAAGATAGGCATACTGATGGTCAGAGGAATTGGAGACTCCCCTGCCCCAGCTTCAGTAACAGCTTTCACCGTAAAATTATAACTAAATTTTTCTTGGGGATATGGGGCTGGAATTACCGGATACCGCCAACTAGACTGTCAATGAGAGATTCCAAAGCATGATCGTTACGTTCTGAATTTAAACCAACGGATACGGTCCAAGCAGGTTGTGCTTTATCGTCAAGCGATTTTATCTCGATCACGTAATGAGTAAGAAGTCCGTTGGGTAAAGCCGGAGGTAGCCAAGCCAGTTGTACAGAGTAGGGGTTCAAAGAACGTCCAGTAAAAGATTGCACCGGCCCTAAATATACTTTTAACTAGCCACATCTCATCCTCACCTGGACGGTCTTGTTTTGTGCTAAAGCTAATCTGTCGCATTGTGCGGGTAGTTGGAGAGCAGCCGGAGTCTACTGAGCCGGCCCCGCAAATAATCTGAGTGTTCACAGTATATTTGTGAAATGGCCTCAATCCATTTAGTTGAATTGAAGGCAAAGGCTTCGTTAAAGGAAGCCTCTTGTCGAGTACTGTCTGACTGTGCATGTCTAAAACTCCAACATTCAACTGGCATTCGTTGAGAGGTTCTTCAACACCTAACAGAGACAAAGCAAGTGTAGCAGAAGTTCTTGTCACTTCGTGTAAAGAAACGTTGACTGGCGGAGCAGATATTCTTTTCATTTCATTGAGGCGATTCTCGGAAACTATCCCGCTCTTTGTTACAGTGTAAGCCTGTATTTTATAGCATGCTCCTTTGGTGAGAGATGCAACAATAATAGGCTCTGGCTTAAGGGGCGTTGATTCGTATTGCCGTTGTCGCTCCTTTGTGGAGAGAGCCGTGACTCGTAGTTGTAGCAGCGAATCTTCTCCAACTAATCGCGTCCACAGATCCTTTAATCGAGATAAAAAAGTTTCACTCTGAGGCCATAGTAATTCCATTCCTCCTTTTGCTTCTTGCAGTGTCAGCCCAAATGATTTCATGTCGAAAGCTGGCGTAAGTACCAAACTTCTAGTCAATTTCGTACTAGATGAAGAGTGTGAGTTGGCAAAAACCGAGATCTCGAATCGTTCGCCTGGGGGCAGTTCCATCAAGAGAGTGCAGACGTTATTGCCATTTTTTGAGTCCACTATTGATTCCGCTTCAATTTTTTTAAGTGATTCACTAATGGCTGCGACTCGGCACCTCTCGTACCGTGATCCAATAGGTAAATCAACATTAATGCGGTACTTTCCTTTTAATAGATCAGGAATCAGCTAAAAACAAAAATAAACTGCCTAATGTGGCAAACCTGGAAGTCAGTTGGAGCCAATGGCCGAAGAACATATTTCAAAACCTTCGTCTCTCCCTTGCTAGATCCTTTTACCGGAGTGATTGAGAAAACAGCTTCCAAACCAGGAGTGATTCCTTCACAGAGATAAACCGGTGGAAAACTTGCGTTAATCTACATACAGCAGACTTTTCTACTGATCTGAAGGGAGCTTACTGATTTTTCTCTATTTCCATCTCCATAAAGAATAACATAAGTGTCGATTCCTCCATTGCCTGATTCCCAGGTCAGATCAATACATGAACCATTTTCAGTAGCTTTTAGCTGAGAAACTGATAACGGCTCTGAATAAGCGAGTTTTAGGCTTTTAAAACAAACAAAGCCTACTCGTATTTAAGGTTGCGGTCCAAGGCTTACTTCGTCGACCATTTTTCACTGCTGTAACGCGAACAGCAAATTCTCTTCCCGGGTTTAGATTTCCCAAATAAACCTCAAGCTGTCTTTGATCGGAAATATCTAGTATTTCAAGAACAGGGAACTTTTTTTCTGGGTCTATTTGCCGGTATTCAATTAGAAAAGAGTCCTATTAGTTGTCTATATAGCATACCAGTTGAGACTTACTTGAACTGCTCTATTTTCCTTTTCAGTAATTAGAGTAATATTATTAGTACCAACCAAAATGTCGTCGCTGTCGAACTTCGGAGCAAGCGGTTCCATGGCCACCGTTTCCTCTTTGATGAGCTCTCGTTTTCCCTCCTTATGACCCCAAACTGCTACGCTGTATTTATGTCCAGCATGCAGATCATCCACCCAAAGTTTCATCTGCTCACTAACACTCAGTATCCTTTCTGGATCTCGAAGATTGGAATCGCTTAAAATATTAAAGTATTTTGCAATGAGAAAAAACTTACATGCCCTCTGTAACGTCATCGAGTTTTGCTTCGAATGACACATATAGAGGGTGTTTCAAAGGTAAGTCTATAGAAAGACGACTCGATGGAAACAGAGGATCTCGACGTATTGTGAAAGGCTAAAAAATTCGTTTAACATTTCTCAAATTGTCTCTTTACCCTGCTGTTAGAACTTTCGGATGTTGGGTCGAGTAGGGAAGCATCTAAATTACTGGTGTTATTTTTAAGTCCTTAAAAAGGCTCTCTTTTAGGTGTTCTAATTCTGTGCTCGCGTGCTGCTCGCCGCCGCCGGTTGGTATTTGCCTCTCGGACAAAGGGGTCTAAAAACTGAATCACACGCACTTCAGCCCCGGAAATCCAAGTAATTCACACACAGTATTCGTTGTTTACGTTGCAAATTTCGGCTTTGGTCAAGTTAATAATTATGTATAATTTAATTTTTTTTAAAAATAAGAGTAAACAAACCTTGAGTTAGGAATCCAAACGGGCAAAATATGGCCAATAGAAGAAACCGAATCGACGACATCAGCTCATACGCATCATCTATGTCTGTAACAAAACTCATGAGTCACTATTGGAGGCCAATTGGCCATGAAAACGATTGCAAAAACCGGATAAGGTGAATCAAATTTCTAGAAGGGCACATATTTATGAATGCGGATAAAAAAACGTGATTCAATTTTCTGTTGATACTGCATTAGTTATATAAGAGCTTTTACGTTATATACCAAATAAGAGACGTTTGCTTATGATGGGAGAATTAGAAAGCAAAATTATTCGGCTTTTTCAACCCATTTAGAGAAGGGGGAATTTAGCATTAATTTGTGGGGCTTTCGGCTGAATGCAAGAAGAGTAAACAAATAAGCAGACTAATCAGCAGTGGTCATCAGTTGTATGTGTGAGTGCGGGAAGGGCCCGTGGTAATGACTCAGGCAGTGCAAACAAGACAGAGAGCAGCAGCGGTCACAATTAGCTACAAGGGTCTAGTTAAAATTCTCAGAGATAAAGAAAGGCCGAGTGAGGATAGGCTAATAATCCGAAGAAAACGCCCGTGACATAATTGGACCGGTCCATAAGTGAGAAACTACTGCTTGAAGACACGAATCGATTGAAAGCAAAATTAGAAGGCGTTGAATGAGTAAAGGACGGTCAATGAAATGCGGTCGCGTGATGGATTCCGCAGATAGCCTTTACCAAGGTGATTCGATGGAATAGTCTGGCTGACTGCAAGGCGCTTTCTAATAGACTAATAAATAAAAATAGGTACGATATGCGGTGAAAATAGATTCAATAATAGTGATCTATAGAAGCCCAATGCAGATTTAGACCAATAGGCTATATAAAGAGTCAGACTTGGCTAAATGCCAGCCGATGTCCTTGGAGGGGACAAGTCGAATCGATAATTGGACAGTTCATGGAGTGGAGGTTCAGAAAGCTAATGCGAGCTTCTTTCTTGGACTTAGCGCGAGGCAAGGTCCCTCAGACAATATACCGGCCAACACCGGGCTCTCCTCGTGTACGACAAACAAACACACCATCAACACGACGGGACCTGAGATCTTGAGGAGAGCCAATCAATTGTCTCATCTAACTTCTGCGCACACTGCTTACAAGCAACCACTAGTAGAATTTGTACTGCCTTTTATCTAGTCAATTGATAACTGCTGAGAAGCTATTAAACCATTAGATGAAATAAGCGCGGTAATATATTACATGGATAAGGTGAAAAGTCAAGTGACCGATCGATGTATACCCTCCCGATGAGGAACTGGTCGCTGCCTCGGGGGCCAGAGCCGGTACGGTTTGCCAGCTCTTTCACTCTATAATCGCCTCGAGCGGGCCTTTTTCGCCAGTTCCAAAGGGCAAAAGCCGCAAAAAAGATCGCCCGCACGAAATTGCTCAACAAAACACTCTTCATTTTTTTAGCGCAAAAGATAATTTTGGCCAATCTTGTTGTTAGCCATTTGGTGACCAGGCACAGAGACGAAGCCAGCTCACCAAGAGAGCAATTTGCATGCAAATTTGACGGCATCAATTTGGAGAAAAATGGTTCATTTATCATCGCAGCAAAGAGGGATTGTCCTCGCCACGGGAAGAAATAGGTCGGCTAATTCAACTGTAGAATGAAGTGGGCGGCGCACCTACTCTGGCCGGTAATCTCGGGGCACACATAGCCATTTAAGAGTAAGAATAGTTAAATAAAAAGAAGAAATAATTTTCCCTTAAGCCGACAGTATTTCATTGGTAAGACAAATAGTAAAAGTAAGTCATGTTCCGCTAGGAAGGGTGAGAGAGGTAAGACAAAGAGGGGTGACCTGTGAATAATGAAGGTGCCCATGGTTGTCCTTTCCTAACAATGCCGACCGGTTGACCTCGTTGCACCAAGAGAAACACTTACGAAAGACCATGTAGTAGTCAGAGTGCCATCAGAGTAACAACTTTATTCTATCAACAACAATAACAATAAAACAATAACCAAGGCTTCAGAGATCAACTACCAAAATATTATAGCTAATCCATTTTGCTGACTTTCGCTTGGCTTTTACCACTTTTTCTCTTTGCTTTAAGTATTTTTCGTACGTCTTCTTTAACTCCTTTTTGACGAAGTGGTAAATAAGCATATGGCAACACTTTTTTGCCTCCAACCGCCGTTTTAGCTCTTGCGCCTTCTCTTTTGGTGTCACGATGAATTCCCTTGCCACCTGGTTTCCAATTAGAGTTCGAAACCGTCGAACGTGCTTCCATCTTAAACTATTTTTACACTAATCGATGAGAATGGACTTACCTTAGAATCTGACGACTCATTATCGCTGCTAATTAGTGAATCATCACTTTCTTCAATCTTTTGCTTTCTGACTTTCGGCGTATCCTCATCGCCAAAGACATCGTAACCTTTTCTTTTTCTTCCAACAGCATCTTCATCGTCCAGAATGATTATTTTTCCTTCCGCTGTGAATTTGAAGCCTTTGTCTTTTTTCTTCTCTAATGCTTTTGCTTTTTTCCTTGCCATGAGTACTGGATCCGTAGTTGTCAGCTATAAAGTGACTGATATCTGATAGAAAATTAGAGGCACCCACTCTTTCAATCATATTACTTTTATCCAAAAGATCTGTTGTTTCGCCTTCATCGTCGTCCTTTAGCCAAACGCTACTCTTTTGGTTTCTTTTCTCCACTTCTGCTTCACTATCATCATTTTCCTGGTCGCTGTCCTCAAGCAGTTCGAGAATTGTATCAGCGCCAGCAGTTTTTTTGGAACTTGCTTTGGAGATGCCGCTAATTGCGTCTGAGATAAGGTTCAAAGGGATGAACACTATAAGGGTCTATTACCATCATGACTATCTTCGTTAATTTGCTCTTCTTTGTTTTTGATATTCTTTCTTCGCCTTATCTTCTCAATGTTTTTCATCTGTTTTATCCATTCCGGCTTAGTAGTATGTTTCATCAAAATCTCTATTCCAAATTTATCCATAAGGACTTCCAAGAGCAATCTATTAGCCTTTTTAACCTTAACAATCAATATTCATTTATAAATATTGGTTGCTAATACCTTGTTCGTTGGATCAGCTGTCAACTGTTCTCCGAAGACGGTGTTCAAAATAAATTCTTGATATTGGTGAACGGCAAATTCGGGCATTTTCTGGACTAGTATGCGAATTAGCCGAATTGCAAGGATTCTAACGGGAGCTCGTCCGTCCGTTATATAATTGCAAGCTTGGGCAACAATTTGCGAAGTGTGAGTACCGTTAAGAAGCTAGAAAGTTCTTATAGAAAGGAAGTGGCATACTTTAACATATTTTTGGCCAATGATGTTCATTGCAACCAAAGTTGAACGAGCTGATGTTAAAGCCGTGGAAGTCGCTTCACCTATTCCTGCTGCTGTTATTTGGAAAATTTTGTCCAGGATAGGAGAAAGAACAAAGGAAGCATTTTGTCTTAAATTTTTGAACTTTTAAAGAAAAACTGCTTACTCATTGTCGTTTCCGATTTCGATAAGTCGGCTACATACAATTTGCAAAAGCTTGCTTGCGCTTGACCGAGTCTTTGTATTGTTTGCCTGAAACATTGCTATCTTTCGGCTTTTAGATAGTCTGGCAAAACTTATGAATGAAAATACTTACTTTATCAAGAGAACGAATAATTGTATCGAGGCTTTTCCTGGTAAAATCGACAAGCTCGTTTAAGTTGGAACAATGGGCTTGTAGAAAGCGCATTGAAGTCAATACTGAGCCTCTAGAGGACGGTAAAATAGACTCATATGATCTATACAAGGCATTTTCAATGTCGTCTTCTCTGGATAAGAAAAGATCTTCTAGCTCAGCGGCAGATCTTAAAAAATGTTTCGGTAATACAGAGCCGTACCTTCTAGCCAATATTTCTTCCAAAATTTTATAGGCCTTTTTTTGCAGCCCCATGGAAGATGAAATAAACCATGGATTAATAGTGTTTAAAATTTTTCCGAGGGTTTCAGAGCCAGCTGATCGAGAAAGAGCACAAAGTATATCCAAAATGCGGGTTTGCCTTGATTCACCAGAAGATTCAGTTTCAACGTCTTCTTTTGATTTAGAAATAGCGGAACCCGCAAATCGTTCAATCAAATCGTGTGGGGTGAGTTCCACGTATAAACGAACAGTTTCCAAGATGGCAAGTCGTACTCCTCTGTCATCATCTTCTGTCGTCGGAGACGTGTATAAATTGAATAAAAGGGGCATATAATTTTTTGAATACCGAGATATAGCCTGAAAATGTGTATTAACATTTCGACACCACACAGACTGGAAACTAACCTCAATACGCTCACTAGAAGAATCGGGTTGAAGAGCAAACTTGACAACTCGGCGAATAGCAGTCAATACCGTCAATCTGAGATCTTTACGTTCTGTCAAGGCAGCGCCGAGAACAGGTGCAAGTTCGTGGAAACTTTTCTCCAAATCACACGGAGATTCACAAAAGGCCGGTAAAAGTTCCCAAAATTGGTGTTGCAGAGCATTATAAATTCTTTGGTGCAGCGGTTCTAATGTTGGAAGGCGTCTATAATAATAACTAAATTAGGTCAAAGTAGTGTCTTTACCTGTGAATTTTGATAGCCATTGGCAAGAAAAAACTGGTAAATAAAGACAATGGAGCGTTTGTTAAATTGACGCGAAGAATAGGAATTAGCCAAGATCGAGAAAAATCTGTGCTAAGTATCGAAGCATCTACATCGATTCCAAGAGGTAACACATTCAATACCGCAGCAGCGCCTACATGGCGAACAGCAGCTCCAATTGTCTGAAAATCGATGAATTTATTTGAGGGCTTCCGAATTATCCTTTTTCTTATTGTCAAGTTCTTAAGCCTATACACTCATATATGAATCACTCACAAAATCTAATTCCTGCTTACAGAAACACTCGTCACTTTGCCGCAATTCAGCTAGCGATCGTATGGCCTTTGCAAATTCAGGACCAACGATTCCTTCACGAGAAGCTTCGAATAATTTCATTTGTGTTCTTAAACCTTTTTCATAGTTCGGGAGATCTAATACCGTAAAAGGAATTTCCAGACTAGAGCCGATTGTAGAGTTAATGTTTCATCCAATCGAGAGAGTAGGTATCGAGAATGTTCTTCATTATCTTCAATGCAATGCTCAATAATTCTTGAGAGTACTTGGTATGCAATTTGTGCTATTTGTTCCTGGCCAAATTCAAATACTTTGACAAACATATCTAGAGTATTCTTTAAGACATTAAACCCTCTAAAAAAATAACTAATTCAACGAAAAACATCAACAACTCACTTGGTAGGATCTTTGGTAGTAAGGCAAATGTGTGCTTCTGCAAGCGCCTGCATCCAATAAGCACAGACGGCTACATCTCCGGGTGGAGGAGCAAGCTGGCGCAAAGCAGAAATAAGTAGTGAATTTGTTTCAACTGATAGAGCTGCATCACACGGCTGGCGTTGCAATGCTCTGTGTAGACACTGTAAGGCGGAGCATTTTACCTAAAACGATATATGTTTGAATCCAGAGCTGGGCCATACCATGTCATCGGCTGTTGCAAAGGATCTAAGGATAGATTCTGCAAGTTTTTTGAAAAGGTTTGACTGCATCTTATGCATAATTCCCTCAAGGAGGCATAAATATCTAGCTGAAGTCATAGCCCCATTTTTGGTAGCTGTAAAGGTTAACAGTGTTCAACTATAGTCAAAAAAACCTAGAGCAGCTTCTAAATGTTGAAGAATATATTGCCCAACTACTGCTGATGCAGAATGGAGACCATTTTCCATTGCCGTTATAGGATCTGTTAAAATTGCTCGAACGACACGTCGTGACATTGTCCGAACCCAGGCCTTATCATGAGTGCAAAGCGCGGCAATGGAGACAACCATATTTCTGAAAATAGAGAAATATTATAGAGCCAAAGTTCCTCTTTTCATAGGGCGGGTGGCCTAGCACTTATGAATGAAAGAGGGCGTCGAATTTCTTTAAGAAGCGCAATGAACTGAATTTTGTGTCAAAAATCCAGAAAAGTATGGAAATCGCCAAAATATTCTTTATCCACGAGGGGAATGTATTGACTTAAAACTAACCTAGCAGTACTTGATTGCCAAATTGATGCTGGTTGGGCTCTTAAAACTACACCTAGTGTAGAAATGATATTTTTGAGCACAGTACCATCATTGGTAAGTCCATTATTTCCATTATGTTCAAGTAATTTTGTATAGAGGACCTCTGTCAGTTTAGAAAATTGTGATTGTAGAACATCTTTAGAAATCTTCTTAATTATTAGGCTTAATAAGTAGGCTGTTGCAGCTGTCCTCGAAGAGTCTTCTATCGAAGAGCCTTCCAAAGTTGTAAGCAAAGCTCCAAAGTATTCGATATCCGTTTCATTTCCTAGAGAATCAGCTATTTGTTCAATTAATTAGTATTTCATTACCATTTCTTTCTTTAATAAGCTCTGCAACAGCGGCGAGAACCGAGATAACCTCCGTTTGCATGGAGGACCCAGACCTGAACAAGCTTTACTTGCAGTCAGTCTTGCCCGATTCAACACCAACTTAAAACAAAAGAAATGTACTTACTTCCATTCGCGATGTACAGCGTCAAAAGCTGTATTAGTGCATGAAGTAAATTGAGATAGTCTGGACATTGCTCCTTCAGAAACCATACTTTTATTAGAAGAGGGGAAAGGCTTGCCCAAAGAAATTGCGTCCTAAAAGGTTCCAAAAAGTGTTAGAGCATTTTAAACATTAACCAGGCTAATATTGTTTATAATAGCATCCGGCGCAATTCTTTCATCCACCGGGATCATTTGACTTCCAAGAAGTGTAGTGTCCCTTACAGCTTGAGCTGCTTTCCTGTATCTTTTTTTTTCTGGGTTTGTCTCACATCTGTAAATTATTTTCTTCAAAACAATTATAAACTCAAAAATGTGAGTTGGAGGATTACTTACGATGTTCCTTTTTTAATTCGAGTTGCTCCTTTCCCTCTGATGCGTTTCCTATAGGAGGCTCCTCCCATATTGTTGTTAAAAAGGTATAGCCAAGCTAAATATGTGGCATAAAAATGTCAAAAAGAGGTATCAAGACAAAGGATTATAGATGTATATGTGCTTTTTTGCTTTATTTGGCAAAGTGCACTTCTATAGGCTTTTATTAAAAGAAACGCGGGGAAAGAAAAACGAAAATTCGTTTTTAGGATTTGAGTAAAAAGAGGAAGCAAAAATTGCCAATGGAGCGTAGTTACAGCCACAGACATTTGCGCTCTGCTCGTAATAAGCGGCTAGATAAAATTTTTGAAAAAATTATTATTATTCACATTTGATAGGCTTTTCGGCTCAAATGTTTTACACTTTTAAGCTAACTCACGTCGTTGTATTGTGGCTATATATTATTTAACTATTTAGCACGATCTATTTAATATACTTCTAAGCATATATATACAGGGTAGTCCACATGAAGTGTGATGCAAAAAACTACCCACAAGTTTGCACCAATCAAGCCAAATAAGAAAAAAATTTTTTATTTGAATCGTCAGAAAATTCTACATAAGAGATTACATATCATATTCAAAATGTCCGCCATCAGCTTCAATACAAGCATTCAATTTCTTCGTGAAATTTTTGAGGATGCGTGCAATCATTTCCGGCGAGATTTCGTCCCATGCTTTCTCCAGAGCTCTCTTTAGTGAATCCAGTGACTTATGCTTGAAAGAGCAGGCTTTTTGCTCCAAAATCGACCAGACGGCAAAATCTAATGAGTTGAAATCAGGTGAGTTTGATGACCAAATATCCTTAGTCCAGAAGTCCAAAAGGTTCGTCTTACACCACTCCAGTGTCTTCTTTGCACTGTGGGCTGGTGCCCAATCCTGTTGTAAGGTCCAATGGGTGTTTTTTGCATATTCGTTAACTCAAGGAATGACAGCAGCTTCTAAGATTTGCTCTCTATATGTTCTGACATTGATTTTAACTCCTTTTGGGACAAATACAAACTTGATCTTTCCCAGAGTTTCGGAGTGGTTCGACGGTGAATATCTTCTCATCAGTGAAAAAAGTTGAGCTTGTCACCGTGCGCAAGCACTTTGTCAACTTTGAGGCTTTCATTGCATTCGTGAGCCTTTGCCTTTTGGCGAATTTGTAAGGAAACAATTTGAGATCTTCTTTGATCAATCTCTGCATGGTAGAACGGCTGACTTCATGCTCTTTCGCCAGTTTTCTGATGCCTCTTTCCGGATTACGAGGAAGTTTGTCTTTGACAGCTTTGTGAAAGGCAGAGGTTTCCACAGTTCTTTATGGTTTTCCTCTCGGGCGATTTTCAATTCCTCCAGTCTCTTTCAAGCGTTTTATGACTCGGTGTACTTGCTCTCGATGCAGTTTGAGTGCCTTTGAAATCTCTTTAATTGACAAGCCGCGTTTGTGCATAGCAACTATTGCTGAACGATCGTCATGCGATACCGTTACCTATAGAAATTCAAACTTCAAAGGATAGTAGAGCTAAAAAATACAAGAAAAACGAATAACAACACAAAAGGCAAAAAAAAATCATAAATGCCCAAAAATGGATTTTTCTTAGCCCGTCACACTTCATGTGGACCACCTTATATATATTGCTTTTTGTGTTATGTGTTGTTATTCATATCTAGATAGATATACTATATATAGAACAATTTAAAACGAAAAAAATATCAACATTTATACCGAAAACTGAACATGCTTTTCTCGTCCCTCCGGGAGGAGAAAAGGGACTTTTTCTTCTTCTCATCACTTCGAAAACGAACGAAAATGGGTACGAGTTTATATCGCACGATTAGTTGATAGCCTTTTTGCGGAATACTTTTGGAGCACAAATGATTGCTACTTTCACTTTCGTCTGTCCGCGAATTGTTTATGCGTCATTTCGTAGCGTATACGAGCCTTTGTGTGCCTCTTCTCCCCGAACGCTGTATAATTACGTGTGTGACAATGCCTCGTCACCTGCTGCCAGAACAGTTATTGCACATCTCTTGCTGCCTCAGTTATAGACTTTAGTTATGCCTGACTTTCCAGATCACTGAAGCTTTAATAGCCAATATTTCCACCCAAATATGCGTCCCGAACGGCGCAATCTTCTAGAGAACCACCAAATGCAATTAGCCGAAGTAAGTTTCTCATAATTTAATAGTAATTTAACGATTTTAGTATATGGATATAATTAACGTGCTCGACTATCTTCAAGCTTCTAGAATACTTCCAGATGGCGTTATAGAATCAATTAGTGTAAGTCTGACTATCCTAACACATTTACGATTTTTTTATAGAATTTAACTGGTCTAAAAGCACGTCTTGAACTTCTAAAGGCTGTAAGAGCCCGTGGTGATGACGCATTCAATGCGCTTTTTCAAGCATTTAAATTTAGCAAGCAGGATAATTTAGCAGAACTTTTGCGCCCGTTAGCGTAAGATTATTTGAAAATGATCAACATTTTTTTAGTGAAAACAATGAAAATAAAGAAGAAACATTTTGTCTTGCGTGCCCTACTCCAACGCCAAATATCAGACCAAGATCAATTTCGGAGCTTGTCCTACAAGGTTTGCTTTTCAATATTCTTTTGAAATAAAATAAAGAAGGCCAATTTTGCCAGCATCAAGAGCTAAATACTCTTTTCCATAGAACTCGAACTGTTTCTGAAAAATCTCTTCGAGGTACCATTAGAACAATGGATAATACATTAAGACTTTAGATCCTACTGCCTGGATAGATAATGATCCGATGATTTTGGCAGGCGAGTTAGATCTTTCTGTTGAGGGTACCGATGGCTATTCGATTAAAGATCAAGTTGAATTATGGCAAAAAAATTCTAGCAATGTAAAATATGCTTTTTTCCTCTTTTAAAGAGCAATTTCAGATTTATCCTAATTTTTCTAGTCCAAAAGGCAAATGCCTTATTATAAATAACCATACATTTGCAACAATGCCTTCTCGGAAAGGAACTGAGGTATTAGCATATTCGTTTTTATAAACAATGTTTATAGGTTGACTGTAAAAATGTTTCTAACCTATTCAGACAATTAGGATATTTTGTAATTTTGCACAAGGATTTGACAGCAAAGGCAAGGATAGGCTTAGGCTAGAAAAGGCTCACAATTTTTAAACCTTTTAGGAAATGCTCAGTGCTTTTTGCGAATTTGCTCAAGATAAAACGCATGGCCAGTCTCTTGTAGTTATTGTTCTAACGCATGGAGAGAATCAGGTTTTTATAGGTATGTCTTTTTAAAAAAAGCTATTTTTGATTTATACCGATTCAGGAACCGATGGTGAACATCTTAATATAAACTATGTTCTTTCTCAATTTAATAGCATCAATTCTCGTCATTTAACAGGAAAGCCAAAAATCTTCCTCTTTCAAGCTTGTCGTGGAGGTAACAACAAGTGTTTTCATCTAAATCTTCACTCTTTAGAGCGTTATGATTATGGAGTCGCGTCGAATGAAATAGAGCATACTGACGGAAGTGCAATGTACTCTGACGGATTCCTCAGTCCTTTTACTTGTGTCATGAAACAGACAAAACCTCAGGAACTTCGCCTTCCATGCGAATCTGACTTTCTTATCGCATATGCCACTGTTTCCGATTACGTTTCCTGGCGAAACAGCCTGTATGGGACATGGTTTATACAAGCAATTTGCGAAGTAAAAAGATTATTTTTCTTTTACACTTTTAGCGCTTCAGGTTTTTAGCCGGCATGCCAGAGAACTTGATATAAGCGAGATGATGGTTCTCGTCAATAGAAGAATAGCTCATGGTATGAATTTTACTTTCTTTTGAAAGTATTTTTAAGGAAAATCCACAGCGCAGATGCAGAAACAAACACCTGAATTTTCTAGCCGCCTTCGCAAAAAGTTTTATTTCTTTCCCGGAGTTAGCCAAACAGCCTGACAGGTTTGTGGCCTAATTTGATTACTATTTTCTACAAGTCTTATATTGGCTCAAGTTGACATTACTACATTAATTGTCAGAATTATTGCTCTTCCTTCATTAATTTTTAGCTCAAATTACCTGATGATCTCGTCCTTTTACTGTAATAGAGAGCCTTTTTAGCCAATGTTCAGACGGGGTGATTTTGCTGTAATATTTCAATTGTGTACCTATGATTAATTATACTTTGTAATTTATCAATTTTGAATGGGTTTTTAATTCATGTTTCTAGACCGTAATAAAAACTTAGTTTCGGTACTGTATTTCTTCGTAATTAAACAATGACTGTAAGCCTACTTTATCATTCTCCTGCCAACGATCTGTATCGTGCCTATCCAAACGTGTTGTCTGAAAGCGTCATATCGCAGTGAAGCATATGAAGTGTCTTTCATTCAAGTTTATCCTCCCACGTTGTCTACATGACATATATGGTGCCTAAAGGATCTTCATTTATCTCCACTGACTCAGTTTAAATCGTTTCAGGTGCAATAGGCGGAGTCAAATCAGTTTCTCCTTTAAGCAGCAGTACATTGCGTTTTTCTCAATAAGCGCGAACGAAGCCTGCCGTCTCACTGTGATCAGTCTAATTTCGCTTTTCACGGCTGCCTATAAACAATAAAAGAATAATCATCTAACGAGAAGCTGTTGTCCGAATGTCGTAGCTAAAAATTCTATTTTCTAACTGAAAACACGAGATAATGTGGTTTTAGAAGAAGCCTTTTAGTTATTTTCGAGGCATGGTTTTAAATCATATAGGCTTTCATAGGCTTAGCCAGATGAATCAAAATGTTGAATTTTCTATTATCGGGCAGCTTCTTTTTATAGCCGAATTTTACTTGAATTACATTATGAAGAAGTAGTTAGGCATTCGCCGTTTACTGCCTGATACGTGAGAAATAATCCTAATGAGGTCAGTATGATTTCATATCAAAAAATTCTCTAATCCAAAGGTAATCGTCATTCGTTTTCCATTCTTTTGGCTTGCAATCATCGTTAGCTGCTACTTTGTTTTCGGGACATCTTCACTTGAAATTATTCATTCCGCCCTTGATATTATAAACTTAGACTACTCCCCCCAACTTGATTATAGCTTGTTTAAAAAAAAGACGATGCCATATATCCCTAGACAACAACAAAACCTCTCACAATTTGAACTTTAAATTGATCATACTCTCGACAACATAACATGAACTTTACAAGGTACAATGAACGTCCTGGCAATATGGATCCTTCTGCTCAACTTCATTCTTGGTCTCTCTGCTCGTCGCTTGTTTGTGAGTTTTCTTTCTAACAACTTATCAGATAAACTTGCACTCACATGAAGATGTCTGATTTTTTATATAAGGTGATGATCTAATAATCCAATAGTTCTTCCGAGGCACGCTGAGCGCTTTGTTAAGCGAAAATAAAAGGATTAGTGAAAAAGCAACCATTTTAGATGTTCGACTCGGATAGACCGCTTCGTCTTCCGCCGCAGGAGGCTCTCCAGTCCTTCCTTCAGTCTTCAGTATCGCAACAGGTACGATAACTAATCTCTTTGAAATTGGCTATTCGTCTGACTAGAGCTTTTGAAAGAATTAATGTGTTTACTCTCTCTGATCCTCCAGTGCGAAGAGCTATTTTGTCATGTGCTGTGACGTGCAGATTTTCTCTTTCATGAAACTGAGAACTAGAAGAAGGAGATAATATTTGTTTTAGAAAACACTTTAAAGTGCTTTCAGGCTGGTCAGGCCTTCCCGCGTGCTGATCAGGCAAGCCAAGTTCGAAAACAGATATTCAGCCGGAAGTTCTGGTGATTTCTTCACTCATCATTCCGATAAAGCAGCATTTATACTGTGAGCTAGAGAGATCTAGGCTAACGTTTTATAAACGTTTCTGTTGATTCTATCTTTATCTTATATATAAAGAAGCTGTCAATCGCTCTTCGTTGCCAGCTATCACAGAGTACTTCTTTAAAAGAAATTTGATTAGAGAGCACAAGGACATATTGAGCCAAAAACCAGGAAAAAGGCTACCAGGTGTGAGTAAATAGTTTTAAATTTATGTGAGAGGGATGGCGGCTTTGTTGTCGTCTGCTGAATCATTGAATATGCACCTGCCTAGCACTGGCCTAATCCGACCTACGGGCTTCTGTTCTAGCTTTACTTTTTGCGTTTTATTTCAGAATCTCATCCGTCAAGCCTATTCATTTTTCTTTGACCTCTTAGAAACAAGTCTATTTGTTTACTCTCCTTCCACCCTGTTTGTATTACTTCCCAAGTCTCTGAAAAAAAAACTCTTATGAACCGTGAAATAGTTTCATCATGCTTTGCTAAGAGCATCGCTCTCCCATCGCTGTTTCTTAATCTGATGATTATCAAAGTGTTATCTATTGCTAGGTCATGCTATCAAGGAATAGTAAAGCTTGTTACTCAAAGTCTATAAAGCGAACATTTTTTTCTGCCGTTTCCTGTGGCACGTCATTTGCGTGTCTTTGCAGCATAAGGCATAGTTGAGTCATTTAAGGACCAAGCAAATAAGCACACACGCGCAACACTCGACCGCTCTTACTCCCTGCTTCAAGCTTTTTAAAAATTATAAGCGTACTTGTCTTGCATCATCTTTTAATACACTTCTAGCCTTTCATTTCTCTATAATCCTTCCTGAATGAGCTGGATCACTTTTCTACTATATAACTTCGCCTTGGGACTGTTTGGCGTTTATTTCTGGAATATTTTCCCAAGAAAGTGCTCCAATGTTCGACTAAAGGATGGTTAGCTCTTTCAACAGAATTGCTCATATGTTTTTTTAGAGACAAATCGAAAGAAGTCTGCCTGAGTCGCCGATTCTTAAAAATACGGGTCTATAAGTAAATTGTTTCTCTACACATTTTTTTTTTAGCTATTTTACTCGATGAAAAACAATTTTATTTGGTTCAAATATCAAATCACAGCTTTAATACAGGGCACTCGAAAAAAAGACCCGTTGTGATGTCAATTGTTTTAAATCTTCTCAAATGTATTTGTCCTACTGGCCTGCAGACGAATCAAAGTGTCCAATGGATTGAACGACTGCTTTATTGTCTGCTTTTTCTTGATGACTCTTGAAGAGTATTTACCTGGCCAATATCTTTTATTGATAATCTGTGAAGAAGCTGTTCTCCTGGAGGTCCGCTTGACCATGGCCATCTATCACATACAATTTCTGTAGGATCCTCAAAATTTCCACAGCGTCCAAGCACTTTCACACCTGATTTTTGCACTCATATTCTGCGTGTGTGTGTGTAACTGACCTTCTCTAGCAACTCTAACCATATAAGGTACAATATTTTCGTTCCAGAGCTTGACGAACCAGTCTCGAGATTCTTCGACACCAAGAGGCAGTAGAAGGAAGATACGGGGTCCTACAGTGACGTCCAGCGAATTAGCTTTTTCAATAAAATCATTGACAGCCTGCAGAACTTCCGAAAGAAAGTTTATAACTTTAAGAAGTTCGGGAGGGTTTTGACTATTCAGCCTATGCTCAGCTTCTATTATTCTTCGTCGTAAATAGCTAAATGTACTTCTAATGCTAACATTTGACTAGACAAACCGTCCCATAAAGCCTTTGACGCCGTCCATTCGGTTTGTTAGAAGAAACATCTTAAAATTGTGATTTATTTGCATTTCAGGAAGATTGCAAGCTCGATTTACAGTACAGATAACGTAGGGGCCAGCTTAAAATCATTTTTAAAAATAATATTATAAGACCTACTATTTCTCGGAAGTTGCACAGATGTAAATACGGAAGAAATGAAGGCTATTCTGTTCCGAGGAACATTATCCAAAAGAATCACTGAATTATCTGAGCCTTTCAGCAACTTTTCTAGTTCTTTCTCAACGAGAACTATCTCTCGATCGTCATTCTCCGGAATCTTTACGTCATGAACAATATCCTGATTTTGACCAATGAGGTAAGTCAGATAAGAGGCAAGCTTTTGTGCGATGTTTGACTTAAAAGTAAGTTGTTATATAGATAATAAAAAGTCGCTTCTCTACCTTTCCAATCCCAGTTGCGCCTGAGAGAACTAATCGTCTGTGTTTTAATAAGAATTTCAACAGCTGCTCTAACATGGTAGAAGGGAAAAGTGTTTCCAGAACAAGGGAATCGACGCAATTTTGAGTGGCTCCACGAAGGAAAAGGCGCACAGTTGTAGTTGGAGAAATAACTTCTACTGGCAAGCGGCCAGGTATCTCTCCACTCTTCCTTCTAACTGTAGAGCCAATTTGGTAACCAATAACGCTCTCGTCACAATGGAGTCCCAATTGACGATCGGCATCAACGCGATTGATATAGTTCTGTGAAACTGCAATATTTAAAGCAGTAACCTACATCAAAAAGTATGGAAATTTGTTGATCGATTTCGATCCAAGTACATTGCGACGTAGGCATAGCCAGAAATCCAATTATTATTTCGTGTTCTGGGCAAATCTCCGAGCTAATCACTCCTCGGAGGTCGACATTAACAGTAACCTTGATAGAGTTACATCCAGATGACCCTGTTAATAAAAAAATTATTTCAATACATTTGAACAAAATACGTTTACTGCTTGGCGTCGATGAGGAAGCAGTTGGTGGAATCTCATATAGCGGATCTTCGCTTACGAGAGATGCTTGAGAAGAAGCTCTGGACTTTGTAGCCATCAAACGAGACATGTCTTTCTTCAGTTGCTTGTTTTCGGTCTAAATTCGAATAACACAGAATTAGGCTGTAATTTGCACCTTAAGTCTATTAACTGTCTCGCGAAGTAGATCAACTTCTCTTGCTCTATCTAAGGCATCCAAGCGAATATCAGTAAGTGCCACATCTCTATCCTCAATCTGCTTTTTCAATTCGTCAACTTCAATATCTTCTAATCTATAACAACTCTAGTGTAAGTAGTCGCATTTTTTACCGGGAATTTGAGCCACTGATTGTGTGCAATGGAGAGCTATCAGTATCGGACAGACCATTTTTACTCTTTTTCTTTGAGAATGCTTTTGTGAAAGAGGAACGAATCTAAAAGGTAATTTTTTTACTTTGAATAGGCTTTTATCAATTGCAAACACTATCACAACACTTTTTTTACCTGGATGTCAACATTTGAAGCCTACAAGAACATATAAGCTTAATTGGAAAGTGAAATGAGAGCCTACCCAGTTCTTCTTAGATTTTGCTCCAAAGCTGTTTAAAGATGCTTTGTCGGCTTTGCTACTCTTGCTCGAAGTGCTTATTGAGGACCGGTGACTAGCCATTGAAGCTACCGATTCAAGTGATGGCTGCCGAAGAAGCTCTCCTGCTCCTTCCTACAATTTTTTACTTTGGATATTTTTCTGACAAACCACTGCTTTCTTGGTTTCTCCACTTTGGATTACTCGGCCACTCATACTCCTTAAATTGTCAATCTCAATGCGAAGCTTGGCGACCTCGTCCGGCTGAAATTTTAATTTATTCTAGCTGTCCATTGGCAATGTTGACAAATTGGCTTGCGCGAAATTCATGGCTTGAAGTAATTTGCATTCGGATTGGAAGAGCCTCATTTGATAAAATCTTGAGATGAGAAGCTAGACATTAATCACTATAGGGGAAGACTAATCAGAGCGGAAATCGCGATAAACCTACTGCTCTACTATATAAGGTTTCGTGCAACATATTTGAAATTTACCTTTAGCTGTGCTTTTTCAACATGTCTGGCCAGAGTGGATAGCTTCAGGTTGAACATATCTATTAACTGAGTGTAATCGTCGTGTTTTTTGCTCAGTTTATTAACTGTCATGCGATATCCATCCAGTTCTATAGACATCTTTTTAATTTCCGCTTCATATCTATCATTCAGCTAAAAACTAAGATATACCTCATAAAGAGATCATACCGTAGCATATGCGGTAGAAGAAGCAAGTGAAATTTGAGATCCCATCGAATCTTTAGAACGAATTTCATCTGCTAGGCGATGAAGCTGCATATCACCGTAAGTGCCGTAACCATCTCGAGAACTTGATCCTATAAACGGCTAATTTAAATAAAAGTCTAGTTCTTGAATTGTAAATTTGTTAGCAAATTGCCAGAGTTAGACTTTATATAGAGTTATAGCAAAGCTGTGCGTACCCTTGGATGGGCCAGCGACTGAAAGTGGGAGACGAACTCTACTCCTTGGGCTATCTCTTCTTCGAGGTCGAGGCGACTCCAAAAGAACAAGCGACCTTGACATCCCTCCGGCGTTGAGCGAAGCTAAAGCTCTAGTTCTAACATGAAAGAAACATGCAAGAATTAAGTGCATTGTTTAGTTGAGTTGTTGTATAGATTTGAAATAGCTTTACCAGAGACGGAATTCCTTTGAGATGGAACACGACGAGGGGAAACTAAAGCCATCGCGGCTCCGCCATTATGCCAGTCTGCTGGTTCATACAATTCAGCGAATTGGGCCTTTCTATCCAGAGAATGGTAACCGGAAAAAGACTTCCCATCTGCACAAAATAAACGTGAGAAGAAATTGTGGCAAACTACTTGGCTCGTTAGAGGACCGGCTGCGTGAACGAAGAGCTTCCGCTTCAACAGATAAAACCAGGTGCGGGGAGAAAGGACCTCGTAGAGTCTAAAAAATTTCTGACTTAATTCCCTATTCACATTAAATCTTCTGCGCACACTCACCGCTTGTTTATTGACAACAGCTGCTGCTGCAGCATTACAAAAATCTACGATCCATCTTGGCCACACGGAAAAACATTCCGCAAATTTAGGAGAAAGAGTATAATCAGCTCATTAAGGTAACAAAGACATTAACCTTCATCAATTAATGCTTTTAATGATAATGCTGCTCAAGAATTCGAAATGTGAAAGGATCAATTTGTTTCTTTAGTACTACTAAGGAGTCTAAGTTCTCTCTAATGGTCATTCAGATGGAGTGAATTGAAGCCGTCCCTAACCACGTTCTCCACTTGAATAGACACTTTACGCGCATTACTTCTGTTCAATATTTCGGGAAGTAAAACGTACTCCAATTCCTCGTTGGCTTGTCCTGCACTGTTGTAACAACGCATGTAGATTTTCTTGTTCTGCAATTATCCTGGCACGACTATCAGTAGACGATGATGAACTACGAGGGCCTAGAATAATGTACTTTTTTTAGATGAAAGTTCGATTACCTTTTCCGCTTCGCTGAAACGTCTGATAATCACAAGAAGATGAGGAATAGGCTACTTTGGCCATTGGGTGGTCCCTGAATATTATTTTGGTATGCATTCATCAACACGGCTGGCAGTCTCCGACAGGCCACCTGCTAGCGCGATTAAGCAGCATTAGCTCATGTAGTTAGCTTCAAAATGCGGAAAACGACTCACGGTCCACTCAAGTCGTCTGTTGAGACGTCGTCTAAGTTGTCGGAAATTCCAGACGACAGTGAAGAACTGTCTTCAAAGCTGTAAAACACAATGTAAGAAGGCAAGTATAGCAAATTCATGCAACGCGATCAAACGAGAACTTTATCAAAGGTGGACTTTCGGAGTAGCAAAAGCCGCCGAATTGAGTTATAGAGATGTGGGAGACTTTGGGACCTCTAAAAACTGCTCGGATTTCGTGACAAACAAAGATGGGGGAAGCTCCACCCATTCCTAATGGCGGTCTTCCTGTGTACCGAAAAGAGATATTGTTAGACACATTAGAGACATTTGTCAATTGGAAGGCAAATAAACTAGTAATATACGTGTTTTGGAGAAAGGAGAACGTGGAGAATTATGGAGGAAAGATCGACCAAGAGTGACTGCTCATAGGGGCGGAGCTAATGAATGCCTCTCACCGCATTCCCAATTGTGTTGCAAACTAATTTTGATATTATTTTAGTCTACTTCTTTTAATTACAAAAATAGCCGGCTTATGCACCAAAAATATTGTCAACTGCATCGTATAATCACTCCAATAAGCAAAATTTAAATTTTCGAACTTACTCTCTGAGTCTATGTAACATCAAACGTTGAACGAAGGACATGACCAAGCAACAATGGCAACTGGGCAACGAAGCTATTGTCCTATCTAACAATTTGTGAGGGCGAGGACTCGGAAGAGGACAAGCAAGTTCGAAATGTTAATAATAGAGTGGCGTGAAGGCAGACAAAGTGCGTGGATGAATAATGTCTAATAAGATCTCTCATAATAAACCAAGAATATCTTCTGGTACTACACAAGTAGGATGACTTTGTTGGCTAAAAGCACTCCTCAAAACACAAAAAGATTAATTCTTGCGAATATTGTTAAACAAGGCATTGTTTCGTTTGTAATTTAGTTCGATAGATTAAAAGGATACTGGAAGTCTTGCCAGCTGAAAGCCTCGTTGGGTCACCGGCTGAATGTACCTCACTTATGTATTACTCATGGCAAGCTTATGAAAGGCGATGGCCACATGTTAATTATAGCTACCAAAGAGGTCGAGGGAATACGCCTATCGGAACATCGCATAATCCCTCGACAGATCGTGGTTGCACTTGAGATAGCATCGCCGGCTGACTCACAATTGCTTATGAAATAGTTTGCCAGTGAAGTTCCTAGCGAATAAGTAAAAAGCCTACCTATCCCTATAGTCGAAGTGAGCTCGACGAAAATTCTCATTGCACTCGCGCATTCGCTCCTGCATCTTCTGGTAGATAGTGATTCCACCCGATTCAGAGGTGTAACCGGACGGCTCTAAACATTTATTAGTCTTCTATTAATACAATAGGCTGTATGGTTTTGATCTGTAAGCAGTAAGAAAAAAATAACCTGTGCTCACTGCTTGTATGGTATTCCGGTCCATCGTGTTTCCTGCAGAATAACACCCATTATTTGGCTTGAGACGAATGGTCGTGCTCACGGAGTCTAAAGAATCCTCACTTGTTGACGAATCGAATCGACCCTCTAAAATCAAGATTTATTCCTTCCTATCCGGGATAATGGACTGAAAATTACTCGATCTCACCTGGCCTACAGGTATGAATTCGTCCTTCGCGTAGCAGCTGTGCATAAGTGGGGAGCGAGGGCGTCATGCCGGGTGGCACGTAGTCTTCAGTTAGAGAATCTTTCCGTATTGGTACTGTTCTATAAAAATATTCATAAACATGTTAATAGCTAAATACGGCTTGATTTTCTCCTCCGGTTTGAAGGAGGATGGTGAACAGTCTAGTATAGCAGGAACTTTTCTTTGCACAATGGGGCTGACGATGGCCAACGGTGACTTTATCTTCTCACTTTTTACTGGAGAAGGTGGTGGAACATTATTAGTCTTTTTAGCCAAATTTGGGAGCATACCCAATGCTTTAACTGCAAGAGTAGGCTTTTCCTACATTTATAAAAATAAGTTCGACGACTAGAATTTACCAGTTTTTGCGTTTCTACGTTTTCCGGTTCACACATTTCATGTGAACTTTTTGATGAAGTAGACTTTAAACTAATAGAGCTCTGAGTTGAGGAGGCTGGACTTGTGCTGCCAAACCCGGCATATGCAGAATCTTCTTCGCTACTTTTTGAAGTACTAAACCAATTAACGAGAACCATGCAAACCTACCGCTTTTCAGAAGAAACGATAACGGGTTGGACACGTAATTGAACGGATGGAATAGCGGTAGCCTGGAAAATTCAGCAATGAGCTTAGGGAACTAATTCGCAATATCTAATTGACTGCAGTAAACCGACCCCGCGGCTTCACATCTGGCCGCTAAGGAAAAATGCACTGCAATTTTCTTGTCTCCCGCGGGAGGACAGAGCAGTGATTTTCTGTCTATTGTGGGCATTGGAGATTGAGAGCTATAGGCTTATAATCAACAGGAAAGCAGTGAATTTAAAAATTACCTTTGGTAATGCAATTCGGGACGTTCTTGTCTGACTTGGTTGCCGGAGAGCTGAGTCAGTTTTTTTGTTTTCCGCCTTTTTGCCATTTTCCTTCACAGCAAGCTCTTTTCCTCCGCCGAAAAATTTCATTTTTAGCATTTTCGGTTGGACTGAAGCGGGATTAATTGGAGGCTTTGATGCTTGAGCAGCTGTTTTTCTAGCAACCGGTTTAATAGGTGTAGATAGGGCGGCTCCATACGTTGATGCGCCGTTCATAGATCCATTATTATTTCTGCAGTTTTTTGTTATTGCAAAAAAAATGTTTTAAAAATACCCAGAAGAGACTCGAATGGAGCTTGCTGGACGAGACGCGGGAGTTTTGGACAAAGGTGACGGCTTGGCTCCTAAGAAAACAAAATTGCGCACTTCCAGATGCTCTTTGGCCATAAATCAGGCCGGATGCGTCAGTTACACGAGCCCAATAGCACGTGCCCGAAGTACGAGTACTTTAAAAGATATCAAGAAAGGAAATGGGGAGCATAGAGGGAACGTTGTCCATGTCATCAAGCGCCAAGTTTAATTGGCTTCAATTGCTCTTTGGCCCAAAGTGACTGACTATAAATTATGGCAAGGAAGGTCCTCTTCATCCAATCAACATCACCACGGAAAGGGGCAGAAGACAATATCCGGGCAAATTGGGAAGCAAACATGCGCGACTAAGTGTATTAGAAGAGAGGTCAATTGGCAGATCGCCAGATGGCACATCGGGATATAAGGCGGTGATATACTTGGCAAACTTACTGATAGCTTATTTAATTAGAAAATTTTAAGCTAGTATGAACTATTCTCACCCGTGGGGATGGCAGATTTTACTTGTATTGGTGTGGTAAGTCGCGAAGTCGGCTGCTGAAGCCGAGAACTCCGTTGTTGAACAGTCGGCAGCCTAAATTTTAATATTTTTATGCGGAAAATACATCGCTGCGGGGCTTTAACGTACAAAGGGGATGACACCGGAATGCAATTCGAGGCGAAATGAGCCTAATTCCAATGCTATGCCCAGCCATTCTCGCATTTTATAGCACGTGCAAACTGGAGTCTAGAGAAGGCAGCGAAAATAGGTTTACTTTGTCGAAATATAATTCTTTCTAGATTAGACGGAGAGCAAAATACAAACCGACTGGCTGCCGACGGCGGCATGGATGGTGAAGGTGGAGGATTTTTTTCCTTCTGCTTGAAGTTATGCAAGGAGTATAATAGTTGAAGAACTGAGCCCAAGTGTCCAGCGTCAATATCTGAAGCGGTATATCGTAGTATGATGAAATTCTCAGAGCTATCTAGGGCACGACTGCCCTGTCGTGCATATTTATAAGGTAAATGAGAAAATGTCTGAAATAGAGTTTTTAGGCCCATTCATGAATTCCTATAAAAATGGGGTGAGTGGTTTCTTGTCGGCGCACCGTAATAAAAGAGTGAGTCGAGGCAGATGGAAGGAAGATAGTATCCAAGGACATGAGAGAAGTTTTAGCGGAAACCGCTCGAGAAATAGTCTTGTCGATCGTCAGCTTAGGAACCAATTTGAGAAGAAAATTATTTAAAGAAAAGAAAATCCAAATCGTAAAAATGTATTCCAATAGTTCGAACGGATAGAAATAAGATGGATTGAAGAAAGGAGATAAGCTTACCCAGAAAGGAACTGAAGCGTGTCTATATTTCTCGCGCTTATTAGGCAAAACTAGTCGAGGTATATTATCAGAAGCAAGTCTTGAAAGCTGGCCTCAAAGAATCTGATAATGAATCTCTCCTACACCAATAGATACCACCGGGAGGACTGTGACCTCATTCGGCTGGCAGATGGGAGGGCATACAGTCTAACTGATGGATTGGTATCCTTGGGGATCCTACCGCATGTGATTGACATGTTTTGTCGTTATTTTTAGGAACGATCTAGCAAATGGAACTTCTTAGCAGACATTTCGAATGAATGGAAGACGTTTTTGGCCGAGTTGACGGATGGAGCGCTCCGAAAAATTGGTACTAACGCTGACTCAGGATCGAGCCATTTGTGGTTCTTATTCACAGCTCGAATGTGGTGTAAACTCAAGATTTTGTAATACTTGTGTCGCATTCAAACCGATTTAATGGGAACCGCCCGTCGTTGAATGAAATCTATTGCGCGAAAAGAACTGGTAAGAGCGACGAAGGTTCAAAAGCCATTTATCGTGACATGAGAAAGAAAGATGCTGCCACCGATTGAGTATAAATCAAAGAAATTCCCTATTTAAATTTCTCAATAATGTCCAGATGGAGCTTGCAATGAAACAAAAACAAAACACATTTTATAACTTAAAAAATATTTAAATAAGAAATACCTGTTGCTGTAACTTGACTGCAGTTTACACCGACTTGCTGCAATGTTCGAAGGCAGATATTTAAGCCATCGATCTGCAATATTCATTAAAGATTTTTCATTAGCTTGCAAGGTGTGCCAACCGCCTTTCACATAACATGATTAACACGCCTGCACACGACAAACAACAATTAATATAACCAGAGAGAAGCCTCAGTTGCGCTCTAAAGCGCCACCAGCGGCGACACCTGTTCTCAAAAGATAAATATAATCTATTCATTTTTAAGATCTCCGCCGGCAATTGTCCGTTTAGTGTAATGGTCACTAGTGAGCAGAGGAAAAATAACTACTCACGTTTGAAGAGACAGTTGAGAGGGATAAACGAAAGGACGAAATTCGTTGTGGATTTGACGACACTGAAACATATGGTAATGTAGCTAATTGGATCAGATATTCGCGCAACAATGGGATCACATCTGCGCAAAAATTCGGATGACTCATAAGTTTTTAAATCTCAGCAGATGGTTTTTTTTAAAATGAACCAATATAGCCAATATTTAGCAATTTTTATAACTAGTGGAGAGAAAAAAGATGGCAAAGCAAGCGCGTGGATGACGAGTTTGTAGCCTCTAGGGGATAAAAATTCCAAGAATCGACATGGGTGTAGCTTTTATTTTCCTGGCTAAATAACTTGTCTTTGGCTAGTAGTTTGCAAATTCTATAGTAAGGTGTCAACAGCAAATGGTTGTAACAAACAAAAAGCGACTTGCAACATGTGCCTCCTGTGCCACGAATCTTTCGTGTAATTGACAGCATGTTTGCACAAGTGCCTCTGGGAGGTGGTTGCAGATCTCGAGAAGGATCGGAAGCGGGAAATGGTGTTGAGAGGGGTCAAAAGAGCCCGCCAATCTATTACGCTGAAATCATAATGCACAACCGGACGAAAGCCTTCGTCTGCCTATAAATCTGGCTGTGGAGGCAACTGCCACCACTAGAAAGTGTATTTGACCTTGCTGCATTGATCATCAGTGAGGTAGAGGCTCTAATATATTGTGATAACCAACTTACAAATAGATTGAGCAACAGCAGCAACAACGCGATAATCCCGAAGCTCTGTTGTAAGATCCGAAACTGGGCGATGACTAACTCTTGTTAGTTGACGATTTGTCCACTCAGTGTATAGCTGAAAGAATATTTCCAATTAGTAGTATTTTGGTCTAATAAGTGGTTCTTTTCTTGAGAATGAGTCGAGTGTGGAAAGCCTAGTCCAGATGCGAATGTTATTAGGCAACGTCTAAAAGAGACTAATGAGGTGACGGTTAGGTTCCAGTTGATTACAATGCGACATATGATGTGCAAGACGAGAAGCACGGCACAACAAGCGACGAAAGAGGAAACCGCGCAAGACTGCCAGCTGCTCGAGCAATCGCCTATTACCAGGTAAAAATACATATATCTCTTGTAAAGAAGGTTGTGACATTTAATTTTTTAAATGTGTTCTTGAAAATAACAAGAGAAAGACTAGAAACTATATTACTGAGCGAGTTGAGCTAATCTGGCTATTATGAACACGGACTACAAGGGTCTTCAATCAAAACGAGACAGCGTCGAAGAGGATTTGCACTCTCTGAATGTCTCTAGAGAATTCTCGCCAATTTTGATGTAAAATGTATGGAGCAGCTGAGTTCTCTCACTCAGTCAACGAAAGATTTCATCTCATTCAGAGATACGAATTTTTATATGCCGCAGCCGAGCAACTTGGAACGAAATGAGCAAATTGGCAAGTTCCGCGGCGTAATTGTGGCGAAGCTAATTAGACACGAAACTTCCCAGAATATTGAAATCTCACCTGAACGGCATCATTGCCCAACATTGGCGCTGGGTTCACGGGACAGCTGTGCAATTTGCATGTCCGTTCTAGGGCTAATTAGACTCCGCCCACAGAACTCAAGTGGATCATACTCACTTGAATCATTGCACAGACATGACCTAAGGGGAAGACGTGAGTAATTAAGTTAAGAATCCGAATCTAGTAATTAATTTACAGAGATCCTTCTATGTCTATGACAGCAAGCCTTCGTCGCTTCGCCTAATGTAATTATTCTCATAAGACGAGCATTCAATTAAAGTTGTGCTCTTTCGAAACTGCAATCTGGATGACTCAACTTCAAGGATCGTCAAAGAGGGTTTATAGTTAGCACTCAAGGATATTGAAATGCGCCCAGTAATGGAATGTCTTCATCTAAATTCTAAATGCATGTGATGCCTTGCATGTCACCGAGTCGCCCATCTAAACAACACATTTGCATAAGCTACTTCCAACTGACAATTGTGACTCGCAAAGCTAGCTTCATCTCGATAAAGAGTTCTAATCTAAACCAGCTACGCCCTTGTGCGATCCATTTTTTATTCTTAGATTGCCTGCAGGTGTCCCTCGAGTTTTGTTGCCCAGCTGGTAATGCAGCTGTGAGTAGTTCTCGGCTCGGGATTTCAATTACCATCACCTTGTTTCCTCGAAAAGGAGACGCAAATCCCTATTTGAATGGGTATTCTCAGCGCATGAATTGCCTTCGAAACTAAGTCAATAATACACTAACCGGAAGAAGCTGTTGATTGCTAAGATTTGTTGTAGCCATATTTTAAAAGCTATTCACATCTGAAAAATTATATATGGGTTGAGGAAAAGTGAGAGAAAGGGGACATTTGATATTGAGAGGATTAAATGTAAATCGGTAGCGAATGACGTTTCCAAAATCAATGAAAGACTAGGAACATTTGTTGACTAAAATATTTCGTAAAGACTCCAGTGCTTCGCGCTTCATGTCAATAGAAAAGTTAGCTATCTATTCTCACAATTCCCAGCAGAAAACGAGAGCAGAGAGCCATAAGAAGATGGCAAAAGAGAACTGATGGCATTCAAGCTTATGGGAAATGAGCTTTTTGAAGCCCTATTATATTAACTATTAACCGGAAGGTTTAGAACAATCGAAAGAAAACGAGAAACAAAGCCGAAACGGCAGCAAATTGTGTTAGCCTCGCAAAGCCTCTGAGCAAAGGGTGTTGCGTTGCATTTTCACTAATCATGCTCAGTCAACTTTATTCAAGTCTAAAAAATTTTAGAGACAGACAACGCTATTAATCTAATAGTTAAGGCGTATAACACCTCCCCTATCCTAGATGACATCTTGGGCATTTTCGGCAGTGGCGATAGCTAACTTTAGTAAAATGCTGAAAAAATGAGCAACTGCTGGAAATTGTGACATTTTTGAAAGATGAACTGAGGAAGGAAGTGGATAATCGACCGATTGAACTTAATTTGTGGAGGGGTGCCATGGTAAAGGTTTTTCTAAAATTCTCTAATATTTTTTTTAGCTCCATTAGGGATTAAGATCCGGCCTAGCCAGCGTTATTCTTGTGATCTTTGCCATGCTCAGTTTTGCATTGGAGACTTAAAATAATTCAACAAAATTCTGTCAAAAGGCAAGACGGCGATTACCCAAATAAGCAATAAAGTAAATGAGCAAACTATGAAATTGTAAGGGCTAATCATATACAGTGCGTTTTATAAATATGGGTTCACTCCCTAAATTGCCCATATTTTGGTCGGGTGAAGCTTTCATGACCTGAGAGTGGTTATTTTGTGTTTCTCGCATAAAAAGATCCCCGAAAAATGTTTTTAAGCTTGTTGCAGTTTATTGATAAATTTTGACGGGCCAAACATAGATTTTGACTCGTTTCATAAATATGGGCTCACTTCATGTTTCCTACTTTTTTGGGCTCAGAAAGTGGTTTTTAATTCAGATAACTGGAGATAATTTCTAATAATTAATAATATCTAATTCTTCTTCTGAATTCTTCCCTTTGTTGCTCGCTCATACTCTCAGAAAAAAGCTGACGAACGAAGAAAAGGTCAAAGCAATTGCGCTTCACGATGCCGGAAAATCAAACCGAGATATTGCTAAATACCTGGACCGTTCCGCAAATTGCATCAACCACTTCATTAAAAACCCCATCGGCTACGGAAAAATGTTTCTCCAGGACGGCCATGAAGTCTATCAGTTAAAGCCGAGAGACACATCGTCAGATCATTGTCTAATTCAACGATTTCACTCAGTAGAGTTCGATTAGATCTCAATCTCGGAGTCTCCAAAACGATTGTATGGCGAGTCGCAAACCGTGTCGATCATCTGGTTAACGAGCGCATGCAGTCCACGCCTAAATTGACTGATGAACACAAGCGACTCCGTCTTGAATTCGGTAGTAACAATCTGGCGACGAATTGGACAAAGGTAACTTTAATTTTTAGACTCTTCCTTATATTTAGATAACTTTAGGTATTTTTTTCTGACGAGAAGACCCGACAGATTCCAATTGTATTGGAAAGATCTTCGCAAGGAGCCGCGGTATTTCTCGAAGAGAAACGTTAGTGGAGGAAGTTGTATGGTATGGGGAGCGTTCTCACTGCTTAGGACATTGAAACTTTCTTTTGTGAGTCACAAAATGAATATTGAAGAGTACCAGGATGTGCTGGATAGTCACTTACTTTAGCACTTTAGATAAAAGGTTTAAAAAGCTTTCTCGGAGGGTACGCCATCAGGGCTAGAATGTATAGGACAAATTCAAGTGTAATATCCTGGAGCGAGACTAGCTCACTTTTCTGTAATAAATATCTTTATTGATTTTGAAGCACCTGATATATTGACAAGTAAAGTTTATCACAGAGAGGATATCGAGAGACTAAAGATTATTTGATGAGTTTACCCGATCGTGAAGGGGGTTTGAGAATGATTGGAACCTAAAATATTGTTTTTTACTTCTTTTATAATAATTACAATGTAAATGGCAAAGGAAGTTGCTCTGAATTTTTAAAAACTAAATTCAAGTAAACAAAATTGTTTTAAATGACTAAGCATCTTTAGAGCGTTATAAAGCCAACCTTGAATTTCCAAGTCTATTGAGTATCCAGTCACGTGCTCGATCAATTCCTCGCAGAGCACGGACACTATGGGAGTCGCTGCCAGCCCCTAAAGTGTTATTTTCAGTAGCAGTAAATCAGAAATTAAAAGTGCTATTGAAGTGAAGAAGAAGTGAAGAAAAGTGTTAGTTCATCAGAAGAATTGAAGCAAAGCAAGCAAAAAGTGGTGTTAGAGAAGCGCAGGCAACGTACCGACCGAGGTTTAAAAGTGCATCAGGAGCGAAAGCAGCCTGAGCACTGGCAGTAGAAAGCTCTTCAGGGGGCGGAGCGGTATCCACAAAGTCCTTTAATAGCGAGTGTTCGACAGACAAGCCTTCAGCGTATCTATCCTAAAATGTGTTTTTTAATGGAGCCTACTGATTAAAATCACTTTTACAACTTCGTAAGCATCCATGATAATAGCTATGAATAGTGATAAAACTACATAGATAAATAGTGATACGAAACAATAAATGTATATTGTTCCGAAAACCTGAACTTTTTTAAAAATATTGTCTTGTCATTCCTCTAACCTTTATTGTTGTATTTGAGTCGTTAATCGTGTAAAAAGTTGCGAACATATCATCTCCATTCAGAAGAGAAAAAAGTGCCTCGGAGGACTCTCCTAGTGTTCGGAATTTCATACTGTAGGGTCCAATAATAACCCAGCCAGCTATCAGAAAACCAGTGTAGAGTACAATAGCACATGTCATAAATCGGAGCATATTTGGGAGCGATTTTTTCATAGTGAGTATGAGTATCTATAAATAATATAAGCACAAGGTAAACCAGCTACATTGTATTGGCTAAAAAATCCAAAGTATCGAAGAACTCCCACATATACTAGCAGAGCTCCCGTGCCAAGAAGAATCCCAGTTAGCGTAAAGAGTGAATTATCAAAATCTTTGAACTCGATAGAAATCTTGCTCACAGTTCCAATGACAATTAACACATCGTTCACTACTATCATTACATACCTAAACGCAAATTTTCGGCAGACTCTCACCTACCATAAATTTAAGAAATCAAGCTGATCACTTAACGACATTTGGAGATGTAGGGAGTTTTCGAAATAGTCACTTGCTTTCTAAAAGTAATATCAATTTAAAAGATGAGATGTCTACATTCTTTAGTAGGTGTGCCTTGATCAGTGCTCTTATACAGAGAATCAAAGAAAAAATGCAAAGCAGCAAAACGGTGATGTCACAAATTCCCATAAAAAGTGTGTCCAATCCCCATCCGACGCCTAAATACTGTAAACTCTGGTACATAGCTGCTTCTTGCCTTTAATAATTCTTCCGTTGCAAACTTTAACATAAGAAATAATCGTCCAAAGCTGAACATGTACTTGACCAGTGTGTCGGGAATTGTCAAATAGAATAGATACCTAATAGTCTACCTCATTGCAATATCTCAAAGACTTACATCAATTTTATAGCATTCCGGTTTTTGATCGCCATGTTTTGGACTAAAATGAATCGTCCTGAGCTTAAAATTTAATGTGACTTTTGATATTAGTAGAGCGTCCTCTGCTGTAAATTTCACTCCTAAATACGTTGTCGAAATATGGGTTAAGATTAACCTCGACTCTTAAAGGCATTCGCAACTGCTTTTGAGTCTTCTTTTATAGCATTCACTTCAGCTTCTGTTAGGTTTAAAAAAATCTTTGCTAAATTACTCTTGCTTAAATTAAGGAAAATACTTGCCCTCTATCGGTCGGATATCGAAGTCGTAGGTATTGTTATTCACGGTAACATTAGTAATTCTATCTACAGTTAACTTAAAGTGAAATTAATGTTATTAGAAACGATAAGAATTCACTTGGATTGAAGGAATTTTTTCAAAGTCAATGCCGGCAGTCAAAGATGCGTTGTTACTTCTCAAGAAAGGATCTTTATTACTTCTTTGAATGTCGTAGCTGAATGAGGCAAACGAATCAGTTTGTATTGAGTAATACTAAAAATTAATAGCGTTGTAGATGCTGTTTGCCTACTGCAACTATCATGAACTGTAGATGCTCGAGGATTCCATTTCCATCATAAACCGAGTATCTACCCTCTGCTGGCGGATATTGAAGTGCATCTCGATCGTCATTCCACTCCTTGAAAGAAATAATTTGTTGTCGCCACTTGCCTTTAGAAACTTATGTCGCATCACAGTTGTAGTATCTTCCATAAAATCGACATGGCTCATCCTCATTTCAGCAAATAGAACGAGTTGCGCTGTGACAAATATTATTTTTAATACTTGCAGGGTTAGTTTGTAGGGGAATTGCCTTCTGACCTAATATACATAATATACAACTAAATTTATGGTTCTAACCTTCCATTTTTGAAGTGGATTCATGAAGAAAAATTGCAGATGCCGACGAAGTCTTTCGCCGGTGTCTCGCTCTACATCATTCATATTCTCCATTGCTTCTTGAAAATTAAACGTGTAGGGATTTTCTCCGCTGAAAATAGTCTGACATGCGGGCAAATATTATTATTATTTTATTCGTGGCCTTAGCCTTATCTCAATAATTGAGACTTCGAATAGTAACATGGTGCAAATGGAGGCGATTTGTCTCGAAATGGCGCAGTCGACAATGTTTCATTTTCTAGTCCAGTCCTTCAGTGTCTTTTTTGCGACCATCTGGTTTGGAAATACAGCAGTCACTCACGGATTCCATTCGTGAGGACGACTTTACTCTTTCTTGTTGTAGGAAAAGAGGTAGAGGGCGATTCCTAAGCAGTTTTTCCAATGGACGGAAAGCGGCCGAACAGTGACAGAACAGCAACCGCTTGTCAAGGCTCACCGGATTAAGAAAACAATGTGGGAAAAATATGTTTTAAATCACCAACTCAATTAAAATTTTAAAAAAAAGCTCCTTATACTCGAAGTATTTTAATTTTAATTGTATATCTTCTACCTATGACTTTTAAAAAGGATAACGGACCTTGTCGTAGCATTACTGGCATTAGTGGAGCTTCTTCGACTCGCTTCCGAAAACCGTGAGCCTGTCCCCCTTCGAGACATCTAGAAAATTCGACATTACAGCTAAACAAATAAGAGTATTAAAACTAGCTTGTCTAGTCCTAGATCAAGTCCTAGAACATTCAAGTCGCGATTGCGTACCCTTATCGAGCCTATCTGCTTCTTGCTTAATTTTTATAATTATAACTAAAATGGAGAGAAATGCTGAAATAAATATTTTTCTTTCAAAATTTGTTAGAGTATGAGAGCAGAATAATAAAACTCTCACTTTTTCCAAAGGAATATCAGTGAAGCTATTCTTTAGTGTCATCCAAGACAGATTACATGTGAAGAAATCTACTTCAGATTGACAGCTCTGCAAGCATTTGCGATAATTCACATATAGGCGCTTTAGCAAAGGTGCAGTTCGACCGGAAGCAATTTCATCGAGAGCAGGCAATGACATAGGAGTATAAGTCAAAATTGAAGTTATATTCATCTAACTGGGATTAGTGTATCTAAATGAAGCTAGCAGGTGACTCATCGAAAGCTAGAAATCGGAGGACGCTTTAAAACATTTCTCCGATTATGCTAAGCGGTTTACTCGCATGGGTTATACTTTAGGCTTGTATAATAAAATAAGAATTATACAACTGAGGCCAACAAAAGCGATTTGTCTATTATGTTTGCTTTGTTATTCAGAAGAGAATATCGTAATTTATTCTAAGGTTCAGGTAGATAAAACAGATGCGAATCATTTATACACAGTTATTTAATTTATTGGCACAGTAATGTACTAACCACTGCCATCCGCGTGTTTTTGCAAGTCCATCCCATCGATAAGCTGTCTCCAATATACTCTATCAACAGCAAAGATCCCAACCGCCTCAATTCAATCTCTTGCTCGAGCCGTCCTGAACGTGCGACTCCTCGAATTCTTTCTACTGTGGGAGTCGAAGAGAATTCCCAGATCTTTCTTGACGATATTTGCCCACATAATTTTAGGATGACCAGGGGGCAGACTCCAAGCAGGTTTATCACAGGTATGTGTTGTCAAAATCGTTGTTACAGTTACTTATAACATTTGGCTAAACAATAAACGGATGCAAGGGTGAATATAGAAAGCCAAGAGTTTTTATACATAGGAATTCATGATAGAAAGACGAGATATGGGCAGAGCTGAATGTCCAAACATTCTCATTCTGTTGCTATACCTGTTGAAGGGTAATTCTGAGAGGATACCTTTTAAATACTATGTTTCTCTATTTTTATTACAGATTTACGATCAAAACGTTATTTTTTAGGTTGAAAAGTAACATACGAAGTTCAATGAAAACAAATAGCTGTCCTGTTGTTTTTGGCGACCCCGGCCCTCTTTTGAAAATGCCAGCGGCTTGTTCGCTGTACCTGGCCTCCAGAGTCTCATCACGAATTCATTGTGTTTTGCGACAGTTGATGAAGTGTTCATCGGCCGGATTGATTTGCCTACCTTTAACATGTAGATCCCACACTTCCGGCTAAGCTTTCGGTGCTGTGAGACCAATAGCAAGACAAGGCTGTCATGTCATGCATTAGCAACAACGTTCGAATGTGACGCATTGACAAGAGCATATGTAAAGCACCCTCTGAGAGAGACAGAAATTCCTAATTAGATAATTTTAGTCTTTGCCTATTCAAGATCTAAAGTGCGTGAAAGTTTCTAATTTCCTCTTGGTTGGTCTATTTCCTCGCTAGTCCAATCTCCATTTAGAGGACACAACTTGGGTCCTCATTTTGGTTTAATTTGACCCCGCTCAGGCAACTCTTGTCCCTTCCTCGCAGTACTTCAGAAAGAACAATCAACAACTCAACTGAAAAGGCCGTCTTAGCATTTATTTTAAAGAGTCTTTCTATGCAAGCCTTTACCCGCTCTCAAAACCTATGCTTCATCAAGGATGACAGATTCATCTCGTTCTCTGCCAGCAGATGTTTTTCATTGTCTTTTATTACGGCTTCTTTCTGGATTTTGGTTATTGAGGCAGCCGGCATGTCAAATATAATGTATTCTTTTCTTTAGCGATGAAAAAACTAGGAAAACAAAATTATTTGTAAAACAATGCTCTTCAGAAAAAAAAATTTTAAATAAGAAAGGCATCGCTCATTAAATATCATGATTTTGCATTATATCATCATTTTAGAAATACGGCCTGTTGTGTACTTTCAGCGACTAATTATTTTTAAACATGCCCGTGTTCTCCAATTCCTCAAGTGGAAGACAGTAAGTCAAAGATTTTTTTCATGACATTAGCACTAATTGGCTGCAATCTTCCTTAATTATAGATGTATCAACTTGGCAATTAGTAAAAATATGAAAGAAGACTTTAAATCATTGTAATTTTCTCACTAAACCTTTTGCTTCAGCTGACCGCACTTCCCCTCTTGTTTGAGTCCTCCCCCTCTTTGCCTGATTGTTCTGCCGCATCGCACCTGATGAACTTTTCTAGCTCTCCTGCAACGTTTTAAACTAAATTTGGAGAAAAGTTTATGACTTCCGCCCTCTAATTGCATTATTTCTCCGGGGGCACCGGTGGGAGGGAAAGCTGGTCTTTTTGTTCTCTAAAGGGCGGTTCTTTCCATTTTTGAGAAGGACACCTGTCTCTGAAATGCAACAAATTTCTTTTTAATGTCCGGAGCTTTTGTTCTGACAAACGCAAAAGAAAGAGATCATTTCGAACAGATAGTAGATCGAATTTCACAAAGTTTGTTTCTTTTTTTGTAAAGCTAAGACGACATGTGATCTCTCGTTTAGCATACTCATATCTATCGCAAGTACCAAGCACGTCCTTTTTTTCTATCATCTGCTCTCATCTCTGACCTTTCGTGTTATAGCGCTCTCATTGCCTCATTGCCTTCTGTTCCAGACAGCCTAATCCAATCTCTCTCTTACCTTGTCGAGCCTTCCGGACACTCGAGTGTCCGAATCGGGCAGGCAATTGTCAAAATGCACTGCTCCCTCATTCAGGCCAACGTCATGCTCTCCATCGGCGCTTTGGACCTTCTACACCTAAGCTTACTACTAGGTTTGTTAAGTTTTTTTCTCGTTTTTTTACGCCTGAATTTTAAGCGTTCCCTCTTCTTTCTTATGCAACACCCGTTCAAATAAAACTTGTGCATGATCTACTTGATAAATACGATAAGAAAGCCAAACCCGTATGGGACAGCTCGAAGCCGATTAATGTCTCATTTTCTATGGACCTATATCAAATCCTTGAGCTGGTTTGTTTTGTTTTTAGCATAATAAGCCTCAAAAAATTCAGAACGAACCACAGCAATATATCTTGCTCAATGCTTGGATCATCGAGGTGAGCGCTCGTTTGTCAGAGAAAAGACTAATTCCGGTCGGGCTCTTTATGACTTACGAGGGTCACTAATCAAAAGACATACTTGCTTGCGGAGAGACGCTTTAAAACCGTAGACGTTTGTTCTCATAAGTCTATTTTTCCCATGTGCTTTAGCCCAGGTTGTGGCCGCTGGTTAGCCATTAAAATGCCGAACGACTCCACCATATATGTTGAAAATATTTCTTGAGAGAAATTGTAAATGAAAGCTTTCAGAGATGGCACGACGAATTTTTATTTTGGCTGCCCGAAGACTATCAGAATATCACTGAGATACGTCTTCCTTATGAGGTAATACAGGGTCGATAATCTTCAGTTGCGCATATAAACGGCTAAAAGAGAACAACTGAAGACGCAGAGGCAACTGCCGACCTATAAGAAAGAGAAAGAAGGATGCTTAACCCTATCAGACATAGTTCTGGCCGTCCAATAAAAGCATCTTACACTGTTCTTAAAGGGCATACATTGTCTTAATGATATTAAGAACAAAACTAACTTATTGCTTTTCAGTCGATCTGGCTGCCCGATACGACGCTATACAACTCGTGAGTATTTTCAAATGTTTAATAGAAAGGGGCAGCTTCAACTAGAAGCATTTTGGTTCTCGTTTTTATAGTTCACAAATATAATATTTACAAATTCATTTTGAAGACTGGTAATGAAAGATGATGATACGAGGCGACTTCTCAATGCAAAATTAACGACAGATAAGGAAAGAAGAGCCTCTTATATTGAGCTACTTTATCCAACAATTTACAAGTTCTCTTGTTTATTAGATCTGAGGTTTTTTCCATTTGATTCGCAGGTTCGTTATTGTTAATGGGTGATCGAATCTTATGTGGCAAATATAACCAGGAAGAACCGGGAACACGAGCTCCGCGAGCAGCTGTCCCGGGCTTAGAACTAAAAAAACTAAGGATGAGTTTCAATTTCTTAGACGTGCACAATGACTTTTTCCTCTTGGACATACGATCAAATGGGCATTGACTACTTTCCGCATGCAGAGGCTATTGGTACCAGCAATTATTTGGAGAACGAAGGCTGGTATATTATGAAAACGAAGAGTATGCGGCTATTTATAATTTTAAAAAAGGTGTTTTAGTTACCAGAAACGAAGTAAAGTACTCTTGCTGTCCAAATAAGGTAATTAAAAACGTAACTATTAAAATATGGTAAACAGTACACACTGCTTTACTTGACCCTCTACCTCCGAAGAAAACCTTTGTTCTATCTGGTCAACTTGATTATCCCAACTTCGATCATTACTTTAATTGGTGAGTTGTTAGTGAGTTTTTGGGTATTGGTTCGTTACTTCTAGCTATCATTGGTTTCTTCACAACGTCTTCTGCATCTGGAATGCGAGAGGAGAAAGTTTCTTTGGGTATTACGACACTGCTATCTATGAGCATTTTGATGCTGATGGTAGAGCCTTTTTTTAAAATAATTCAAATTTTTTAGGTTTCTGATCAAATGCCGACCACTTCTACATTCATTCCACTAATCGGTAAGCAATACGAGGTGAAAGGTACAAAAAATTGAGGCTGGTTCATTCTGGCTATGATCGTAGTAATTTCCCTGGGGACCATTGTCTCCTCGGTCATCATAGCTATCCAAAAGCGAGGCTCCCTTGGAGAAAGACTTAGTCGCCGCACGCTCAAGTTAGTTTTCTCTTCAGATAATTCCTGGCAGAAAGAGCTCAAAGAGTTTCTTGATCTTTGCAAGAACAGAGCCTTTTGGACAACTCATGCATATGGCACCATTTTCTAACGGATGATTGGACATCTAGTCATTTTAAAGACTTCCTCTCTTTTCCTGCCTCTTCCGATTATCTGAACACACTACAAAATATTATATTTAATTTGAAATTCTCATATGATCACGTAATTTTTCAGAATCGCAAAAGTCATTGCCTATCTGACATGTACCAGTCTTCCACCTCACATCGAAAAAGAGCATATGATGGTAAGAATTTTGTGTGCTTTGCCACTGCTTTTCTTGTAGCGATTTCAGAATAAAAATGAAAAAACTAGCATAAGAAGACCCTATAATGTTCCCCGCCTCGAAAATTTAGAAGAAGAAATGGTACATTGTGTGCATAGTCCACTGCACATATAGTAGTATGAATGATACTTGTGCTGTTTTTGAGGGGTTTAGTGAGTAATTGTAATAGTGAAAACTTTAATTTTTATGGCACAACATTGTAACTTTTAGGAGGATTTCGACGCCACCTCTACCGTAGAGGTAAAGCCTATCAAGACCCTTGAAGCAGGAAAAAAATGGCTCGGCTTACGATGGGATCGAGTTAAAGAGGATAGAAAGAACAAAAACGGCTTAGCTGTCGTTTCTGATAAGAGTACTGATCCCCTCATTCATTTATCGCCCTCAAATACCGAGGAACTTCTCACTACAACTTTGAATAGCAACCCTGTAGCTAATATAGGAGATGATGAGGTAATTTAAGATGAGCGAAGTACATATAATGCTCATCTTAGACCTCTATATCGAGCGACACTTCACGAATTGTTTCGGCCCGGAAACTTAAGCCTCAGAACGGAAAGCCAGGAGGAAACCAGTTTGCCAATATGCAGAGTTTGTTTAAATGTGTTCAAAGTTGAATACACTTTCAGCTTCAATTAAGCACAACCGTCAATTGGCAGTTGCTGAATGGGAGTGGCTCGCCACAGTTGTTGAAAGGTTTATATTTTCCTACTATAACAAGTAAGATATTAAGAGCTGGCTTCATTACTTTCGTGTTTTTCTTCTTGCTAATTACTGTCGGAATCAACATGATCGGCTTCATGTATTGGTATCAAGCGGGACTAGAGCATTCGCCGTAAATGCTAGGTGCCGATTTCTCAGCCATGCATTCATTTTTCCATATCGTCTCCAATTAATAAATAAACAATTGCGCTGCCGTGTGCAAGCTTTGCCACTGATTCGAGGGCGTAACCACCGCCACATATCTCAGTTTAACTGTTACTTTTACTGTCGTTGGATTTCTCAGATTTGAGTGGATGTGGCGCTAGCCATGTGGACTACGATAAGATGCCTTCTGCTTATTACTGCGGCTGGAGGAGAAAAGATTCAGGACATTCTTGGTATAATTTTGTGTTTGTGTCATATAGTTGGATTTAGGTACGGGTAACAACGAGACAGATTGGTCTGGTAGAGCGGGTTATACTAGTATGGAGGACGTGCCTCTCATAAGATTGACCAGAGATATACTCTCTCCTGACAGGTATCTTATTTAATGGATTTCAGCGTGGCCAATTCAATGCATACGCTTCTTTCGATTTCTACTTCCAAATGCAATGTCTTTCAAAAACTGAAGGGCAGAATTTAAACGACTGAAGTCAAATAATGGTGTGCAATTTTAAGGTACGACGTGCGGGTACGACCCATCCACGATCACAAAAAGACCCTAAAAATTCACATCAGTATTTCGCTCTATCAAATAATAGAAGTTGTAAGTTGTGCTTCTATAATATTATTATTTATAACTAAGGATGAACCATCGCAGAATATTAAATTAAATGTTTGGATGATTCAAAAGTGGACAGATGAGTACCTACATTGGGACCCTCGTCAGTATGGGATGATCAACTCGACAATTATTCCTCATAATCACTTGTGGAAGCCGGATACTTATCTCTATAATAGGTGTGAGATAGAGCTCCTTTGAGCAATGAGAAATTCAGCGTGAAAATGAGTCGCGACGAAACGGAGCGATATATGAATATACAGGTTGAGTCACTTTTTTGGAAAGGCCAGAATGGTTCGGAGCTTTCTTTTCTCTATCCAGCTATTTACACAATAACGTGCCGGTTGAATATTAGGTAAGATGAAGTCTAATTATGCTTGTGCTAATTATTATATTGCCACATAGGCTGCCGAAGCCTAGTGGAGTTACAATTTGAAGCAGTTGTTCGCTAATTTCAGATTTTTCCCATACGATCGACAAAATTGTACGCTAACAATATCTAGTTGGACTAATTCTAAGTCGGCTCTCGATTATTATGCAGACACTGAGGTCAATATGGCTTCTTTTATCCCTAATGAAGAGTGGGAAGTGAAATCTTTTAAAATCTTTCGACACGAGTACAAATATGCTTGTTGTGTAGAGAAGTAAGTTTATTTCAACCTGCATAAAATAATGCCTTTAAAAAGCTAATAACTATATTTCAGATGGGTGATTCTTCAAGCCTCCCTAGTAATACAACGAAAACCGCTCTATTATATTGTCAATTTGATCATTCCAACATCCATCATTACGATCGTTGCTATCACAGGATTTTTCACCCCTGCTTCAACTGACGATGATAGGACTGAAAAAATAAATCTAGGAATCACTACACTTCTCGCCATGAGCATCCTAATGCTGATGGTGTCCGATCAGATGCCAACAACTTCAGAATTTGTGCCATTAATAGGTCTGAACAATTAATTGCCAGGAAACAAATGTTTCAGCGTGGTTCTATCTCTCAATAATTATTATTGTCTCAATCGGAACAATTTTAACAAGTGTAGTTTTATCAATACAAGGTAAAAAAAAAGTGATATAATAATATTTTTTAGGGCGTCGTCAATACGGAAGAAACCCACCACAATTCATGCGCTATCTTTTCTTTGTTATTGCTCCGTGGTGGATATGCTTGGCCGTTCCACCAGCTTTACGCACCCTTTGGAGCGAACTTGATGTGAATCTGAATTGTATGAGTATAAAATTTTAGGACGATCCATTGAATGTTTGGAAAAGGAGAAATAAGAAAAAGGGCCTGCAACTGGCTACACCCCATAAACAAGATGAAATATTAAAAGAACCACCTACGCCTCCACCAACTTTGTAAAAAAAAAGTAACTTATAGCAAATAATCTTTAGAAGCACACTACGAGTGCCGGGATTGGAACGGAATAATTCTATTCAAATGATAGATGTTTCCGTTCCTACCTCCCCAACTTCAAGAAGAACATCAAGAACTCCGTCGGTTGGCGTTACCAGAGGTCCAGCTCTCTGGGCTGGGACTATTTCTGCATTAGCTGGCTAGTAGAAAGTAATGTTTTATCTAAAAAAACATCTTTAGGGTCAAATAATGCCCTTCGCAGGACTTCGTCTGTGTATCCAAAGGAAGTCGATGAAATGAGAAAAAAACGGCAATGCTCATTAGAATGGGAGCTTTTAGCTACGATTCTGGACAGGTATTTCGTAAACTGTTAAAATAATTTTCAGATTTCTTTTAATCATTTTTGTCTCTGCAGTCCTTCTCATCACAGCTGGACTTGTTCTCGTCGGTCGTATGGCACAATTTAGCTACGACAACCCAGACGAGGCCTTTTTTAACATCTGACAAAATGCCCCGCTTGTGTGTGTGCTTACTTGTGGCCTTATTCCGAGAGTTTTATTTGTTATGTACTAATAAATGTTCTCCCATCGTCCGGCTATTCACCTCTCAATCGTGTCGGCCATTGAGAGGGAAGAGAAAGAGAGAAGAGGGAACATTGTGACAAACGAGACCTGTCTCTATGCGCAGTTAACGCGCAACAAAATCTGCTTACCGTCATTCTCTTCTTAATCAGCAACATCTGCTAACAATTCTGCGCGTCATACAAAGAAATTAGCCCTCCCAGTTGTGTACTTCACACAGCTTGTTCCTTTGCTATTTTCAATGCCTTTGACTAGAAGAATTGATTATTTTATGGCCTATTCAGTTAATTAAAAATGATAGTAAATAGAACAGATTGAATTGAACAACAACGAAAATACACAGCTGTTCGGATTAAACTGACTGAGTACGCCAAGTTCCCACACTTTTCGCATGGGTGTACGCCTGTGAGGGTGGCCACGCTGCAAAACACTCTATTTTGTAGTTCGTTTTAACAGACAGACTCAATTCGTTTGCGATAAATCTACTAATTCTATTCGTTCACTCATTATTTCAAAAAATCACTCAATATAGCGATTATTCACATTAGTCTTTCTCTATTCCAAAAGGAGCCTACGGAAACGCACTGAGAAGATTGAATGAAGCGGACATATTACCTCCGAGAGTCATCTCACCATTGACTCTCAACATTCTACGCTAGTCAGATATAGTCTATCCAGAAAATTGGTGACATACCGTTACCATTTCTTATTTTACTTCGCTAAATGAACGTATTTGTTGAAAGAAAAAAATTTTAAAAATTTGCTAAACCTTCCCATATTCCTCTTGCAGTTTTAAAAAGTCTGGCAGCAAGTGCAAATCCCGCATGAGTACATGCGCTAGCCGTTTGCTTTGCTCCATCCAGATCCCGTCACGGTTTACTGCGAAAGTTGAGCACTTTCACCTCTTTAATTGTTTGTTTTCTTCTGCTCTTGTCAAATTAACAACTTATGCCGCCTCAGGGTCCGCCAGTTCGTTCTCTCCTTTTGCATTATATCGCACTATATTATTCTTAGAAAGCGCTTCAGTTTGGGCAAGTTCTAAAGAGAAGTTTTATCATGCAAGGCTAAGCAAGTTGTTGTTAATATAATGGCATACTATTTGAGTCGGTAAAACTCTCTCCGCAATAAAGTAATATTTGTAGATTGTTCACATATTCAATAGACTAATGTCGTATAGTATATCTTCTTCCAAAAGCGATTGTGTAACTCCTGCCTCTGTCTCAGATTTCCGTCCCGTTGATACCGCCCTCACGCTGCTCATTAAAGGAAATCGCACTAGTCGCAGTCACTCAAGTTTATTTAACGTCTTTCTTTAATATTCATTGTAGGTTTCGTCATGGACACAACAGGCGGCTTCAACGGCCGACGATCCGGATATAGATCAGTTGCCTTTGGTACATGGAAAGTCGGTGGCGCAAGAATTATAACAACACGGAATGACAATGATAAGTAAGTTCCTGATGACGATTCGTTGTCTATTGAGCTAGCTGAGCTACTCTATAGATTGCTAGCTAATTGCCAATGAAATGGATAGTACGCCTATATCCTGTATGCCGAACAAGATGGTCTATTTGCTCGACCAACCATAAATGCCGTCGGCCTGTTTAGTTGCCTTCCGCATAACCGATGTATGCAAGAACGCATCTTTGAGAATTTTCACTATTTTGGTTTTTAATAAATAAACAAATATCATAACAATAATATAATATTTATTTGTATCAATGATTGTATCGATATGGATACTTACTTTTTAAGATTTAAAAACAGGAAACGTAAAGCGCTTACCAACATAAACAACTCCTTCCCCTATGTCATAATCTGTGCATTCACACTACTAAAACAATTTTTCTTTTACAAGCATGTTTTCATTAGCCTTTTAAAATTATTTTAGGAATAAGACAAATTACTTACGTAAATTGCAGCTAGTTTGGGTTGTTTATTATTAACCAATTTAGTAGAGCTGATTGTCCATTTTTCAGAACATCTTTATTTGCATTGCACTCCTCCAAGCATTTCCGGCCTTAGAACCCGTCCCTTCAAAGACCTTCAAGTCTATTCTCTTAATATTTATGCAATTTTAAAAAAAAGAAAACAGCTGCTCAACGGATCGTTTTTCAGCAAAATACATAGACTATTTGCTTTCTCTCGAACTATTTATATCTGATCGGTTTGAAATGACCCAAGTTTTAGTTCATTATTTTTAAAGCACCTAGTTCCAGTAAGTATATCGCGTCTTATTGCCCATCCCTTCATTTAGCCGACAATTTATCTAAATAATTGTCCCTCTTTTATATACAACTAGCCTCCGATGCCACTTGCCTAATCCACCATCCACCTAGCGCAACATTCCTCAGCCGCTTATAGTCGAATTCTGTTTGACTAGGAAAACATTCAGCCAATATTTTTGCTGATGAAAAAACAGTCTTGTTTTGACATAGACTAAACTTTATAAACATCTATCTTTAAAGTTTTTGTGTCGTAATCCATTCGCTTAGCTGTCAATCGCTTGCTAGCACTCTTCCGGTCGCACCTTTCAGCCTTTGTTCAGCCGTCTTTATATATAACTGGCTAGTTTATCTCAACGTCTGAAAATATCTACCTAAAAAGTAATATTTCAGTAAGAAAAGTTCTTTTGGCCAGCATCTTGACGCATCCAGAAAGATGGGCGAGAGTAGTCCCAACCTCAACTCGAATATGTGTAGATTACATTCGACTGACACACAAAGATCTCTTGGTAGGCTTGTTTGGGTTCGAATTTAACAAAAAGCTATTTTTGGTTTAAGACAAAGTTTGGCTGCTGTGTTTGCAACGAGATTAACATTGTTAGCTCGCTTCGAGCGTTTTTTATTCAGTTAATTGTTAAAAGCATTTAGCATTGCAGACAAAGTTTCAAATTTCCCCTAGTCAAAAGCCAATAATTGCTGATACGTCTGCATTAGGACCTACCCCAAAATTTTTTAGTTAAATGTTAATTATAGGAGCTCTTCCTTCTCGTTCTATTGATACAAGGCTTTATCAAATCAAATCTTTGGACTGTTACTCCAGTTCGGAATACGTAGCTTTTACAGGAAAAAAAGGTACGTTTATCTTCATATTCGAATCTTCGGAGTTGTGGGTGTTTTATCGTTCTAATAGCATGTAAATTTTTTAAAATAAATTTTAGAATAAAGTAGTGCGGGTAGCCACATTTAAATTTGCAGCGCAGCGGTTGATAGCCAAACATGTCTTTTTTGAAACAGACTACCGTAAAATCTCTAGTTGAGGCGCTTGCGCCACTATATTTCAGCCCCCTCTTCGGACTGCGCCTCAATTAGAGATTTTACGGTATATTAACTACTACTAACGTACTTGCAACTTTACAAGATATGCTTTACCGCATCAAGTATCCTTTTCTACATGGGAAGAGTCACTAAATGTGTGTGAAATATATTGTTGTCTTAGTCGTTAAATATGCCGTAACAATAAAAAAAAGGATTTTGTTATGGACCTTTGCCCTCAAAACTACCAAATAAAGCATTTACTCATACTAGGCACCAGGGACGAGCGAAATCGAAAAAAAAGTTGCGAATGGAATGCAAAAAGCATTCCGTTGCACCAGAAGTGTCGAAATTTGATTATAAGTTAAGCATGGGGAGGCTTCTATTAGAAGAAATATGGTGAATCTTCATTGTTTTGACATGATTCCACGGTCAAGAGTCAAAAATTCCGGGTCTATTTTTTGCTTTTTTTCGTACAACCAAATTTTGATGACTAAGACGGAAATATAAAACCCCGAAATGTTCCGGGTCAACGGGACCAGAATAGGCTTCCGGAATTTCCGCTCACCCCAGCTTGACACTACCTGCTATTATGTCCAAAAGAAAGAAAGATAGTAATAATATTCACGTTCACACTTTTTCGGCTAGGCTGCCTATAAGCCTTTTTCTTGAACGACTTGACAGTTGTTCAGTCGTAGTAAAAACACTTGCTGACCCCGGTGCCATGCTGCTCGAATACCTCCTTCTAGGTGGGTAAACAAATGTAATTTTATTAAATAAGTGCTATATTTTTCAAATTCCAAAAATCCAATTCTTAACTTATTGGAATGCAGAAGTGCCGAACTTACGTATGTATTTGATTTGGCCTCACACCAGTTGCGCGTCGCCAATGTTTGAACACATTGTACACACTTGCAGCTTGTAGCATCCTTTGAACCTTTTGATTCCTCCATGTCAAATCTCAAAGTTAAATAAACCTCAGTTACTGTCATGAATCAAGCGATTTCAAGCACTAACTTTCCATTTAAAATTCTAAAATTCATGATATCAATGTGACTTGTGTTATTCGAGAAGCCCGAGTATAACTTCAAAAAGCCCCTTGTTGTACAATTTGTTTCCCCTGACCGCTGAATTGCTCGTTTGGTAACAGCTGCTCCTCCATTCTCCATAGATCGTAAATTTTGAACACTTTATGGCCAAAGAGCTGACTTTTTTTTTTAGCCAACCAACGCTAAACAAAGTCTTCACATTGTAATTTAACCATTTTAGACACGAAAAACGGAGCTTCAGAGTCAATCCAAGCTGTTTTACTTGGTGATCTCACTAGCCAGCGACGTACTCGACTAGAAAATTCTTTACAACGGGTTCACTATCGGTAATTTAACAATGCAGATCAAACGAAAAATTTAGATCAGCTAGCGCCGGAGCTGATACCTCGTATTCGATTAGAGCTAATGCTGTTGAAATGAAGAATCCGCTTGGAATTAATCGAGAGAACATACGTTTTTTGCGAGCCACCAAAAAATTTTTCAAGAAAATTTATAACACCGCTACACTACCTAATAGTAAAAGAAATGATCTAAAACCCCAAATGACAGAACAAAAACATTTGGAGCACGTTGAATATGGCATTCCTGACGCTCTGTGGTATCCTTCTTCAAGGCGAGTTACCATTTGTATAGATTGACGAAAATATTTATTCAGCATCAGGATGGTAGACGATGATATAGAAGATGATTATACCTCAAGAATTGGCTCAGTTTGTGGTAGTTCTCCAATTGGGACGGATAGCGGTGTTGACATTGACCAGACGTCAACTCAAGATCATAGTGTGGAATCAATTACAATTGCCAGAAAAGGTGATGAAAGAGATCTTTCCTACAGTGAAATATTCCAAAATCTTCGTCGAGAAATGGTAGCTGGTTATTTCTAATGTTATTTCAATCTTTAGATATTACTTCGTCAACGCGACCATAAAATTCTAGCTGAACTTTACCATGCTGAAGAGCAGCTACGAACTGCTCGTCGTACACGCGATATTAAGTTTGATCTTTACGGTTTCCCTATTTAACTCCCATAATTGTTAGAGTAATTCTATATCACAATGACCACGGGTCTACAATTTTATTTTAGTCAAAGTCTTTGGCTGACATTTCCTCATATCTTGAGGAATTGTCATTGCTATAAAGACAAGCCAATGTTTGTGTGAAATCTGATAACAATTACTGAATATTGATTTTTTTTTGCAATTGTTTACATAAATACCTCGTTCAATGAGATCAAAAATTCTTCTCTAGTTTCTTTATTCTTCCATCATCGCAGTATCGGATATAATTTTATCCATGATCAACTCAATAGAAAAGGCAAGCTCATCCTCTTCGGCCCAATTAGCTAATGCTACAGCCTGTTGTAACTCCGGCTTGATATATTTTCTCTTTGTGCACGTCAGAATAATCTGAAAACGTATGTTAAATACCTTAAGGGAACTATTCAACTGTTTCCAATTCTTTGACGTGATCTTTCATAGCGGGTGTTGTTTCCATTACTGGCCATACAACACGTGATCGAAAATCATCAGGGTTGCTGTTAATCGGAATGGTACAAGAAAATCCATGTGAGTCTAGCTTGAAATCTTTATCAGTAAGTTTTAGGTCGTTTCTGCAAAGAAATATTTTTAATATTTTAAAAATTTACCGAGTACATTCATTCATTTTTAATTTCCCATGAAAATCTGAAAGCAAACTTTTCAAATCCAATTTTTGTGCTTCAATATTAAGGTCATATTTAATAGGCTCAAGCTCTTTTGCCGTAATGACCAGGTTGGAAATTTTATCAAGAGGCGGAATTACGCAAGGAGCAGTAAATCTTTCTTCAGTGTTATCCTGAATGCAAATTAATTTGAAGAGTTGATTTTTATCACCTTATATTTGATTAAGATATCGCATGGATGAGGATCCTTTTCAGCTGAAAAAGGCGTAAGAATACGAGGTTCAACGGCTTGAGTCCACAAAAAACGTAAAGGTTGATGATAGAATCTGAAGAAAAATGTAACGCGTGTATTATTGACAATATGCATACCTGCTATCATTTACTCCATGAGAAGGCTTCGGGTAAAAGGCTATTATTATCAATGCGTTTGAAAGAAGATCTTCTTTAAAGGCATATCTATAACAAAGTTATAGCATTTCAATTTCTAATAAGACAACCTGCCGTTACCCATAAAGGTTAATCCAAGTAATTGATGAGCACAAAGCTGTTCAAAATGCTTTCGGGTACTCCTCATCCAAGTTATCACGGGTTCATTTATTCGCCAAACTTTTGCAATACGTATGCATTCAAGATCTCCAGTTCCTATCATTAAGATTCCCAAGCTGGTAATTAGAATATTTGTTATGTGGCTCGCCACATATTTTCCAGTGCGATCTATTATCTCCTTCATATCTTCAAAATCGTTTGACGGCAAAAAAAATCGAAGAAAGAATAATACTACATCTCGTGCATGTATTTTATCTTCTTGTGAACCATTTTTGTACTTCATTGCTATGCCCATACATGCCCCAGCCACTACATAGCACCATACCTTAATTTGTAAATTATTTTAAATTGTTACTGCTTTACCTGGCACAAGGTTTCCATATCTACAATATTTTCTATTTCAAATGGCACTCCCATTTCATTTTCCTCATCCTTGCAGCACCGTGTCTCTACGTGAAGAAATGATTCAACAACAGAGGGGACCAAGTTAAAAATAAACTCTTTAGTTGGCTCGATCTTGTCCCACATAATCAAATTATAAAATAATGTTCTAGCCATCAGCTTAAAAGCAGTAATTAGTAGCATTTGCTTTCAATTCAATTACCATATCTGGACGAATGGCCTCTAGTCCTGTTACAGTGTTTGGAAGTGCAATTCGCTTGGCTATTTCAAGATTATTTGACTTTAAAAACATCATTCCTAAAGCTATACAAGCAGGATGCCCCGAAAGATGAGAGTTTATTTCGTCTTTCTCCTAGGATTTAAATTCTTGGAAAAAAAAATAAAAATACTTTTACATGGCATGATGCAGGCAGTTGTGTCGAGTTAAAATGCTCTGAATAATATGTTGGTTCAGGTGGAAAGACGCTTAGTTCCTACAAAGCTTGAAAATAAATTTTAGCCTATTACTCTTGGATGTGCCAATAGCATGTGAATAAGTCGATCAACAATAGATGGCTGTTCCTCGTTAAAAGGCGGCCGTCTTGCTAAAAGCTCTTCTCCTTGTCCAAGATGAATCAAGCCAACAGAAAAACCAGCATTCAATCTATAGGAATATCGATCCAGGGTTGAAATTTCCTCGGGGGGCAAACACTTGCCGATCTAAAAGTAATTAATAAGAGATTAGGATACAAACAAAAACCTCGTTGATCAATTTTCCAACTATTGTATTGTTTCCAGTCTGCGAAAAAAGAAATCCTAATGAGGCAATGGCTGCTGCTTGGTTAATGTGCGGAACACTAACACTTAAGGAAGTTGGTCCCATAAAACATGGTAATTGCGTACCAAGCATTTTATATACCTAAAGACATTATCAAATTCTAAATTTACTCGTACTCTGTAATCTCCTGAACCCATCTTTGAGATTCCACAGCCGAGAAGGATAGCCACAGACTGAAATTCATCCATGGAAATCAGCATCTCGCTAATATGATACGTGCTATTAAGAATATGTCCATTAAGTGCAAAACCATAAAGAAGTCCCGCAGCTGTTGGAACACTTAGCTTTAATCAGGTTACTTTTTTGAATAATTCAAACTTTGTCTTGCTTGATGCATAGGGAAATTATGTGCTCATTGTCTAGCTTTACATGATCTGCATCACCAACGCGAAGAGCTGTTGCTACTCCATTATAAAATTCGCCCCACTCTCGATATGGTTTAGTTGCCTAAATCTTAAATTAGTTTATACAGAGACTAAATATTGCATCAGCGGCTGGAATGTCGTAAGACATATTGCTTGGAAAAAGCCTTGCTGTAAGGTTCAAATCAGGTACAATGTTTCCATCTTCCTCAGCCTGAATTGTTTCGCACCCTCGAAAATCTTTCATTGCTCGTCCAAATGCCTGCGACAAATAACGAATGCATGCACCATGAAGAAATATTTCTTGCAACTCTCTCTCGTCTGTATAACTGGTCTGGGACAATCTTAATTCAAAATTAGCATAAACTCAAGGTTGCGTACAGAGCGCTTGTACTTATTAATACTGGTTTATCACTTCTCAGCATTTCTTGCACATTCATGAGCCTTAAGTCAGATGGCCAGCGGAGTTGAGCAATTGCTGCATCAGTTTGACTATTTGGATAATCTCTTCAAATTACCATAATTGTTCTTTTAATTTAAAAAAAACTGACTTTTGTTTTTCGCTGGATTTTGGATATAGAATTTCAGCTGCCGCTTTATTTCTCAAAATAATCTGACCAACTGTTAAAGCAAGGACACAGGGCATTTTTCTAATTGCTGCTGCATTAAACCCAAATAGATATAATAGCTTTGCACATCTGAAAAGTTTAAAAATTTACCAACAGTAATCTACTTTTCTTCTGGAGTCATTTTTTTATCTTGGACAATTTTTAGAAGGTCTTGTTCAAAGCCAAGCCTAGATGGCATAAGCAATTTCTTCCATCTTGTTCCTAAAAATCTCTGCAGATCGACTTGGTGAATAACAACTTTTAATCCAACGGCGATTGCTAAAAAAAGGTATAGATTTGGTTGCAAGCATACCAAACAAGAATTGGGCTGTTTTTGGAGAGCTAGTATACAGTTGGGATGTGAATCGAGCCATTGTTTTAGAGCAATAGAGCAGATCTTCCATTGTCTTGTACAACATAAAAGCATTATCTAGATAGACGTTTGACTTCTTTGAAATAGAAGTCGAATTGTGGATGATGTACTTTAGCTTTATATTGGCTTCAGGAAATTCCTCTTCGTAAAAATCTTTAATAGTGGGATAACAAAGAACTCTAAAGCAATCTAAAAATTTGTCTTACAAGCTTACTCTGAACAAATTTTTAAATATTCCATTAATTGTTCTCTTAAAATGTGCAATCTACTTTGAAGTCCCCACTGCTGCCAAACAGAATGCATTGCAGCAAACAAGCTTTAAAAAATAAAGCAGATTATACTTACTTACTTTTGACAGTTTGAAAAGAAAGGCTTTTCAGAAACAACTTGTATGCTGACATCTTTAAAAGACGGGCTGAGATCAAAACTTCTCTCTTCCCATGCTATCAGTGCTGTTAGCATTCTTTCTGGCGATGTTGGCGGACATTTGACCTTTGGTTGAGGTGCACCAGTTTGATCAGATTCTACTTTTGGTAGTGTCTGGGAAATAATATGTTATTGGTAGTAGTGTTATAAGCTAAACCGGTAAAGGACTTACAGTAATCTTTAGCATTGGATGATTGAGAATAACAATACCCATTTGTTCTATGATCCATCGAAAGGCTGCATGAACTAGCGGGCAAAGAGAGTGATTAAGCTCTTGTGTTACATCATCATGATTATTAAAAACTATAATTTCCATTTACAAAGGAGTAAACTAAAATTTGCCTCTCCAAGCAGATAAAAATTTGTCTTTTTCTGCTAGCGAAAGACTTGAAGAGCAGATAAATAGCAGTTGTTTTACTGAAAGATATTAAACTTAACTTAGAAAGTTACCTAATTCATCTCCATAAAGCGGTCTTATTTCCATAAGTGCCAGCCTATTTGCTTGCGAAATTGTTACAAACGTATCATCGACCCCTGGCAAAATAAGCCGGATCCCTTCATCAAGTGGCTAGAATGCGTATGAGTAAAAGTATTAATTAACCTACAGCTGGATATGTTATGGCGCACACTTTGTTTGGACCAGAATAAAGCGTGATGTAACGTTCACTTTCTAGAACAATTGTATGTCGTTCACTCTAAAGTTTTTTTGTTTGAAATAAAAGTTACATACTTCTAAATAAGTTGCATCAAAACACGGAATAACGCTGAATGAGCTGTTGGCAACGCTCTTCTGATTGTTACTTGTATCGAACCGAATGCAACGTAATTGCTGTGCGTCAGGCACTACGTAATTTAAATACTGTTGAAGACAAAAAGACTGAGATAAAAAAGCTTTTGAAGCGCAATCACCAAACTCCTTCCGACTTGGCTCCGTCCAAATGCATTCCAAGGAGAATTCTGCATAAAAAAGGTCATTATTCATGTCTCTTGCCAAAATTCTTGTTAAATTCTCACTGAAAGTTTTAGATTACGATCATATTAGCTTCTTTCTACCTATTTAATGATCCCTGGATAGAACGAAGTTTAAATAGAGGAGAATCAAGGGAATCAGTTAGGCTACTGTGTGTTTATTATTAACAATTAAAAAGGTTCTTACACAGGAGTACCGATATTGGAAAGAGCTGGGCTATCAATAGGAAACGTCTTCGTTCTGGTTAGCCGAAGCATGGATCTTGTTTGAATAGATCTCGATGTTCCTAAAATTGGCAAATATATGTCCTTTGTCTTTCGTCAAGGCAAAATTTATTTATCCTCAATTGCCCAAATAAAACCTTAAAAAAGTTTTTTGCGTATTTTTCAAGCTGGCTAACATCTCATTTGCCATGCTGCAATTTTGTGCTCTCTCCACATCGTCGTCTCCGCTCGTTCGGGATCAACAAGCGTCCCGGATTTAGCTTTTCGTCGCCCTTCGACAAGTTGCTGCCCGTGAGAGAAAAACGTCCTCTCGGATTAGGTTAGTGTCGTGTGCGAATTCAATTCGAGAAGGAGGTGCAGCTCGTAGGCGTTTTCCTGTTTGATCACCCTATTCAGGCATTCAACAAAACGGTTTTAATAGACTGGTAAATCATCATTTTATGCCGATTTGAATCCGAAATACGGAAAACCGCGCTCTTATTTATAGTAGTTGTTTGGGTATGCACGTAGATTGAGTAAAGCTCTAAGATAAACAATTTGTATTCAACTTTTCTTGTTCACTTTTCCTCGGCCATGCTTATTCTCTCACTTTCCTTTGATTTGTAAATTTAAAGAGTCCTAGATGGGCAACCGACCAGGGCACCAGTTATCAGCGCATAAAAAACAAGTTTATCACTCATGGACTACGCTCTATTCGCATGATCCCGAACTACTCAACGAGGCAATTAGGTGAGGGCAGCCAAGAATTTGAGAACTAAAATATCAGAATTCAAATACTTATTGCTAATTACAGTGAAGCTTGGCTAAATGCGGCCGAATTAACGCCAACGTGGGTTTGGGCTCTTGTAGGCCTTCATGAAACAATGCATACTACGTATAAAGAAAACAAAAAGTTTGCAACAATGATCAATCAGGTGAGGCTATAATCTGTTATAGTAATAATTCAATATTCTAGGTTCGGGAATTTCTGCATACAGTTATAAAGTTACATAGATGTGACACAGAAATGTCCAAGAGTTTAGCTTTTAGGCTTGGAATGCGCCACAGGTTGCATCACGATTGGTCAAATTACAAATAACTTTCAGACAATATATGAATGAAGGAAACGATAATTCTTATTGGACTCCATTTGCTCAGCAGCTACCCATCTCTATAACTAACAGCTATCTTCATATGGTAAGCACAAATAATAGGTGAGGAATGCCCCCTTGCTAACCATAAATCACCACAAATCAGGTTACGCAAGATACTGCGAGTAGCTGCCCACGGGGATAAAACGGAAGACGAGTATCTGCTAGATTCATGGAAGAAGTTTATGAATTTAATTGTTGAAGCAATGAAGCGCGGCTACGAAGGCTGTCCGACAGAAAAAACTGCGCTGAGATTAAGCATCACAAAGTTTAGCAAAAGCAATATCAAACAAGTTTGATTTTTCAGCAGCATTATTTCAATGGCTCCAGTTCGTTCTACTAGAAGTCGTTCGGCTTGTCAATTTCTCGAACCCACATTATCTCCGGCTCTTAGTAGGCGATTATTTTGATTGGAAAAAAAAAACTTAAGCTTGCCAAACAGCAACTTCCAACCCGTCAATACATCATGAAAGAAGTCGCAGTATTTTTCGCAATCGACCAAGTCAAATTAGTCGAGATCTTTCCTCACTGCGCCGACTTAGTTCACCAAATAATCCTAAAACATTTCTAACTAGTACGGATCAACAACTTTTAAGCCTTTCGAACCATCAAAATCATAGGGGTGAAGGTAGATGTTCGCTAACCATGTTACCACCGTAAAACCAACCTTCATATGCTACTTTTGGAGTGCTGAATTTTGGCCCTCTTGGTGTACTGTCCAATTTGTCACATTGAATATTTCGCTGGAGCTCGATCGAGGACTTGATTTCTTCAGATGAGGTGTGTCGCAAGTGGTACAGACAATGAAGTTTGTTTGCACGATCGTATATAAGAACCATATCGTCGCATATATCCACAAGACTAACTTCTTCTTTTTCCCAGCAAAATAGCCACTGCCCAATAAAATCTAAGAATTTATATATTTGAAAAACATCTCTATTACCTCGCGGCCTATACAGTACAGGAAGAAGCTCATTAAGAGGATGAGTTAAAGAAAATAAGTAGACATGCTCCTTCTGTTTTAGCCTAAATTCTCCATCATCCATCCATGCCTGCTCAATAAGGATGCCATACTTGGTCTGGTACACATCACGAATCTAAACTTTTAAAAGATTATAGCAGTACGCTACTTTAAAAGGCACAAAATATGTATATGGCAATGTAGCGTCGTTGTAGACGAACATGATATCTTGTTCACCTATAATAGCTAAACATTTTAGTAGTCCAGCATTTTCTTTGTCATCTTTGCAGGGGTAGAATGTTGTCCACATGATCTAAAAGTTTGGTCTAAAACAAGCAGTAAATTGCAAACCTTATTTATGTCATATTCAACTGAGTATTTTTTTGTCACAGTGCCGTTTCCATCAGCAATATAAACCAATCGATTTGAGGCACATGCAATCTCAGTAGAATTATTTTTTGAGTAATTCACAGCAATCAGTTTTGCCGGATTCTGAAAAATTTACTATCAGCTATCAAAAACTTACCTGAGTTGGACTATTTAAGTAGTCGTCATCGAGCTCTACCAAAGTAGTTTTGGAAGCAATCATAGTACTAGTTAATTCGAATTGCGAAACATTCATCCAAACGTAGTTAATCTATAAATCATTTGTATACGTTCTTTGAGCTTAAGCTTTCTTGGACATTAGTTCACTTATTCGTGAAATACGCTCTTCATAAAAAGTATTATGGGCGTATTATTTCTAGTAGTTAAGCGAATCTTGACGGGAAGGTAAATATAACAAAAATTGTCTAATCAGTTTATCAGTAAAATGAGTATCGTAAAATATTACAATGAGTCAGAGATTAAATTGCAGTTAAAGTTTCAGAGTATCATCTTATTTGCTTTTTTTGTTTGTACCATCAGCTTCATCTTCGGCTGGACGCTTTACTGGCTTTCGAATCTATTAGCGTAATATATTTTAAAATAAACATACCTTATTAGTAATGTCAATAGCAGGTGCAGATGTAGATTCTTGAAGTACAGATTTTGATGGCTTTAAACCCATTTTTTCACGGAACAAGTTAAGCTCATTTTCCATTTGTTTGCAGCTTTCTTCAGCATCTTCTACTTTAGAAGATAGGTCATTTGCAATAGAGCGTAGGTCTTCAATCTCTGCTTGGACTTGGTTTTTTTCTGTATCATCTGCTTCTAATTCCGCTAAATACAAAAAAATTACACGAAAATAAAAAATGATACCAATTTTATCCATAATTGTATCCTTGCTTAGCTTGTAGAAAGCTGCTGCATTTGCATAGTCATCTTTTGCTTTATAGGAACGAGCCAACTGCAAATAGGTTTGAGCAATAATCCTATCGTTTGCATTTAAGTGCTTTTTCTGAAGAACAATAGCAACATCAAGATCCTCTATTGCCTGGAAATCATAAATCATAAAAGTTAATTAGTAAAAACCTTGTCAAAGTCGTCGTTAATAAGTGAAACATCCGACAAATGGAAAAGAACGTCAGCTTTTTTAAGTTCCCATTCTTTGTTCTGTGTTTCTTTCTCGCAAATAGCTCGAGCAATCTCCAGAGTTTCCCAGGCAATTTGAATATCCGATGCAGCTTCATTATCTTCTTCGGTATTACTTTCTTGGTCTGCACTATTATTATCGTTTTCTTCCACTGAATGGATGTAAAAAAACAATTTTTCTTGATCACCTTCTTCCATATCATCGTCATTATCGGTTGCCTCGGGTAAGCTATCTAATACATCCCCTTCCATGCGACATAGTTCTAGCATAGCTCTCCCATACCAAAGATTAGGCTCGAAATTTTCTGATGCAAGGCTATCATAAATTTGTGAACTAAATACATTTAAAAATAAAATGTAAAAAAACCTAATCTCAAGAGCCTCTCCGAGCTTTTCAGAAGCTACGTTATAATCACCAGCATAGAAATTCCTCTTTCCTTCAGAAATTAGCTTCTCGATAGAGGAAATTTGTCTGAATTAGCATTTATTTGAAAGCACAAAACTTACTCTTCTCTCGAAAGAGCGTCACTTTCAGCACCACTATTTGTATCAGTTAGCGTCGTCATAATACACCATATAACTGAAATTGTACTATTTATAAAATTTATAATTGTTTAAAAAATCAAGATACGATATAAAAAGCAACAGAAAAAATTGTCGGATGTATTGGCATCATTTTTTTCGTAAATCGTGGTCGAGAAGTTGTAGAACATATTGTTAGATGAAACGTTTATTCTCTTATTATAAGATAGGCAAAAATAACAGCAACAAAAACAAAAACGGCAGTCGGAGAAAATCGTAGCATATGCGCACACAATGTCTTAGGATTGAGGAAAAGAGTCAAACGAAATGAAATATACACCTAGTCGATAGTCTGTTCCAAAAAAGACGACAAAACTGAACCACTGGGCTGCAGATTTGAATTTAAATTTAATTTCGTTATAAAATTTTAGGATAAAGCAGCTCGTGTAGCCAAATTTAAATTTGCAGCGCAGCGGTTTATAGTCAAGCATGCCGTCTTTTTTTAAAACAGACTATAGAACTGCATATTAACGCTTGTTCTTTGCAAGACCCGTGCGGGGAGTCTGACAAAATGTTTTGTATTATAGAACATTGTGAGCGGGAAATATGCCTATTGGTAAATGCCGCCAAAATTCAAAATTGGATGTAAACGTGGACAAAAGCAACATGACCTGACTTTGTTGACTTACTTGAAAAGGATAGGCTAAGGATATATCACAGACTAAGGATAGTTCAATTCACAAAAATGCTGTCTGGAACAGTTTGTTCGATTGCCACCGGTTTTTTTGGAGCAGCTGCCTCATTATCTGCTAAGTTAGCATTTGGGCGACTCTCATTTGTTTATGAATTTGAAGTATTTCGTGTTATTGATAGAAATAGACTTTTCAGTTAGCCATATCTGCACTGATTGCCTTTTTATTCTTTAACTTGTTTATGTGGTATTTCTTCAGCTTAAGTCTAGCCAACTCTATGAACACCATGCAACCTCTGATTATTAATATGGGGATAAATTTTATCCTGACGGTAGTTTCGTAATACATGTAAAATATAGCCTATTCAGGGATTTTTTGGAACTTTGTCTTTTGGAGAACTTCATAGCTGGTATTGGTGGTTTGGTTTATCCTGCGTTATTGCCGGTCTCTACATAGTTGTCTCGTACGACGAACATGATAAAATAGAATAAATTTTTCTCATAACTGGATTTAAATCCTTTTTTTGCTTAAGTTGTTAGCAATAGAATATAGATAGTTGAGTTTATATTTGTCAATTTAAGCATCTCTTCGATGCATTTAATTTGAAGCATTGGTTTCAAAAGAGACCGGAAAAGAGAAGTGCAGTTTTTCTATGAATGGACTGATTGCTACGATGTCATCGAAACTCAACTTTTGTGGTCACAAAGACACGTGCTACATGAAGATGACAGCCATTAAAGTTTCCGAATTACGCCGGTTCTTGACGATCGTCCTCGGGTCGCCTACATAAAAGAGCCAATTTTATGGTTCGGTCTCTCTGAAATCTTGTCTACTAAAACTATGAGATTGCAAGCGCAAATTGGAATAGAGTGTATTGTTGTACCCTGTCGAGAAGAAGAAACTGTCCATGAGGTTAGCCAACCTTTTTAGCATATAAATTAAAATCAGGTAGCAATTCGTGCGCTTGGAAAAGTTCATCGCATTCGTCCGACTTTAGTCAAAGATCCGAAGACCTTCCACGAGGTAAAAAAAAAAAACCATGTTTACGTTATAGATTCGTCGTACGATTGGCAGTTCGCTATTGGATCCAGAAGACCCAGTAGGTGAAGTTCTAAAAGATGGAGATTTTGTACTAATTGTAATTGATGCTAAAGAAACCGAAGAAGCCAAAGAGGAAAAGAGGCTGGAGCAATTGAACGAAGCTCGGAAGGAAATCCAAAAAAGACGAAGGCATGTATCATTTGCAGAGGAACTTTCTGTAAAAGTTATCGAGCAGCCATCTCGTCAGCTTATTTTGGATGGCAACAGTTTAACTCCGATGGATTTGGTCTATTGTGAACGTGGAGACTGCATTTTGCACGTATGGGCTTTAAAAAATTAAACGCCTTTTAGTTGTCGGCTGAAGCCGAAGAAAAAATAAGAAAAGGACGCCAATTGTTAGAAAAAATTACTAATGAACACAAAGGTTTGAATTTAAGTAGCAAACGTAATGTTATTAGCTGTGTACGGTATTACTACGGGATTTGGCACCTTCGCAAACGTTCGCATTGAGCACGAGAAGCTTAGGTGTAAATTTGTATATTGTAGTAGTACAAAGTTATAGAAAGCTTCAATTGAATCTGATTAGATCCCATGCTACTGGCTATGGAAAGCCACTGACGCCGAGTCAAACTCGAATGCTTTTGGCTCTCCGCATAAATGTGCTGGCAAAAGGGCACAGTGGAATTAGTGTAGAAAACATCAAAAAGATGATAGAAGCATTCAATGGTTTGGGTAGCGGCGAACCGGCTCAAGTTCTTTTTCAGCTTTTTGCGTTTCGTACGTTCCACAGCAGGGAACAGTCGGCTGTTCGGGCGATCTGTGTCCACTGGCCCATTTAGCCCTTGGCCTGCTGGGTGAAGGGAAAATGTGGAGTCCATCTACTGGATGGGATTCGGCAGACTTGGTTTTGCAGAAAAATGGATTGAAACCTCTTGAATTGGGCCCCAAAGAGGGTTTGGCCTTAATTAATGGAACGCAGATGGTCACTGCACTGGGAGCGATGAGTAAGCTTTTTTACCCTCTCAGAAAATAATTATTTCAGCTTTGGAGAGAGCTTACAACATTGCTAGACAAGCTGACGTTATCGCTGCCCTTTCGCTAGATGTATTGAAAGGAACCACGCGAGCTTATGACCCAGACATACATGCGATTCGTCCTCATGCTGGACAGCAGCTTTCTGCTCTTCGACTTCGTTCGTTGCTGCACTCGGAGGCCAACCCTTCGCAGATTGCCGAATCTCATAGAAATTGCGGCAAAGTACAGGATGCATACACCTTGCGCTGCGTGCCACAAGTGCATGGAGTAGTTCATGATACTATTGAATTCGTTCGAGGAATTATTCGTACAGAAATGAATTCTGCTACAGATAACCCTTTGGTATTTGCTGATCGAGAAGAAATAATATCAGGAGGGAACTTTCATGGCGAATATCCTGCCAAAGTAGGTTTTTACAAATAAAATTGCTAATTCGGTTCCAGGCCTTAGATTATCTGGCTATTGCTGTGCATGAACTTGCTCAAATGAGTGAACGCCGTCTTGAACGTTTGGTCAACAATCAATTGAGCGGTCTTCCTACATTCTTGACTCCAGACGGAGGCCTTAATTCCGGTTTTATGACTGTTCAACTTTGTGCGGCCAGTCTTGTCTCTGAAAACAAAGTGTTATGTCATCCATCCTCTTGCGATTCCATCCCAACCAGCTGTAATCAGGAGGATCATGTCAGCATGGGAGGCTTTTCAGCACGCAAGGCGTTAACTGTCGTTGAGCATGTTGAAGCTGGTGAGTTATGCTAACCAATTTTAAGAAAATTTTAGTGTTGGCTATGGAACTTCTGGCTGCATGCCAAGGAATGGAATTCCTCAAGCCCTTGGTTTCTACAGCCCCATTAAATAGAGTATATCAGCTAGTCAGAACTGTGGCTGCGCCGCTAATTGAGGATCGATATATGCAACCTGAAATTGAGGCTGCTATTCAACTCCTCAGAGAAAACAAGGTAATTATATCAACAGCTAAATTAGCAAGCCTTTAGATCTGGGAAATTGTAGCACCACACCTTGAGACTTTAAAAGATATGGAGGCACTCGATCCAGATGCGCTTAGAATTTTAGTCAAGGTGGCGTTAAAAAAATATGCTGAATTATATATATCTTTTAGACACCGACTGGAATTCGAATCAACTCTTTGGATAGCCAAGATTCTGAAGATGAATAAACACCAGTACCGTATATCCTATATTAATGCCACTGTGGCACTATTTTTTTGAGCTATCTTTTCGTAACATCTTACGTAAAGGTATCAGCATGGTCCTCTTGCACTTCCATCAATTTTTATGATTTATAATTTTTGAAAATCTCTAGAAGAGACGTAAATCTACAACTTTCCAGAACATTGAAAAGCATAAAAAATAGTGGAAAGGTAAAAGGATCATGGTTGATCTTACGTAAGAGGTGTGCTACTAATTAAGCCTGGATCATCAATAAACCATGTGGCATTAATATAAGAAATATGGTATATTCTTTACAAAATTACATTGATTCATTTTTCTTATTTTTCATTTATCTCATTTTGTAATCAATAAAACCGCCTATTTTTCACTTGGCAGCTCATTTCTCGGTGTTACTTCTCAGACCCTTTTATTTTAAAACATATCAGATTGATCGAAATCAATCGTGACTGATACAATATTTTAAAGAAGCGGGGAGTCCTTTTATCAATCGCTAAGAAACGTCTTGCATATTCCTTGCGAGTATTTATTCAGTATGTACGGTATGCATAGATTTGCAAAAATCGTCACCTGGATACTAGCCGATTACAAAGAGTATAGATTGTGAAAGCCTTTAAAGGGTATGATCTTAGAAATGGTCGAAAAACCTATCAGGTTATCTGAGAATTAACAATACATTTTGAGATGCATAACTTTATGCAAACAAAAAAGTCTCTGGCAAATATCACACTCTCGGCTTGCCTGTCATGCAGGAAACATAATAAAACACAGGAAAAAATATATAAATAAATAGACCTATATGAGGATGAGACACTCGCTAGTAAAACGAATTCACGGAAAAAGCATCAAGTGCATCATTAGAAAAGAGAGTATTTGAGTATCGCGATTGACGTGAAAAGAATTGTTAAATAAATCTAGCCCATGACGACCTGAAGATTATTTAATTATCAGATTTATATATATACTCGATATACCTTGCCCGTATCTTCTTTGCCCGCTCGTCGGGGTTTTCCGAAAGTAAACGGAATGTATTTATACTTAATCATATGCTAGAAATCGTCTTATAAAAACTTAAAAAAAATTACCATTATTTGTCTTTTCATTGTGAGACAGAAGAGAATAATGAAGTACATGACGAGAATCGGCCAAAATACAGGAACATTGAAAAATTCGAAGAACGTGCATGTTATAGCGATTAGCGTGGCTTTCGTGGTAGAATACCTAAAAACGTTGATATTATTTTTAAAAAATCTAACCAGAATTTAAACTCGGGTAGGCGCCTCATAAATGGTCTGAATTCATCGTTGGTTTTTGAAGGAAGAACTGGACCATCATCATCGTCATCGAACTTAACGCAACAATATAATTAAAGTATTGTTTCTTACTTCTAGAGCTGGGTCAATGGATGGTGTGAGAAATAGAAGAAATAGATTCAAATAATAAATTCCCACAGCATAGCAAACAATATAAAATCCCTGAGCAAGTATAACTATTATTATTTTTTAAAATTACCTGAATATAGACGATTCGGAAGAGAAATAAAACAATAAGCGAAATTGCGATAGCCCACCGAACAGCAGCCAATGGCGTCAATTTATCAAGATAATATTGATATTTCTAAAGTATTTAAACTTAAAATATATATAATTTTGCCTAAGATGTCTTAATGAACATGCTCGTGGAGAATGAAAAAAAAACAAAAAGAAGAGACCAGATTTCTTTTTATTCTAATCATTATTATATTACTATATTTTGACATTATATAAATAGTATGATTTAAAAAAAATTAAACTGACCACTTCTATTGTGTGAAAAAATTTGGAGATAACTCCAGGAGAATCTCTAATGTCGTCGTTATCCATTGTGGAATATTTACCTAAAAAAATATCTTGTTATTGTAATTTTAGAATACAAAGTGCTCCAAAGCAAAGATAATTCACAGTATAACAGTTGTTACTGCTGAAATTCATTAAAGAGACCGAAAGAACCACGTCAGTGTATTGTAAACAGCGGGCAATAAAATTACACAAGAAAGCTCGACTATTTGAAGCCCTCTATCCCTATTTTTAGTTGCTTTTTGAAAGAAATCTAATTCTAAAGAATATAAGATTTAAAATATATTTTATAGCTTTCAAAATTATAAAAATTCAGAGGTTAAACACTAGGGGCTAACAACGTTGCATTCGATTTACTAGCCTTCGAGCGAATTTACTATAATTCACATTTTAAAAAAGTTGGAGCACCATTGCCTCGTTTCTAACGGATATTGTTAATCCCTAATCTTTTTGGCTAAAATCCATCCTTATCAGTTATATCTTTCGGCTATCTTCTCTCAATGGGTGGTAGTGAAAAAATAGTTGGCTATATTTTGTTCTTAAATTTTCTAGTCTAAGGAAACCGCCAGTGTCAAACGTCTTGAAGCTTCCCTTTACTTCTTGCAGTGGACTGTAAGCTTTTATTTATATCTCAAAGAATTGCCGATAGAAATCATCCCTCCAAGCGTATACTCGTACAATAAATGAGCTCTTTCTGAAGAAACTTGTAGAGCACTGTACGTGTTGCAAAGTAGACGATAAAAGTGATCGAAATGAGATAGAAAAACTGAGAAGCGGTCCAAAGGCCGGAGACATGTCGGAGCACCATTCGATCAAAGAAAGGATCAAAGAGGCAGCTGTCAGGATGACACAATGGGAAGGGGAACAAGTTCTCCAGGGGAACAAAGTCAGATTTTTTGAATTTCTAATGTTTTAGATCTGTTTGGCAGAAATAGCCGCGTTATACCGCCTAACACAGCTGGTAAAGGTCTCTGGTTCAATTTTGGATATTGTTGAACGGCTACACAAATGGAGCGATGCAAATTTCAAGCTTCTTCGTAGATATGCTATTTCATTGGATCTAAAAGAACATATTATTTCTATGTTCGATGGAGCCCGTTGTATAGGTGAAATATTTCAATTGACTTCTGTAAATTTGGATCAGTGCAAAGATATCTATCGTGAATATTTAACGAAAAGCGAATATTCCTCCAAAGATAATAAAGAACTCGTGATTGGAGAACCGAAAAAGTACATTCCACTTCTGGAGACGCAGATAAATCATTATAGGTAAAACTTTTTTTAAGAGTAAGACTATAATTTTAGAACAGTTGTACATCATTTTTCAACTGCTTTGATTTACATTTTGCAAACAATTCTTCGCTATATTTCACAGGAACAAATTGACATTCGCATCAGAGAGTTGGAAGATGCATTGGACCTAATTCCACCTATGTATTTGAAAGTTGAGGAAATCGCTATGAGCAAAATGGCTGAAAAAATACTGACTCAGCCGCCGCCTAACAAACGAAGCTATCCTCTTGCTCCAAAAGCAACTCTTTTTTTAAGTTTTACCTTTTTATTTCAGAAAGATGATTCGCCTGTGACTCGTTCTGGAAAATCAGCACATTCAGCAAGTCGAAAAAAGGAAAGTCATTCTAGCCAACATTCTAATCGTTCTACCAGAAGCCGAAAATTACCAAATATGACTAAATCTAACTACAAGAAGTAAGTTATTTCTCTACATTCAAAGACTTCATCCTTAGTCCGGTGTCTGCATCAGAATGTTCCCGAAATGAGAAGAAATCGGAGAAAACCCAGAGTCAAAAGTCTGCATCCTCTAGAAGAGGCCGCCAACCAAGTGATATGTCGAAATGAACATAATGATCCTCCGCCACTTGCTATTCTGAAGAATAGGCTATACAATTCAATGAAAATGAAATTCAGCCTTTGCGTGGCCGTGGCCTGACCCACTTTGTCGAATATGGGGTTACAGAGAAAGCGTCTCTTTTCAACGGCTGTACAGAAAGCGAAGACCATCAAATGTCCTCTTCTCAAATTATCCTCGTATGTTGCCATTCTTTATCTGCCATCTAGGTCTTGTTTACTAACGGTAGTCGAAATCGCCAATCCAGACGATTGCGAAAATAGATACGTATTCTTCGGACAAACTACGGTGAAATCCCAAACGACTCGTCGATTGACTTTTTGCTTTTTATGATTCGCTAAGTGACTCAGTTTATAAATGATATTTTCGACTACAATTGAAATCGATGAATTTTTTCGGGAAACATCTTGACCTAATTAGCCAGCTTTTTCAAAATAGATTTATGGTCTAAAAGATTTATCCTTTCAAAGAATTCACATATCTAATAGACTCTCAGTGGGGAGTAACCTGGTTGATCCGTTTCATTCTTTCCACCTCCTCCCTACATAAAGGTCCTTCTTTTCGTCATTGTTGCCGATCACTCGATTAAATCTCCATTTTACTGGTGCGTCCGTACTTGAATGACCCAGAAAGCTCTGTCTCTCTCTCTCTCTCTCTGTCTCTTAAATAAACTTTCTAGTGTCTTTATCAAAGATTGATCGGAGATAATTGACCCAGTCTCTTGGCTAGTGAATAGTATAGCAACATTTATATAAGCCCTTCATAGACTATAACTTGAACCTATTGTTGATATTGCTACTTGTTATTAGATATAATGCTGTTATTAATATATTGATATTGTTTCAAAATCTGATTATTTCAATAGCATCACACTGCCAGAATAACTATACCATTCTTTTAGCCTTCGTCCTTCTTTTTGAAAAATATTTTAAATTTTAGATTTATAAGCAAGCCTATATTTTCTAATTTTAGATTTAAAAAATTTTTCAAAAAAAATCACATCAGTCGTATAGCGGATAGAAATATAAAATTAGCGTAAGTATTTGTCAGTACTCTAAAGTCGGGTTACTTTTGCGTTACGCTAGTCTAATCAATTCTCTTTCTATTCTCAATCTCGTTTTGATCCTAACTTCGCGCCACTTTGCTTTCAGTTTTCTTCACATGTGGCTTATTCTCTTGGCGCTATTACCGCTTGTTTCTGGACAAGGCTCGCCCTTAACTAAGGCTTGGAACGAGGCCCTTCCTGGAGTTCAGCCGTTTTGGGAGAAATATCAAACGGGTCCCCATGGTGTGGTTATTCGTGGATGGCAATTCAGTCGATGTGCAAGTGAGCAGGTATTTATTTTCTAAATTTCTAACATGTGAACATATTTATAGTGGACTGATTATGTAGTAAATGTTTCAAACATAGTTATTTGGCCTGATTATCCTCGGTTTCCTGGACCAATCTTCTTCAACGTCACTATGGACGTAAGCGAGGATCTGCCCTTGGATAAAATTGAAATGGACCTCGAGGTAACCATAAGATTATGCATGAGGAATGTGCGAGTATCTTAGGTTAGACATGCTGTCACAAATAAACAAGGCAGCAAAGGATGGCAAGTTATTCCTTGCCAAGGCTGGAACGTTATCGACGGTTGCGACGGAGTAGGATCCTGGTAATATTCTTTAAAGAAAAATAAATTCTCTAGTCGATACTGCGATATGCTGGATAAATGTAATGAAGCGGTCAAAGGAGCCCACAAGTATGTAAAAGACAAAAAAGCACACGATTTCATTCGACAAAATAAGCTTTGCCCCCCTCCCAAAGGCCATTGGACCATGACCTTCTCAAAAGTTTTCTCAAGTGAAGATCTTCCAAAGTCTTTCTTCGGTCCACTGCAATCTGTAATACAATACTATATAAAATAACATAGTTCAGAATGAATACTGGTTGACATTCTCCTTCACTGGAGGAAAGGACAAAAAGCTTGGCTGCGCTCGTCTTTGGGTCGATGTCTGCAAATACCATTTGCAAGATAAACAGCAAAAATGTCTCAAAGACCCTAATGCTTTCAAAACTTTTATCAGCGAAATTTCTTCACAAGCAGAGCAAATCCGCAATCGCGGCTAGATTTTCATTAATTATTCTATTTTATGCAATGCTTTTGTAACAAAATAAATCTTTTTACAAAATCAACAAAGATACCAACGATATAGAGATTAAAGCGGAGAAAACTGAAAAGGAAATTTTGGTTGTCGTTACAATATCAGCCGTTGTGCTAAGAAAATAAGCAGCTGTGGGTATTGTAGATGAAGAAATTCCTTCAGAAGATGTTGCTGTTAACATAATTGGAATAGTGCTAGTAGATGTGGAAGCCTCTGCCGGCATAAGGCTAAACACTGGCGAAAACGAGGAACTCCCAATATTTCCGCTGCTGTAACCAGGACTTGTCATCGAAAACCCTCCAATGATCGACGTTGTTCTTCCAGTAGTAAAAGACGTTGGCTATGCATATATATTTTTTAAAGAATAATAAACTTACTCTTAACATAGTATCAATTAATAGATCAGGCAGCAAATTTGTCGCGCTTCTTTTTAGATGATCTGTACTGATCGGTGAATTACAAAACTGCGTTTTACAGGAGCAAAGGGTTCGATTATTATCATCTGTCCAGCAAAAATCATCTACTGATGTAGATACAGTGTAACAGTCAGCCAAAAAATTGGTAGCATTATCCAGGAATGCTGCAAAATATTTTACAAATCTTACTTTTACCTAAAATGCATCTAGTTCCTGTACACGTTTGTAGACTTGGATTGCAAACTTGTCGAGCATTCCGAAAGTCTTCGCATTTAAAGCAAATCAGTGCCAAGCATTCATTCGTCAAAGCCAAACCAAGAATAAAAAGAACAAGCATCTAAAATGAGAGCTAACATAAATGGAAGCCTATTTCCGCAGAAAGCGTCATGCTCATATGAGAACATTGAAACGAGGAAGAAAGTATCAGCAAGGAGATGACGTTTAAAGAACAAATTCATCAGTGTAGTTAGTCCAAGGAATGGTGCGAACGAGATAGAAAGTTTTAGAGTTAAAAGTGCTAGTTGGCGGACAAAGATAACATTGACCCAGTACTGAATAAGCCCAAATGTGTGAATCAAGGAAGAAATTCAGGTAACCGATGAAACGAGTATAGTGAAAGATCGAAGAGAAATCCTAAGTTAGAATTTCTTTGGACTTTCGGCTCAGCCTATTAGGAATCCTAACCCTTGCTAAGTAAAGAAAGTATTTTTTTGCAGTGAAATGTCCACCAGAAATTTTTACGCTCAAAAAAGAATGCCACATGTAGAGATATAAAAATCAGTGTTTTTGAAAAGTAAAAAATCATTTAAGGAAGCTTTTTCAACTCTGTTTTGTAATGCCCAAAATATGAACTACGCAGTAAATGAGAAGTAAGCAAATACATCTTATTGAATGTTCGAACTAGAAGCAAGTAGGAAAAAATCATACGAAAATCGAAAAATGCTTCATGGATGAGCGCTTATTAGTCCGATGGTCTTTTATCAAATGAGCACATTCATCAGTGGTTGGCCGGGCGACGGCCGGGCAGTTCGACGTTCAGCAAAGACCATGGGAATGTATTGATTTAATTTCTTTATCTTATATAAAACATTATGACCAGAAAATAACAAGCTCGAAAATGTGGAAAGAACCGTAGAAAATATTGAGTGTGCAGGGATCTCACAAAGTTAACCTCCCTCTTTGTAGTCCTTCTCTGCAACATCTGGATTATCATCATTATGATTAACATCGACATAGACATCTAAAGTATGCTCAGGAAATTAATGGTAATGATTAACCATTTGCTTTTCGATCTTCTGGATAGATATCAGCCTCTTCTTTTGTCTTCCTCTTCCCAGCTAGTCTTTTCATTAACACATTGCCTTCAATAATTTCTCCATGATGATGCTCAATGGCTCCACGATCAAATGCTAATTCTTCTCCAACTCGATGTTTCCGATTAAAAAATGCTGTTTCATTTTGCGTATAGTGAGCAACTGGTAAGGCCTGTAAATATTGGCGTTTTGATCAGGCATCAATAGGCGATGATTTTGGTTGAATCACCCCGTCTACCGTAGACAACGCCAGGACGATGAGAATGAAAATAAATCTACGTTAGTTGAGAGCTTATCAATCAACAAACTAGTACAAATGGCTACTATGGTAATTTACTATTATGCTATTTTGTTATGAGGCTATCAGGCATATACATATGTATAAATCATCGTAATTAAATTGTGTATGAGGTTAGAATAAAGTACTTCTGTTTTTTTTACTAATTACTCAAAAAATATATAAATATGAAGGCCTTAAAGGAGTTGGATCTCAGTCGAGGAAGTTAGAAATTGTAAGCCTTCAGATTTTGAGCAAAGGAAATAGCGCACAAAAGGAGGAGCGTAAATCAAGGCGGGCCACAGTACCTTGGCTGCCAACAGAAGCCATCATTCCAACAATGTGCGGCCGCCTAGACGACATCTCTTTCGAAGTTAAGTGAGTCCTTGTTGATTCCTCGGGGAAGGAGCCGAAAGGATTGTTGATCAACTACAGTATTCTGCGTGCTGACACAAATTTCAGAGAAGAAGGTACCGTAGACGAAAAACCTCCTTATTCTTATGTAGCTCTTATTGCTATGGCTATTGATGCTAGTCCTGAGAAGAAGCTAACGCTCGCTCAAATATACCGAGTAAGTTTTTAAAATGTTCAAGGTCATTCGCTATGACCTTTGCTTCCTTATAGTAGCCAGAACAGAGACAAAGAAGCTTTTCGGCGGCTCTATCTTTTGAAGCAAATGTAATACGAAATAACACAGTATTTTCGAAAGTTCTTTTTTAGGTTTCGGCTTTTCAAATATAAGCGAATAGAAGCAATGTATGTCTAAAAACAAGTATTTTCATACCATAATTTAAATAGTCATTTTACTATCATATTCTTAACTCCTATAATTTACTGGTTCTTATTATTATATAGGATTATCATTTCAAAATGAATGACTAAAAAACTTGTAAATAACGTAAAAACTTTCTCAACCATCCCAGCCAGCCCTATCTCTATCAAAATGTTTCCAATTTTCCCGCGGCGATAGGCTACAGTAGGCTAGCGGTGCACTTTGATTGTTCTCTTGATGAACTTTTTAGCAAAAGAAGCCGCCACCCGATTTTGTCTTAAAATACAAAACATTTTTAGTATATCGACAAACGTTTCCCATATTATCGACATGCTGATGTGAAAAAGAGACAAGGATGGCAGAACAGCATTCGTCACAATTTGTCCCTTAACGACTGTTTTGCTAAGCGATCAAGAGACGGAACTAGTAGAGCAAGTGATCGGAAGGGGAACTACTGGACTCTTACTTCCGAGTGCAACTCAATGTTCGAAAATGGGAACTACAAAAGACGGTAGGTTCCTTTTGGCCTTAAGAATGTGTTATTATGCAAATGCATCAGCCCTCGCACCCCAATTTCACTCTGCTGAAATGTCAAAATGTGGCTAATGTCAATGGCTCAGAGCTCTAAATGTTGGACGGTCTGATTCAGCGGAAATTACGGGCCTAGGCAACGGTCAATTTAATAAACAAACATTTCAGCAGGTTGAAGAAGGTTGTGCAACCTCACAAGTCTTATGAGTTGACAAACCATCAGGAGCAGTTAAACTATTGGAGAGCTTTTCAATTGAATCAAATGAATCCACGACTTCCTTTCAATGTTCCTATTTTTAATTACTTCGAACAGTTGCAAGGAACGGTACTGGATTCTACTGCTGGAAATAGTTCGGTGAACTTCTCTTCATATGCGGGAACTTTGGGCCAGAGTCAATTAAATGCATTCGATTCACTGGGTTATTCTATGTCGTCTGCCTTTCACACTACTTTCAATCAACCTCAACAGGTAAATATTAAGTTCCTTCGTGGAACCTCCGCATTATTGCAAGTACGCTATGTTAGAGTCTCGAAGAAGAAATGAAGCCAATTACCATGGAAGCCGTGATGAATGACTCACCAACTTCTGCAGGCAGCTTGGACCAGCCCCAACCTACTGAAGTAAGCAAGTCATTAGAAAAAAAACTGAATAAATTCAGAACGTCGCCCATGAAGTCTCTTATCTTCCCAGTTATATTTGGCCTACTGTAGAAGATTATCCACAATTCCCGAGCCTTTCCTCTACGTGAAAAACCTACCATGCCAACATGTTGTTTGATTGTTTTTTGACACTCGTCAGCTTCTCTTTTGACGGTCTCGAGCTGTTTCCTGCTGCGGTTGAGCTCCTCTTTTTGTTCTTTTAACTCATTTTGTAGTCGTTGAATTTCATCCTGTAAAATGTAGTTGAGCCCTTTGCAGATAGACCTTTTGTAGAAGGAAGGTTTCTAAATTTTATTTTTATTAGTCAAAGGCCTGCCTGCATACCTTCAGCGCTAACTTTTAATTTTTCTGCTGTACTGGTTGTTGTGGTAATTTTTTCGCACAAATTGATACGCTCTCGGGTTTTACTCAACGCAGCACTGCAAGACACTAGTGAATTGCGCATTTCCGTAACTTTTCTTTCCGAGTCGTTACTTCTCTTTTCATATTGCAATTCCATCTTTTTCTTATGCTCGTAAATTACTGAAATAAATGTGGTTGGCTAACTGAAAAAAAAAACTGAAATATGAACCTTTGAGCTTTGTGAAGATGCTTTCCGAGTTGACCCGGCAAATTTCTAAATCTTCTTCTACAAAAAACATTTAATCACAAAAACAGGCTTACTTGCAGAGTGGATGAAGATTTTTAATTGAGATCGATGACTTGAATATGAGTGCAGTAATATTATGAGTAAAACGGCTATTCCTAATCGGTATATGAGTAATGGCGGTGGAGAAACGCCCTGCACGCGAAACATCGTAACATGGATCTCTGAATGTTTCTGTATTTCAACAATAAATCCAAAATTTTGGTAGAAGTTTGTTGATTTTATATGCTTGTACACATACTAACATAATGATATGTTTTGGACTATTATTTTGAACAGAAAGACTATTTGGATATAATAATCATTAGAAGTATTTAAGGAATGGATTCAAAGTTAAATAATGACAATGAGATAAAGAGTACGAACTTCTTATGATTCTTGAGGGCTTTTCCACTTTATTTCCGGTGGAAATAAAGTTCCAGAGTTTGAATAAGTTCTTTACGCATGATATTTCATTTAAAAAATTAATATTTTTCATTTTTTAAAAGTTATATTCTTAAAGTAGAGGCTTAGTATGCCCAGCTTAGCGGTATTCATGTATTTTGGTTCATAAATACCGCTAAGCTGGGCATACTAAGCCTAACCTATAAGAGGAGATTTGATGGAACTTTATTTTCGCTTTTTAAAAACCGAAAATAAAGTGAAGAAACCGTTCCTGAGGCCATGTTTGAATAATTTAATATTGCTCTGAATACCAAAATGAAGCGTGTAAAATATTTGGAAAGAGTTTCGTCAGCATGGAAAAGGGGAGAGGACTAAAGCAATCCGCGCGAGTAATCCGCTTACTGATGCGCCCACCAACTGAACTTTATATTCTAAAAATTAAAGGCTAAGGAAAAAATGTTAAGTGCAGCTCTATTTAGCTGAGAATACGTTTTTTCAGATTATTGGGTATTAGGTTGTTATTAATCAATAAATTATATATCATTTCTACATTTTACTACACGAACCACTCAGTTTTGCAAAATGTACTATTACAAGACGCATTGAAAAGCAAAAAAATATGCAGGCATAAATATCGCGTTTATCATTGGGTCATTTGGAACTCCCTTTCCTCGCTCTCCCTCTTGGCGTCCAGTAAATTGCCCTTGGCATTTTTCCAAAAATCCGAATTCAAACGAGTTAGATGCGCAGGTAGATGTACCACAGACCCAATAGCGCAGAAGGCAGGCGTTGCGACACGAGATAGCATGTGAAATGATGAGGCAGCAGAGCCGTTAGAGAGTGGAGTGTATGCTAGGACAGGAGAGGGTCCGTCTTGTGACAAAACCATATCCGCAGAACAAAGCAGCACCACAGTCTTCGTTTCTTCATTGAGCCCCTGAAATACTTCTTTGGAGAAGAGGAACTCCTAGTCTTTTATATCGGGGACACAAGACTGGATTAGTAGTCAGTCACACTTCGAACGGCGCTAGGGTCCGCCCGGTTCGTCTTTCCCGCAACATAAACCAGAAGTCGGCAAGGACTCAAAAGACGTTCGCTCTCTTCGGTGTTTTCTTCTATCTTACGTTAATAGAAAGCACATTGACAGAATTTTCCTATTTTTTCTTATTAGTCTATTTACGGTCATGTCTGATCGCAGCTCACTTATCTAGGATTTTTAATCGATATTTTCTGCCTATTTTCTATCCGTTCTCTCATGTCTCCTGCTTAATTCAACGGAAATCAGTTGGAGCGAAGAAATTGCAGACGCTAGTGCCAAAAATCCAGAAAAACGTTAAAAAATTTTAATATATTCACTTTCCTCCTCATCTGGTTATTTCATTTTTGCTCCACACCGAGAAACTTTCTAATTCACTTGTAATAGTAAAAATCGCTCGCGTAAGTAGCTTTAGACGTCTGCTTTTTGATTAAGTCCCTTCCAAGAAAGAGCTTTCTCTTTTAATCTGCCTTCATTCATATTTTCTGTAATAAATTAAACTATATTTTAGCTCGCGTTATATGTGGAGAAGGTGAGCTTGTGCTTCCTTGAGCGTATGAGTTCGGCAGCCACAGATAGAAGACCACCTAGCCAACATTCATTCTCGGGCCTACTTCCCCTCAACACCATTATCAACGATAACGAGTTTCCGACACTCGGCGCCCGAGGTAAAACCTAGTAATTTTGAAATGGTTAATGATAAATCTTAACTTATTCACTGACTTTGGTGCGGCGCATGAGCAGCTAAATATTAGAGTCTAAGATTCCTTCATAGAAGAATGGAGAATTTTAGGGACGCCGTCGAGTGGTGGTGGATTTTCACCGTTGCCGACAACAAGCTCAACGTTTGGCACACAGTCACAATCCCCGCTTCCCTTCAAAGACCAAGGATTGAACCATAGAAATTATGGTGAGTGATGTAATTTTTTAAAAAATTGACATCCCTCTCTTACACTACTCATTGGTTCGTATATACGTAGCCAACTAATAAAAATAAAGTAGCCTAAAAACTTATCGCATTTTTCCACCATCGGTAGGCTTAGGGCTTGCAATCCTATATTTCTCATTGATCGTCGGGTAATTTCAGCGACTCTTATGCGAAACGCCGAAACACTCAATAATCCAGAGTTTCAAATCCAAAACGAAGATTTTCCTGCTCTGCCCGGTGCTGTAGCGAGTGTTTCTGATCTCACAAACACATCCGTTCCCGTGAATACGGTAAGATATTTATAAATCTATAATTAAAAAAGATATCTATAAAATAGTACTAGACAATGAATAATAATATTATATTTAAAACACAAATAATAATCAAAATTCCACCATTGAAGGACTGGCTTTTCTTTTTGTCCGTGCGAATCGATTTCCCCGAATTAAACGTCGCCAGCCGTTGTGTGTTCTATTTGCGCAACGTAACCCGGGTTTTCCCAGTTCTATAAAATCGATGTTCTCTTGTTTTCAGTTAAACCAAACTGCTGAAATGCTTGCAACAGTTGGACAGCAGCCCGATGCTCTATCAAAACTACCCAGTGACGTAAAAGGAATCATCACTCATCCCGATGGTTAGTCGCATTTAAATGGACCACTTTATTTCAGTTTTTATTCTAGTCCTATCTTCCTTAAAGGTTAATTATTTTTCTTGAAATCCACATCAAGCATGTACCGTAGAATATTTGCGCAAATGAACACATCTTGTAGAGCCAATACCGCTGATATAAATTGAATATCCAAGAAAAAGTTGTATCCTGATAATATTAGCGTATGATCGATTGTGACATACCGAATTGTTCATTTTGGCAAATTTTAACATATGTTAAAATAACAATGCAAAGGTCGAGAGTTATCCATAGCAATGTACTAGCAAGCATAGTAGTACAGATGATCAAATTGCACCAGCGAAAATTAATAAAACGCAAACCGTTACTGGTAATTGCACAAATTGTAGACAAGATAGGTATTAATACAGAGGCAGTATCGGCATCTATGATATTATTTAGGTGAATAAAAATAATCAAACCTGCACGAACTCCAAGCTGTACAATTCGAATGCATTTTGTTATATTGAAGGTTATGACGAAAGCACCAAAAATGGCGAGCGTGATATTATGGTATCGCTAAAAATATGCATTTTTGAAACCAGTATGACTGACCGACCTCAACCGGAAACATAAACTTTTTTCAACAATTCGAGAAGATTTTAGAAGAGAGTGCTTAAAAATGTTCAAACTTGTTGCCTTGTCCATAACATATCCTTAAAAAAAGAAATCTCGACAATCAGTCTTTACTAAAATAAAATCATCGATTTAAACAGAATTTGACTAAAAGACTACACAAATGCGAGCGATCTTTTAGCTGCTGAACGGAGCCTTTAGAAAAATGTGTCAATTTTCAGGAGAAGTGACAAACATCCCAGCAAAAATGTTGGCTGATCAATTTGGAATGGCTGGTTTAGTAACTTATTTGCGGACAGTCGACAATCCTTCGATTGTTAGTTTGGCTCTTGGATATGATTTGACAACGCTAGGTCTTAACTTGAATCTTTCCGAGTGAGTTAGTCCCTTCTAAAAATAGTTTTTAGGCGACATTTGTACACTACTTTCGGTGGACCATGGGCAGATACGCCGGTTCGGCCGCACGAACTTGATGTCAAAGTGAGTTAGTCTGATAGGTCTTATGCAACATCATTTCTAGGTGCCCGAAGAATATATGACAAATGCTCACGTGCGAGAAAAATTGCCTCCAGTGAAATTGAACAAATTGTCGGAGGATGTTCTTTTCTATTTATTTTACAACTGTCCTGGGGAAGTTTACCAATTGGCTGCCGCTTGTGAATTGTTAGTGCAACGCGTTTTACAATTTAATTTTGAATTTTAGATATAGTCGTGACTGGAGGTTTCATAAAACAGATGGCTTATGGCTAACGAGGTCACAGTACGGCGGAGTGAAAGAACAAACAGGCACATACGAAAAAGGGCAATACAATGTGTTTGATCCGCTTCAGTGGCGTAAAGTCTGTTGATCTATACATACATAGACAAAAAAGCATTTAGATTCCGAAAGAGTTAAAACTGGAGTATAAGGAGCTAGAAGAAAAACCAAAATTGCCTGCATTATTCCAACAGCCCGGCACCGGCCAAGTTGCAATTCCACCTGGAGTGCCAGCTCAGCCTCAGCAGCGACATAATAATACGTAGAACAGTGGCAGCCCGCTCGGCAGTGGTTCATGCGTCAAATAGCAACGACGGTGTTGTGACTTTTTGCCACTATCCATTGCTTGCCGTTCTTCCTCTTCTCAAAATTCATCTCCTTCTTCTCATTCTTTCCTACCTGGCACATGTGAACCCGTGCATTGTCTCAATGATCTTTGGTATCGGGTCAAGTCCGGCGTCATAGTATCCTTCTTATATGCTAAACTGGTCTGAATGGCCTAGCTTTTCTGCTCAATAAAATTTGAGAATTTCAGACATATAAATCTTGCGCCAGAAAGCCGGTTTATCATTAATTGTATCTCCAAAAATCCCACACAACTCAGCATTTTGCCTTGCGAGTCTCATATTCTGGTACTATTGACGCGTCGTTTTATTTATATTGTATGTGATTATTATCGTCCTTGTTGTGATGATTTTACCACAGTTGAGAATCTGATCGGCGCCAATCTATCGGCTCCTAGTCGCATGCATCTCCCCGGTCGGGCCGCCTGCCCTCTGTTTTACTTTATGTAATAAAATCTTTTACAATGCATATGTTAAAATTGCTTTGAGATTATCAATATCAACTTTCACTCAAACAAGTTATCCGTCAGGGCTTTCGGTCCTCCTTTTCCAGGCCCCAAAGCTACATATTTACGATTCCCACAGAAATACTGCATCCTCTAATTCTAAAAAATTTGCTTCGAGTATTTTCATCATTTTTATGAGAAACTAACATGTGTTCATTAATAGAATATTAGTGAAAAGAAAGTACCTTGGCAGAAAAGTTTCAATCAAACTTTTTTCTAAATGGAAAAGGATTCTTTAGAAAAGAAACATTCTTAATCAACTCGTCGAGCTCTTTCGATTAATATAGGTTTTTTTTCCAAATGGTCAAACAAATTTGATATTTCTCGCCAGAAGATGGACCTCATAGAAGATATAGACCAAGGTTTTTGGGCACGCTGAATAGAATATATTGAAATGTTGTGAAACTCTGTATAAATAGATGAATGAAAGAGTCATAAGGCACTATTGGCTGTGGCGTTAGCTACCAGTGAAATACGAGCGTTGCTGTGAGCTATTTTCGAAAACCATTGTTGTCCAGAATTCTTTTAGTTTAGGACTATTATTTTGGCCTCTGGCTTTACCCTTTAACTTATTGTGAAAGCTCGACACCTCCATCAACCTTGTTTTATACTTTTAAGAAATTTATTTCCGCAAAAATTCTTCTAGTTGAATCATATTTCTTGTTTGTTGATCAAACATTTGAGATTTATGATTCAGGTCTAGCTTTTGATCGGTAGTCGACATAAGCTTTAATTAAAAAATTTCTTGTCTTGACCAAGAGTGAAAAGATCAAAAAGATTCTTTCGCAGTGGCTGGTTGATGAGTCAGGAATCGGCTAAAAGAAGGCTGACCGGAAGAAAGTCGTCGATAAACATACGTCATTCATTTGCGGCTTCTTATTTGCATTTTTTTTTCATTTTCATGGAATTATTTATGGATATATGTAAATATCATTTAAATTGCGGCTGAAATAAGGCTTGGATGCAATCGTTGTTTTCACAGCAATCTTCTCTTCCTGGAATATGCAAAACGCGCTCCGCTGAGATAGTCCTATTGAATTTAGTCTATTCAACTTATTCTCTCGTCCCATTAATGAATTAGTGTATTTCTATGAAATGGCTTACACGTCAACTTATTTTTTACTGAGTCATCTTTTTACACATAAACCTCGCTCCCCTGTCCGGAGACTGGAGAGAGCGAAGAGAGCGCGTGTTCACACGCTCCGCCTCCATCTGTGGCCATGTTATATGGTCGGTTGGTACTTTTCCCACTTCGTTTCAGTTCCGAATTCAAGCAGTTTCCTGGTTAAAGTCGGCTACTTTGGACTGGTTATCTTTACGAACTCTCGTGATATCTCATGTTGTTTATTCCAATGCGTCCAAACCTGCAGAATTTCCTATTTCTTTTCGTAACCGATCTCCCAATGTTACCGATTCTTTTGAGAGTGGAATGAGACACTATTGATCGTTCTAATTCAACAAAACGTGGAAAGCATTCAGCCCCGATTTCTGTTTATACTTGTTTATTTCTTATTTTGAGCAAATATAAGCTATAATATAATTCTAAGATGTAACATTCAATAATAATAATTATTATTATTCATTTCTCTCTGCAAGAACTTTGTTAGATCAGCACTTTATTTTCTCCTATATTGTGTTTACTAGCCATGTTTTTTTTTCAAGGAAACATGACACATCTCTAAAATTAGACCAATATGCTTCGTTTCATCTCCCCCGTTTGTGCTTCACGTGATACTGCCGTATCTGCTGCCAAGCGCCCACAGGTCTTTCCTTGCCTGACCGTCCCTTCTCACAAAAGATCTTGAGACGATTTCTGATCCACTATTGCTTCCTCTTTTGTAGGCATCACATGTTATCCTCTATTTGTGTCAAGTGCCCTGAATTTGTTTGAACATCTTCACCTTTCAAATACCAATGGGCCGTAAACCTAGCCTATTGGTAGGCTACTTTCTAAATTTGGCTTTTTTGTCTCAATTATTGTATAAAACTAGATCTATCTTACATATATATTCTATGTTTTTAGATTAAAAGTGCATGAATCTTCATCCTAGAATAGATCCTCGTGAGTTTAGAGGCTTTTGCTTTAGAGGAGCTGGAAGAGCTAATTTTGTAATATCTGCAGAAAGAAGATCTGATGGAGTCAGGTAGAAATTCCGTATTTTCAATACAAATGAACTTACAGAATAGTTTGGAGATTAGCCAAAGCCCGCAAGAAGGGTACTGTAACTCACCGACCAACTAGTATCCTAGTCAATCAATATATGAGTGAAGTAATTTCTCCCTTATTGCATGAAAGCTTCCTTGTTGCTCCAAAAATTGTAGAATTCCGCGTTGAGGATCTACATCACTTAGCAAAGGTATAGGCTTCTTCTAATTAAATAACTAGCTAGTTAAGGTTCCCTCATTGGAATCAAATTACTTTATAGAATCTTTCGAAGACCTGACACACATTCCATCTCAACAGTCATTCCTTCCAATTGAAATGATTCCTCACAATATTACATTAATTCCAGCCCTTGAAATGCTGGATGCTACACAGATTCCACATTCACCTCGACTTACTAGTTCTTCTACAATCACAGTATATCTGATGATATTTGTATTGCATCTACGACTTTATAGGTTGAGATAAAGCCAAAGCAGGGTTTCTTTCAATACCATCACGGCGTCAATATACCTTATTGCAATAATTGTGTATTACAGGTTTAAACAAATGTAAAAAATATATTTCAAAATTCAGCTGGAAAAATTTTCCTCCTCCTACTTTTCGGAAATGTATGATTTCTGCCCGCTTGATCTCTTCAGTGGAAACAAAGAGCGTACGAGTCGCTCTTTAAGGTAAAAAAAACTTCCGCCTTATCTACAAGAACAATTTTAGGGAGCTTTTCCGAAACCCTCACAGAAATTTGAGAGTATTTGTTGATGGGAACCTAGTACATGCCAATGAAGCATTGTGCGATTATCATGAGATGGATAAGGTTCTCTTCAAGGGCGGTGAAGGTACGACAGAAGATCTAGTCATGGCGGTTAGTTTTAGCTTGAAAAAGCTATATTTTGCTTCCAGATGGCATATGTTTTGACGGGCAGTAACTGTGAAAACTTCGCCTTGAAAGAAACATCAGTTCTGGGTCAAATTCTCAAAGGGCAGAAATTAGATCCAATTGGCCTCGTCGCTGCTCATCAAGTTTACAAAGCCTTGCCTCAAACGGTTCAGTCAGAACTTTCGGACAAATCAAAGTTGCCTGTTTCTGATCCGGACGTCAGTAAGAAATCAGACCCCCGATCATTAATCGAAAGGTATCTTCTTGCTGCAACAATGAAGGATTGTTCAGTGAGTACTATCGTTACTCAAAGAATATAATGTCAGATTATGGTATCGTTCCAATACTACCCTACGTCATCGACACCAATCAATCGCTCAGTATCGCTTATTCAAGTCCCGTCAGGTGAGAATAAGTCTTTTTTGGAGATTTCTGTGCCCTTAAAGCTGGATTAGCCAATCATATGAACCAGAAACATTCAAGAGGCTTCGCCATGCGAAAGTAAGCTAAGCAGGACTACAATGTTTGATTCAGAAATTCATGAAAAAAATATGCTTACTTTTCCAGGTGCGGTGTTTGCTTATTCCATCAAAGTAGTTGATTTGGATCCAAAGAGCCCAAAGAATTTGGCAAATGCCTACCAGCGCTATATGGCTGGGGTGAAGCTGATCAAGATCGACGACGAAAAATTATCAATCGCACCTTGTGTTCTTTAAATTTTTCAAAGCTTATTGCTGTTCACTTAGCCACTATGATTTGTGCTCATATTTATTACTGTTATTCTTTATCCGGTCTTGTATATATTCGTTTGTACAGGTTGTTACTCACAAGTCACTTACACATGATTAAAAATCGATATACGTAATACTACAGTGCCTTTTACCAAAGAAAATAAACTACTTTATTACTGAGCAGTGCATATCCCTGGATTCTTTGTCCATCAGTTATTGGTTTTCCCTGTAGTAAATCATGCTTTAGATGAAATGAAATAGGCTGATTTTCAAGAAAGACAAAAGGTTATTCCGAGCAACCGCTTGTGTTCTATTTATTTCCCGTAGAGTGGCTTGGCTTTTAATCGTATGACGCGCTCAGTTACAGGCTTAAGCCGACCTATAGCTGCACATATAGCTTAGCAAAATTTATTTTACAAAAACCAGCAAAAAATTATATATTAGAAAACAACTATTTCACCTATTTTCCATTTTGTCTCAGCTCTGTTTTGTGCTACCTAGACCAGTTGTGCTGTAAATTACGTCATTTTGTTCCACGTGACAGCAAATTCTTCACGGGGCTTCATTCGGGCGGCTGACTGTGTGACCTTGACGTTACAGAGATGCCGTAAAGTATTTTTATTATTAAACTCATTAAATTGCTAGCTAGCCTACATTTAGCACAATTACTATTTCGTTGTATAATTTCATCAAGTCGTGTCCTCACAAGAAGTCAGCGACACTTTTCTACAAAAACTGGCAGACTTTACACTTTTTGAGGAGCACGGCTGTGATTCGAATTGCTGCCGTTTCTGAAAGAGATAAATAATTCTTTTGTTTCTTTTTTTTATCCTTCACTTTTTATTATTTTACAAGCAATTCCAGTTCAACTTCAGTTCTGGACGATGCGCGATGAGAAACAGAATCCATTCATTCACTCAAGTATCTCAGGTCAGCCAATGCTTATCTCTCGTGTGGTCTAATGGTATAAAACTATAAAAATCCCTACTGTATTATAATTATCAGGCTTTTTTTTCAGTTTCCAAGAAGAGTCTTCTTAAAGGCGCGTAAAACGGAGGCCGAGCAACGTATGCGATTACCTCCCTGGATTTCAGCCGCACTTTATCGAGTACCCTCAACAGCCTGTTCAAGTGCTCCTACCGTTTCTTCAACAATGCAAGCCGAGGTTTGACTTCTTTATCTTTTGGCTAAAAACAAAACTATGCGAATTTAAAAACAAGCACAAACAAATTAATTTAACTTTTACAGAAGCCTGTGTTTAACGTGAAGAAAATACTAATCTTAAGTAAAGTTACCCGTTATGAATTTGAACACAAAACTAATAGAGGGGTTCAAGATAGTCAACTTGAGGAAATGGTATTCAAATTTGTTGTTATTTCAGAAAATAGTTTAGCTTAAAAGACGAGGATCAGATTTTAATAGATTGAAAAGTAAGCATGAACAACATCATGATTTTGTAAATACAATTGAAGCTGAACTGCAGTGAGTTATCCTTAAATTATTTTGCAATTTGCTTCAGACGGGCAGGGGTCCAAACAAGAATAGTACAACGAATGGACTATACTGATGATGTAGTTCGATGGGCTGACTGCATTGTAAGTGCAGGTGGAGATGGTACTTTTCTATTAGCCGCATCACGAGTTAGAGATTCTTCAAAGCCCGTTATTGGAATTAATACTGATCCCAGCGTAAGATTTTATTTATTGTTCATCTGCTTAGGGTTCCGAAGGCTATATGTGCTTAATGAGAAAATGTTCTAAGGATCATATTCAAAACGCATTGGAACGCCTATTTACAGGCAACTTTGAGCAAGTTTTTACATTAGAATTATTTTTTAAATTTTCAGGTGGCTTTTTAGGCAAAGAATTCGGATTTCTCTCACGGCGGATGCCACTACAGCTATTCCTGACGCAATAGAGCTCCATGATCAGCAAATGAATAGAAAACCTTCTATTTCTAGATGGAGTGATAACCCCAGAGAACAAGGAAGTCTTAGTCCAAATCAATATAATCCACCTCCGACGTTAGTCGACTCTAATTAAGTTTAAGTATTTCTTTAAGGAAAAGAACAACTAGAAGCGGATCAATCGACAGAGTAACAATTGATTTACCTGTTCTAGCATTGAACGAAGTTTTTATTGGTGAATCACTGTCATCGCGAGTTTCCTATTATGAACTAAAAGTGGATGGAGATAAAACGGTGAAACAAAAAAGCAGTGGGCTGACAATCTGCACGGGAACTGGCTCAACATCGTGGTATTTCAACATTAATAAGCTAACTGATCAATGTGTAACCGAAATGCTTAAAATTGTCAAGGATCGGTGCAAAGTTGATCTACCAACTACAGACAAAAATATTATTAGCGATATTTGCACTACATTCAATCGCCAATTAATCTTTGAGCCTAACCATCCTAGTTAGTTTCATTTATTTTTTAACCAATTTGCAGAAATGGCATTTTGTGTTCGTGATCCAGTCTTTAATGCAACATTTCTTCCTTCTCCTCCTAGAGGATTTGCAGAAAAAATTCGAGTCAAAAGCCGAGGATATGATGCTCATCTAGTAACTTGTTTTCTCTACTTTTTCAAATTCCAGGTTGTTGATGGTGGAGTTTCCTATCGGTTCAACGATGGAGCTGAAGCCCTACTAGAAGTTCGAGAGGAGGATGCACTTCGCACAGTGGTTTTTCGATAATGTAAATATCTGTATCTTTTTATAAATCTACCCATTCCAATCATTCTAACCAACCAATATCGTTACCTCAAATTGTTATTGGCACAATATGAATATTTTTTAAATAATAAAGTACCTTAGTTGCATATTTTTCTCGTTTACCGGTTCGGTCCCCACATTAATTCCTAACAAAGAAAAAATTCTTTTGATGGATAAATTTAGGAGCAACGAGAACGGGATTGAAATTGGAGACATGTGCTCACAAGACTCGGACTCCTCATGTCGAGATATTTTTGAGGTAATGTCAGTAGCACTCAAGAAACAAGTTTGCAGGATTCTGATGAAGATATACTTGAAAACAATGAGCCGACGTCTAGCAAAATCTTTGACGACGGCAAAAGCTTGCAATCAGAGAACTATGAAGGAGAGCCTCGTACAAAGATAGCTAAATTGGAAAATAGGACAGTTGAAGAGGAGCAACTAACTAAAACCTTAGCTAAACTGAGAAATGAATCAGAAAGCGGTGTTAGACATTTTGTAGGTTTTATAAAATGTTCTACGAGAAAAGATCAGGGTCAATACATGCAGCTAAAGAAGGATAAGCTGCATTACCAAGTGAACGTTGTCTCAAAAGCCGGTAAAACCGCTGTTATCGGTAATATCTTTGAGGGAATTTCTATCTTTGTCAATGGACACACAGGTATTTTAGAAAGTAAAAATTGTATTTTAATAAAGATCCATCGGCTTTGGAATTGCGAGAGCTAATCCAAAGGTATCACGGCTTTTTATTGGTATTAACCACTAGCATCTATTAACAGATATGGAGGAGAGTACCATACTTACATGGAATACGGAAAAACAACTTTTTGCCTAGCCACTTCACTTGCTTCTGCGAAGATTGATAAGACTAAAAAGAATGAAATCTACATTTTACCAGGATGGATTGTTGATTGGTTAGAATAGGCTAATTAATTTTCCCAAGGATTTTTAGCATAGCTGCCGGAAAACTATTGCCAATTGATGAATATCATTTAATTGACAAGGAAAAAGAGGATTCAACTTCAAGAAATTCATCAATTAGCAGATTTTTTAGAAAAAATGCTGTCTCGAAAGAAAGCGAAAAAATGTTAGATGCAAAAGATCCTAATTTTATACAGAACTATTATGCAAGGCAGGTTATTCTGACTGCATAACATTTAAATATATAGATCGAGACTTCATTCGATTTCGACAATAGCACAAGAAATGAAAGACTATACTTTATCTTTATACGAAGCCGGCTTGTTTTCAGAAGAGGAACTTATTAAGTCTAATTTGCCCAGAGGCCAGGCGTAAGTTTAGAGAATCTGCAAGAATAACCCTTATTGAAGTGTAAATGAACCCATAATATTTCATATTGACATAGATTCATTTTTTGTATCTGTAGCGTTGCGAGATAGACCTGACCTATGGAATAAGCCCGTAGCTATCACTCATAGTCGGGTAATATGCATTTAAGACTATAAACCATTTAGGGATCTGCATCTGCTCCCGGCTTTTCTGAAGTTGCTTCAGTGAGCTATGCCGCAAGAAATTTAGGAATGAAGAATGGGATGCTCGTTCGTGATGCTTTGAAGCTTTGTCCAACTCTAGTTTGCTTGCCATATCAATTTGATGAATATAAGGCTGTGTCGAAATCTGTTTATACGCTGATTTCCAAGTAGTATTTCCAAAAGCAAAATATTCACAGAACTCTTTAGATTTGGAGGTGAGGTAAGAGCTGTGTCTTGTGATGAGATGTATGTCAATTTCTCAAAGAATTGCATCGAGGTATATGAAACCTTTAGTTTGAAAGGTAAATTCAGAAGAAAATAAATGATATGATTGGACTTGCAAATTACATCCGAGTTAGAATCAAAGAAGAAAGTGGTGGATGCCCTTCTTCTGTTGGAATAGGACCTTCAATTCTATTAGCTAGGCTTGCTACACGAAAAGCAAAACCTAACGGAGTTTATTGGGTTAGGCTTCTTCCTCTTACTAAGAGCATTTATTTTTTTAATTACAAAAACATCTTTTTAGGTTAGAAAACGAAATGCCATTGAATTTGTTGCCAACGAAAAGGTTCATATCGTGTCTTTCTCTAATAGATTTAGATCGAAAACATCCCAGGCATTGGACATGCGACTATCCAAAAGTTAAAGGAAAAGTTTGGAGAAGTTGAGTATTGTAGAGACTTACTGTATGTAAATTGTGGAGAATTTGAAACTCATTTTGGCAAAGTTGCTGGAAAACAAGTAACAAATTGAATTTAAAAGAAAAGTAACTTTTTAGATTTATCAATACATACGAGGAGAAGACAGTTCTCCAATCAAAAATTTTATGGCTCCATCTGAGAGAAAATCTGTTTCAGTTTATATTAACTACGGAATTCGCTTCAGCTTCCGAGAAGAAGTTTTAAATTTTTTGGGAAGAGTAGCAGATGAAGTTTGCAGAAAGCTGAACTCTTGTAGAAGAGTAGCAGGAGCAGTCACTGTGAAATTACTGGTGTGCATCAGTTTTGAACAAAGACAAATTTTTAGATAAGAAGCCCTGATGCACCAGTAGAACCAGCTAAATTTCTTGGAACAGGAAAATGTGATTCGTATACAAAGACTAGCTTGATCAAAGGTAATACAGATTATCCAGCTGTAAGTGCTATTTTTGATTGAAAAAAAAGAATTTGCAGCGATTAACAAAGGAAATTATTTCCCTTTATGATGAAATATCTCCAGCTATTGAAGACTTACGCGGGGTATTTTCTCAGATAATTAATCATTACATTCCTTAGATCGGTGTTCACTGTGGTAGATTAGTTCCATCGGACGGAGAAGTAAGAAGGATTCAAATCAACAAAAATTTTTTTGATCGGCGTACGATCTCAAAACCAGATCAAATAGAAACAAGGATTGAACTGAAATCCGAGAAAAAAATTATGCCAGAAATAAAAGAGCCTACATTTAATGGAACAGATAGTATGCAACAAGTCAAATTAGAAATGAAAGCAATGTTTATAGAAGGTTTTTTTTTCTCAGTAGCATACGCATTTTCAGAACCAAATGAGCTAAATATTAGAATACTAAGCAAATTTCTACTTGATTTACACGAATATCGTGCTTATTCAACTCTCAGGGCCTATTTCTTGTACCTTGAACATATAGTTGCAAATCCAGATGTTAGATCGACATGGATTGAGGCTCTTTATAGTATTTTTACTACGCTGGATAGGACAATGCATTGGGATTGGGGAGGACATATCCTTCCTTTTGGACAAAAGCCTTCCTTCAGTTAAACCAAGAAGAGAGTCTTCCTTCAAGTTAGCTATTTTGAGTCTCTGCCGCTCAATTTGCCTGACTCTGCTATGTTGAACGAATAAATGGTTTTTTTTTGTGAAAGATAGCAAAAGTCTTCGACAACTTTCAACCCTTTATTCAATGTAATTAGTTTTCTACTGTTTTTTCTCGCTCGCGAAAGTGACCAGTCTTTTGGACGGCGAGCTTGATGACCCCACGGGATGGATGCCGGCAGCAAAAAAAGCGCAACGGGACAACCGGTATCCGCGAACCCTAAGATGGCGAGAGTGGTCGATGTTAGGCAAGAGACAAAGCTTGTTGACGGTCAGCCGTTCTCAAGCTAGTATCTTTCCAAGCTTAGCGTTAGCATTTCTCTTGCTAGGTACTTAATTATCAACTTTACTCTCTTTTATTTAAATGCTAACACAGAGCTCAAAAACCTACTTTCATTGCGCGTTCTTGATTCGATCATCCAATAAAGCTATATAAAGTGCTGATATTTTCTCGCCGATTCGAAAGCGGAATTCGATCCTAGGCAAAAAAGGCACGGAGATGCATTGCTGTACGGATCCTCCCGATGGGCTATTTCGTAAATTAACATGCTGGTCATATAAGACCTGATTCTGAATGGCAACAGTATTCTTCGTTTCCGATAACTATTCGTGAACCAGTTGTCGTGTCTGTTAGCATTCTATCATTTTCTTGAAACACTTTCCTCTGTCTCCAAAAATGCCCCAAAAATATGAACTACGGGGCAATTATCTTCGAAAGTGACCGCTTTTTATAAGTGCACTCTTCCCGTTTTTTCATGTCTGAATCTTTTAGATGACATACTTTCCATTTCTTTTCCTCATCTTTCCCATCGTCTGCATTAGTTTGCTGGAGAATGGCGGCTTTCCTTGCAAAATAAGAAACTCGATGAAGCTTGATAGACGTTTTCATGGTCAGCCACAAGGAACTAGACCACCATTTGAGATATCTATTGTGCAAGCCGATAATGGTCAACCAGTGGCAGAATATCACCTAAAAAAGCTTTATAAAGGTTGAAAGTATCATGGCCAAATAATTGCTTTCAGTGAAACTGGTCGGATATGTCCACTTTCGAGGTCTTCTCCTAGAGCCTCGGCTAGCTACAGCAGATGGGCATTTGATTGGTAATCTCAAAGGCGGCCAATTTATTGAATCTGAAGATTGGAATGAATATGGTAGTTCTTTCTCGTACTCGAATAAATTACTTGCAGGAATCAACTTCCAAGAATGTAATTTCTACAAGCTGAATGATACAATTACACATATAAATGATGACAAAAAATTCCTTGTTGAAATTGATTGGAAAACAGAGGTAGATTTTAGTTTTATACTTTTTAAATAAATGTTTAGATAGATGTAGGAGCTGTTCAATTCATGTAATATCTTAAATAAAAAAACAAGAACTTTATTATTATAGGGCTACTATAGCATCTGATGATAATCTTTATTGGGAAAAATGGAGACCAAGATCTGTTTTTATACGCCCTATTAGACAGCAAGGGGTTCATATAAATGATAGTGTTTTCAATATTGAATCATTTATAGAAATGAAAGGTTCGTTTTTACTATAATTCAAGATATTTAATAGTATCTCCGTCGGATGAAAAAGAAGCTTTGGATAATATGGGTGGTCTACCCTTTGCTTCTGTTGTGTTTAGTTCTGAAGAGAATAGATCACAAACGAAGTCCGAATCATTAGAAGAATTATCTAGCCTATCTTCCGGACCAGTTATTCCATTAAAGAAAGCTAAAGCAGGCAAAACTGACACCGAAAAAGATGAAGAAGCAAGAATTGTCCAAACAACGGAAAGGATGTTTAAGAAAACTAAACCAGAGTCTGGACTAGAAACCGATGATTTGCATTTTTTGAATGCGCACACCGTTATCCAAAAAGACTTTGTCACGGAAATGGATCCTGAAGGTTTTATTTTTAAAATTTTATCACAAAAAATTAGAAATCTGTCATTTGATTAAGCCTTGTGCCAACGATGGAGTCTGCATAGTATCTAAAGGAAACTATTCGTGTGAATGTAAAGAAGGTTTTACTGGAAGGAATTGCACCGAAAGAGACTGGTGCGTGGATCATCGCTGTGCGAATCAGTCTAAATGCCAAAATAATGATAAAAATACCGGATTTGAATGCGTATGTCCAGAGGGATTTGTTGGTTCCTTTTGCCAATGTAAGTCTTAGTCTCAAGAAATAGCACTTACCAATTACACTGCAGTCGAATGCATAAAGGATATGTGTAAGAATGGAGGAACCTGTGTCATTAAATCTACTGGCCAGCTAGGCTGTAACTGTTCTCCTGGTTGGGCTGGGGTCAAATGTGATAGAGGTATGAAACTCCATATTATTCTAAAATATACTTTTTTCAGAAATAAATGAATGCAATTTTAAAAAATGTCAAAATGGAGCAAATTGTACCGATTTGTTCAATGATTATTCTTGTGCTTGCAAAACTGGATGGATGGGAAAGAATTGCGACCGTAAGAAGGATTAGACTATTTTATTAAACCAAAGTTAGGGCCCTGTCAAGACGTATATAAATCATGCGGTTTATGGAAGAGAGAAGGGCAGTGTGATTTAATGCATCCACATTCTAATTTTTTTGACTATAATTGTGCTGCGAGCTGTGGAAAATGTGTCTCCGACGAGAAGACAAGTTCGTTATTGTTTTCTTATCACATGTTATAGTTAAATCAGCCAAGCTGATAATTCAGCCATTAGCACCAATTTTGATGCCATTCTTCTGGTTAATCGGAGAATGGACTGCTCATGTTAAAGGATTTAGAAACAAGACGATGGATTTTCCCTTTGACATGCTTAATTGCACTGAATATACTGAAAGAATCACCTTTTCTGTGGCTGAAGTCCTTGTCTTCGGGACACCCAATATAAACTTCACAAGCATGGCGTTTTGTGAAAAGGATCCTTCAAATATTCATCAAAGTCAGGGATTCTTGACAGTTAGACAATACGCTCCATCTGGTGACACGGCAGTAAAGGCATCGTTGAGCACTGTCGACAATATTATTTTATTTTATTTTACTATCTTTTAGGTAGACAATCATGGTGTGACAATGATTGAAGAGGGAGAAGTGCATTCTGTTCGTGCATCCATGGGAAACTTTCTCAATCTCTCTCCAAACTATAAAGTACTCTTGTCGGATTCCAAAGAAGGCTTTGCTGACGAGGTAAACAAGCCAAACGCTAGATCTGATAACATTATTTAGATGTCGAGAACGTTTACTCGAAAGGGCAATCGTCTGATGCAGATGTTTAGCAAAACAACTAATGGAAGAACACTTCGGTAATTCATCTTCTATTTCCCCTAATTAGCTAATTGCAGATTCTCGAAGACCTACTCTTTGACAAAAAAATATGACTACCTATAAATACTTTGACAATACTACAATGACAACAAATTCAATAATAAAATATTTATTTTAAAAAGTGTTGCTTGATGAATCAATGTACAGAAAACTGATTCTTTTAATAGTTTAGTTATGCTGTTGAGTCATTGAAATACAATACGCTTAATTGAAGCTCCGGTGATGCCACTTTTTCACACTGGTCACCTCATTCAGAAGCGTGGATTAGCCAACGCGTCCTTAGAAACTTATCATTATCAGCTCAAACGATTCATCTTCGATTGTTCTAGCTTATAAAACGGAGACTTTGCCCTTGATAAATTTACTTCTACGCCAACGTCAATATTTGAGCAATCTTTCTGTGTGCTTCCTGGAACGATTTTGTCACATTCTATCCATGAAAGAAGTTGCGAATCAATGACTTTTCCATAAACTTCTGGGAAAGGAGACAAAATCGTTCGACAGCTACATCTTGTCGTTCCATAAGCTTAAATCAAGATTATAAGTCAGACAATCTATATTACAAGACGTTTACTGATAAGAAGACCAGTGGTTTTTGTGAATTCAAGACGAAACTCAAATAGAACCAAAGCTCCTGCTTATCGTATCAATCTGTTTTTGAGGTTGATAGTCTTTCTCCGACTTTTTTCCCTTAACAATATAAACAAAAATCAGGTGGTCACAGCCCTTTGAAAACAGAATAAGCGTTATTTTAATCGTTCCTTCTCCTTCTTATCGCTTCGTCTTCTACGTATTTCTAGCCAGTAGCTGAGACTATAAACTTGATAAGACTTCACTTTTTTCTTCTTTCTCTTTACTTAAAATAGAAAGTCAATGATTTTTAGAATCAAATATTGTATCGATTAATCCTCTTTTGTTGTAAAAGCCATGGGTGATAATCTATAACACCTTCAACGCCCTTCAGGGACCAACAAAACTATATGCAAGCTTATCTTTCTCAGGAAGCAGAGTGCCATGTCCCACTGCTATCTTTACTGTCGTCTTGACACCTTTATAGTACATTTTTCTTTCAGAATGAAAGCTCTTTTCATTCTTATGAGCTGTTTTCTGGCTACATTGGCAACTGTAACATTAGGAAGTAAAGAATTGCTGCTGGTTCAAGCCATTTGGAGACACGGAGATCGCTCCCCTACTAAAACCTACACAACGGATCCATATCAAGAAGACAGTTGGCAATTCGGTGGTACTGGGTGGGGGCAGCTCTCTCCGAAAGGAATGTATCAGCATCTGAAGCTTGGAGCTAAGATTCGAAAACGTTATGTCGATGGAAATACTACCGATAGCGACGTTACAGGATTTTTGAATTCCAAATATAATTCGCATGAAATCTATATCCGTTCTACCGATGTCAACAGAACAATAATATCGGCTGTCTCTAACATGATTGGTATGTATGGCCAACCGACTTATGGAAATAGGTAAGGCTTGGCTGCTTAAAATTAGGCTTTTAGAGAGGGATTGGATTATCCCAATGATACAGATGCTAATGGACCCATCTGGCCTAAAGGATTTATTCCAATTGCTATGCATACTGTGGATGATGATACAGACTACGTTAGTAACTCTCTTTTATTAACTTACGAAAACTAGATTGGAAACGCTGATGCTGATTGTGATCGCCAGACACAGCTCTGGGATATGGCTAAAAGCTCTGAAGAGCTCCAAACTTATATAAATAGTGATTCAGTGAAACAGCTTCTCACATATTTGACTCATAACTGTGGCGAGAACGTAGATATTGATAATTTATGGATTATTGCTGATTCATTTCTTATCGAAGTATTAATGACGAAGAAGTTTTAACAGAATGTTTAGGGTTTATGGCAGCCTAATTTTTATACAAATCCAAACCTTACTTGGTATAGTGATGCTTTAAATAAGCAAACTGTGATTATTAATGATCAAGTTGAATTATATCAAAACGGAGTTTTTAGTAAGTGCATTTTCAAAAAAAAATCAACGCAAAATAGATACTACATTGCAAATGAAAGGGCTTGATATCGGTTTGGAAATTCAAAAAATCAGAGGTGGTTCCATTACTAATGACATCTTGATGCATGCTAATATCAAACTCGATTGCTGGCTAAACAAGACGACAGGCGACAAGTGTAAATGGATTAAGAACTTGAAATATTATGTCTATTCTGGAGTATGTTTAGAATACTTCAACAAAGGCCTTTTAGCATGATACGACAATCTATGCCTACTTTTCTTGTTTGGGAATCCAATCTACTGTGGTTATGCCGCATGGATACCCAAAATATGCTGCCGCCACATTCTTTGAGCTTTGGTACGACCACGACACAAAGAAGCCTTTATTCAGAGTGAGTTTGAAAGGGAAAATAACAAGAAATTAAATGTTTATTATTTTTTCAAACATTATTAATATTCACTATCGCTATTCTCACAGAAACTACTCTCCAGAAATTACTCTCCCTTTTTCATGATCCTCTTTTCAGCTGATGTATCATGAAGGCGAAGATACTGACTTTTATCCTGTTACCCAAAAAATCGCTGGATGTAAAGACAATTTCTGCGATCTGGACGTTTATTCTGTTATTGCTGCTAAGGTTAAACCGGACCAGCCGATGGACCAATGGTGTCAAGTCAATCCAAACACTCAATTATCTAAATCGGGACCAACCCTTTCCCTCTCCAGTTTTACCGGTTCGTTTTAAAGTATATATGGAAAGACCAGATAGATTAGTCTTATGATTATTTGGGGAACCGGAAAACTATATCGATTTTTAATCAATTGCTTATTCAGGCACACTTTCGGCTACTATTCTACTTGCAATGTTATCTCCTCTTCGTTTATGATCGAATCCACCTTTAGATTCAATTATTTAATACAATATGTACAATAAAATATATTTGTAGTCTAGTAACTATGTGAAATGACTGAAAAGGTCGGTGTATTATGATTTCAAACATCAATCATCATTACCCAATGCGCAAATCGCTCAACTGGGAGCCATGTTTAACTATGTTCTCTGTTGGTCTTCCCTTCCTCAAAACATGAACTGGAAGTAATCAAAAATCTTCCGGTAAATATGAGAATACTGATGTTTTGACGCCTCTCGGCTGCGCTCTCGTTGACAGTAATCGGCTGACGAGTTAATTCCCATTCTTGCCTCTATTCGTTCCGCTAACTGTTCTTTTTTCTGGCAATTTTGTCCGGCAATTTGCGGTAGAGAAATTATTCTGGTCTAGTGACTTTGACACATTTGGGTACGGTAAACAGTGTCATCTTTGGCTGGTCAGAAATCAAACTCTTCCAGCCACAAGAGAAATTCTGTCACGGTACATTACGTCTTCCATTTACCTCTGTCGTACTAGAAAACAATCCGGAGATTGTTTTGGGCCGTTGCCAAAGGTTTTTGCCTCGTTTTGTCCCGCTGCCAATCGCCTCACTCGACTTGAACCTGTTCCATTACTCTCTCAGCCAGCCCGCCTTTAATGCGCGGACAGAAGTGCCTCCGAATAACCGCCAACTGAGTTATGGCACCGCGTGTTCACCATGGCCTTGTGGCTTTTTGTCAGGGGTTGAGGCTATTATATGAGACAACCTTGTCTGTCGACCTCTTCAAAAACTATTTTGACATTAACTTTTGACGGTGAGGCAGAAACTATTAAATTTGATCCAAACTGTATGGTTTTGTCTTTTACTACTTCTACAAATAATAAAGACCAGTTTTATAATATAAATAAAAATATGACCAATGCTTAATGCAGCGGGTTGAATAGAGCAAGAACCACTCTTTCTATTTATTTTATCTCTCACGAACGCTCTCTCCTTGTCCGTTTACGAGCAGAACCTCCAGTAATCAAACGAGCTAAAATTTTTCAATTGATTTCACATCTAAATTGGCCTCAACATTTCCTCCAAAATACCTTGGGTATCAATCAGCAGATCCGGAACAGGTTTATTCGATGCAAAGTTGAAAGACCATTCCTATTTTTACTTTTTGACACTCAAATGCTCCCTTTATACCCCAAAAGTCATTTATCCACGATTTAAAAGTCTAGCGTGCCTTCTGCACAAAACACATGTCTAGTTTCCTCATTGTTGTTCCAAGCCATTTGAACAGAAATAAATCGTCCTCGTGATCCCGGGATTAACTGCAACAGCTGATACTAAGGACAATAAAGTTGTGAATCGTTTCTTGCTTCACAGCCTTTAAAAGAGTCAGTCGAACACTAAAAGTTTGCTACTTCATTTATTTTTTTGTACATAATGAGTTCGTTTTGCCTTGATTTGGAAAATTTGGACAGAGATCAAATATGATCTTTTCAAAAAAGAACTAAAAAATCAATGCTTGAAAAGTACAGAGTAAGTCTATCCTGTCGTCTCCGTCTGACAAATGGGTTCGGGTCACCCCCGAAAATGAAATTATCGTCTTGTGTAAACTGTTTTCTGCCTTCGAATCTTTTTGAAAAACTTCCTTCTTCTTTTTTTAAAGATTTATTCATTTTAAGGAAGAAAACCAAAAACCAACTTTTTAAAATACTATCAGAACAATCTAATCTAGTATTTGATCACAGACAGTTGTTTAGTGAATTTATTTTTCCAATAAAAAACGATTGTTGTTAAATTCCAAATAAAAAGAAGTTAATTTCTGGTGAGCTTATGATCACCCTTGATAATGAAGCGACACGTCCACTTAGAACAACTTTCGCGCCCACGGTTGATGTGATAACAGGAGAATTTTACACTGACTTCTAACTGACGTCCAACCATTGACTATTGAACGGCACTTTCTGAGAAGAAGTTTTCATTTTGTTCTCATTAGATGTTCCTTATTTCTTTTGGATAGGAAAGTCAGTGTGAAAATTGGGTATCATATTTTTTTCTAATAGAAGCCTCCGCTTCAATTGTTCAATCCCCTTACTGAGGGGTTTCTATTAGAAGAAATACGGTATTTCACAGTAGGTGACCGACGCAAACGTATTTCTGGCGAAACTATAACATTCGCGTTTATATTATTACCACGCCACTTCTATTCCAAGAAGCACTAGAATCAGCTACTAACTTGGACTTATTCGATAAAAACCAGAGATCAAAAAACTTCTCCCTTTCCTTTGACTATTCACGGGCGACAAAACATGCAGTGCTATTTATTTACCCAACTTACACAGCTGATACTGTCCGAGTAATCCACAATTTTGTGAGAACAAAAAATCTTGACTGCCTTTTTTGGTCGATCTTGAAACGAAGGCCACCATAATTATTACTCGAACAGGTTGGCTCTCATTCAATAACATAACACTTGAGACATGCCTCGGAAATTATAGATAATTATCTTACAGAAGGAGAAGAAGACATTTTTTGTGAGTTTTCCTTTGGTGGTAAAAGTAAACAGAGACAACATTTTGCAATGTTTACACTCTACTAGAAGGCTGATTGACCCTCTTTTCACTGCTTCCATTTACTCCCTTCGATAAGAACTCAAAGATTACTACAAGTTTACTCAAAACTCTAAAATTCAAGCTCTAAATTGACTTACCGTTGCCTTGCTGATTCAATTAATCCTGGCCATAACCTCACGGGCAAAGTCTTGATCGCTAAATTGGCTTTTTGCTCTCTTATCGATAGCGCAATACAATTATTTATAATTGAATTCTACTGCCATAAAATGCTTGATCTCTGACTATACTTACTTCTTCTATCTACTTACAGCCAGTATGGGAAAGACTCACGAGCCTCTTCCGACATCGGAAGAGCAAGCTCTGGCCGAAGAGCGTGGCCAATGGACAGGAAAGTTTGACTTCCTTATGAGTATGATTGCATACGCTGTTGGACTCGGTATTTTATCTTTTATTTTGATAATTGGACTATCCAGGTAATGTGTGGAGATTTCCATATCTGTGCTACAAGAACGGAGGAGGATCATTTCTGGTTGCCTATTCTGTTTTCTTCGCGTTTGCCGCAGTTCCTATATTTGTTATGGAGGTCACAATTGGCCAATATTTGCAGAGAGGAGCCATGGAGATGTGGAATATGTGCCCACTTTGGAAAGGTTAGTTAATTGAAATTACGTGCTTCTGGAACTAGTAAAGACCTGGAGTCCCAGTGACCAGGAGTGAGTGGATAATTTTCGGAAAGTGGCTATATCTTCGGATCTACTCGACGGTTTTTGCTCATTTTTGTACCATCTGAAAACCCAGAATCTAGCGCATATTTTGACATTAATCATAAAATTTATTTGATTGATGATTGCTGAACAATCATGAAGAAAGTTGTCACTATTCGCGTTAATTACGGGAACCCAAAACGGATAGTTCATTTTTCGGATAGCGAGTCATATCATCGTGATTATCCAATGATATTTTAATTTTTAAAATAAAAGATGTTCTGGGATCATGATTCTGGACTTTCAGATGGTACCAAAATGAGCAAAAACTGTTGAGTAGATCTGAAGATATAGCTACTATCCGAAAATTATCCACTCACTCCTGGTCACTGAGACTCCAGGTCTTTACTAGTTCCGTGCTTCCTATTGGTTTAATACTGAAACTGTCAGGTGTTGGTATTGGAAATGTGGTCATCTCGTTCATGTGTATTGCCTATTTCTGTATTATAGTAGCTTGGGCCATTTTTTATATGATTTCCTCATTCACATCGGTTTTTCCATGGGAAACTTGCACCAACTACTGGAACAATCCTTCGACCTGCCTGACTGGAAAAGAAAGTGCCGCTGACTTGAGTCGAATCCTTGCCAACATTACAAAACACGGCTTGAGATCTCAAACCTCTGTTGAGCAATTCTGGGAGTGAGAATTTTTCATCTACTAAAATTTTGTCTAGGAATCGTGTTCTTCAGCAGACAGAGTCAATTTCTGAATTTGGTGGGATTCAATGGGAACTCCTTCTTATTATGGCCGGAGCTTGGCTCATAATCTATTTTGCTTTATGGAATGGAATTACGCAAGCTCAAAAGGTTTATTTTTTTAGACAACGCAATGAGTAATTCCAGTTTGTGTACTTTTGCGCTCTCTTTCCTTACTTCGTAATATTTGTGCTATTGTGTCGAGGATTGACTCTCGAAGGAGCATCAACTGGAATATATTTTTATTTAAAACCAAATATAACGCGACTATCAGATACAACAGTTTGGAAAGATGCTGGAACCCAGGTTTTCTATTCTTATGGAGTAGGCTTCGGTACTCTGATTGCTCTCGGTTCCCATAATAAATTTAACCACAACTGTTACAGGTTGGCATTTTTCAAACCTTTCATAACTAAATTCATTAGGGATGCGGTGATGATGTGTTTTATTAACGGTTCCACTTCCATTCTTGCTGGATTTGCCGTCTTCTCTATTCTTGGCTACATGTCTGTCGTCGCTCAAAAAGATATATCTGAGATTGTAAAGCCTGGCGTTGGATTAGCCTTCCTTGCGTATCCAGAAGTGGCCAGTAATTTACCAATGAAGCAACTCTGGGCCTTCTTATTCTTCCTTATGATTACTATCCTTGGTCTGGACAGTCAGGTATGGCGAAAACAAAGTAAATCTGGAAATTCTAGGTGTGTATGATGGAGGGACTCTTTACTGCATTAGAAGACGCTTTTCCCAACATTCTTCGCAAGCACAGAAAAAAATCTCTAGCTGTAATTTGTCTGATGTTCTTCATTCTCGGAATTCCGATGGTCACCCATGCTGGAGCTCACTGGCTTACTCTTGTTGATGCTTACGGTGCTTCTGGATATGCTCTTCTTTTCGTTGTCTTCTTTGAAGTCGTTGGTCTCTCTTGGGGCTTTGGAGCCGAAAAAATCAAAGTAGCCTTGAAGGAAATGATCGGCATCAATATTTCTAATTTGTGGCTACTCATATGGAAATTTGCTTCGCCTGCCACAAGCCTAGTAAGTTTCAAAAAACTGATTCCATCTGTGAAACACCAAATCTAGCTAAAATTTGCTTAATTATTTTAGATTCTCTTCATCTTCTGTATAATTTACTATCATCCAATCAAGTATCCTCATGGTGAGGACTATCCTTTCTGGGCAAATGCTTTTGGCTGGTTCCTATCTTCCTGCTCGATGATTGTAATTCCCGGATGGGCCATCTATTATCTTTTCTTTAACAAAGACAACAAGCATTTGCCTCTTAAGGAGGTATGAAAATTTTAACTTTTAACTTTTAACAATTATTTTAAGCGTTTCTGGAAAGGATTAAAGGCCCCAAACATTGTGGAGTCCGGTCACACGGATAGAAACCGGATGAATGGAGGAGGCGAGGAGCTTCGTTTCATTGATTCCAAGGCTTGAACTAAGCAATTGAACTCGTTTTTGTGCTTTCTTGATGATCTACATCCAGAAAAGATTATTGGTTTTTAATTTTTGTACGAACGAGTCTAAAGATTCACTTTTTGGAGTATTTTTAAGTGTTGGCTGTGATATTCTGGAATGAACTTTTCTCGCTTTATTAGAGATCAAGATTTTCTATGTTTTCTCGGTTTGACAAACCAAAATATGCCAACTCCTACTGTAGCCGTAAGGAAAACTATTCCCGAAGCGAGAAGAGAGAACGCCGCTGGAGAGAAACAAACTCCAACCAGGCCGTGGGGAGCAGTAAATGGCAGAACATCTTTGATTGTTTCGCTCAATACACCCACAGAAGGTGAAATGTCGATTGTGTTGATTTCCGTTCTGACATCTAATGTCTGTACATCTTCAATTGATCTCTTTCGAAGAAGACGTTGAATCCCTTGACTTCTTGCAGGAGAAGGACCAACTGCGGCTATAGGACCTTGCTAAATATACTCTTGTGTGAAGGGATCAGCAGTTTGCCAAAGACGAACCCGAATTGCTCTAAAGCCTGCGGCAGGAGCGACACCTCCAGCTCCAGTAGCACTGCCAGCGGTCGGACCATTTCCTTGCCGAATCGCACCAAAACCTTGTGGCTCTGGGCACTGTGGACGGGGACATTCATTTCCAGGTTCCTTGATGGTTATGCTAATTTGACACTGGTAAAAGAGTTGTGCTCTAAAAGATAAATCTAATATAATGTTTTAGCAGAAAAAAAACCTGTCTGCATATTTATAGACGTGAGCCTCTTGGCCAGCCATCAAATCTGTTGGATACTCCAAATTGTTTAAGAGGAAACGGTCCAACGCACAGCCTTCCTCATTGAGAATTTGAACAGTATCGCCATTTCCATCATCAACGGTGCAGGTGTGAACAACAGCACAAAAAGTGTCCGTTGTTTCAGAATCACAAGTCCATTTGTGATAGACTTGCTGACCAATGGTAGCAAACTGGATTGGCTGGCCTGTTGGACCTCCATCCAGAATCTCATATTTACAAACGGGCATGGGGACGATCTAGGATTTTATTGATATGATTTTGTGGAGAGATACCTGTGTCTGAAAAGCAGTTGTAAGGTCAGAGACTTCGATTTGAGTTGAGACAGTTTTGTCGGCCTCCATGTAGAAGCATTGTATACGGTAGGCTCTGAAATCAAAATTAATATCAGACAGAAAAGATGGCTACCGATCAACTTTTGTGACAAATTGTGGATGGAAGGAGATGACAACAGTATTAGAAACAAATACTCCTTTAGGATTTAACGATCGTGTTCTGGCAGTATTACATTGATCAAATGGAATTTCAATTCCAGCAACCTAGAGAGTTTTGTTATCTGAAATTTAATAAATTGCCTGTCGTCCATGTTCCTCATTTCTACAATTTGGCTGGTCAAACAACCCTTTTACATAAACGTGTCCTTCAAAAGGGTTTCTTGTATTAAAATTAACTGTAATTCCAGAAGAGCCGCATTCTATCTGAAAGCTTTTGTAGCTCACGTAAAGTTCGACTTGAACAGCCTTGCCTCAGGTTCACCTTCAACTCCATTGTCGACAGGAATACAATAAACGGATCCGACCACCAAAGCGAAGAGTACCCACTTCTTCATGAGCGTACACGAAATTGGAAGTTTTGCAGGTTTGATTTGAGTCAAAGAGGCTAAAACAGTAGCCAAAAGAACCCGTAACATTTAACGAAGTGATTTTTGAGTGAAAGTGATTAGGCGGATCAGCTACGAGAAATGGAAAGCGAATGCTCAGTCTCAGCTATTTATTGTGTCCGTCTCCCTTGGTAATCGGGTCACTTTGCGCGCACTTTGTCACAGCTTTATAACTGGTATCTAAAGACATACTTGACAAGGCTCAAGCACCTGTTTAAAGTGGGAAACTGTTAGAAACGAGGATCAGTCGACTCAATTAATGGTCAATAGGAGGATTTATTGTATTATATTGTCATCCCATATTGAAAAAAGTGCAATGATCAACAGTTCTTTTGTAAACTATTGAGAGATCTCAGGATAATTTAAACTAGCATAGTGGTAAATTACTACTGGTAATGACGCTTTTTGTGCATACTTGTGAAAGTAGCTATAAAATTTATTACTTTGGTTTATGTTTAAGAATAATAAAATTTCGTAGGCAAAATATTGTAAAGAAGCTCTTCGTAAAACTTAAATAAGTAGGGCTTTTCGACAACAAATTCCGCTGAAAAACCCAACCAGCTTTTTAACCCGTTCAATTGCTTCTCTACATTAGACATAATCTGCAAATATGTTTATCGATTAGTTAAAAAGAAATTACCTCGAAATATGTTCTCTGAATTGGTTGAATAGTGAAATCAGTGTAACACGAAGCTAGAAACCCGTTAACTATAATTTTTCCGTTATTCGTTAAGGGCGCAAAAAGCCCTCGTTTTTTAACCATTTGACGATCTACAATCTTTTCGAGGCTCCATCTTTCTCTCTCATACAAGTAGAAACACTCTCCTACCAGTACTTCATAAGCAAAAACTTCTCCAGAAAGTGGAAGTGTGGTCACGTTGAATTTATTCTCCTGGCAAGAAGTGTAATAGATTAAATGCTTCGGAGAAATGTGTAAAGACTTATTTGATTCTGTCTTGAATTCAATGTATCCTCCATCATTCTCAGGCTCTCGGTGTAGCCACAAAGCCACGGGTTGAAAGAATACTTGACTATCATCCGTAGTCAATACAAAATCTCCTACTTCCAGATCCGCCATCTTCTTTTTTCCCTTGTCCGTAAATACGAAGCTCTCTCCAGAAAAACACATCCCAGCGGCGAAAAGTGGAACCGGGGGAAGGTTATTGTCAATCATTGGCGCGACAGGAACTTTTGCTTCACTTGCAAATTCTTGTTGGAGCCTTGGCTGGATAAATTGCTGTTCTGGTTGAATTATAGAAACTCTTTGAAATTGTTGAATCTGATTGATTTCCATTTGAGGAGCTTGTTGTTGTGCTTCTGCCTGATTTTCGGCTTGAGAATTTGGTTGAGATTGACTCGATTGTTGAGAAATTTGATCTATACCGTTTTGAGTATCACTTTGAGAGTTCACATTTGCATCGGAATTTGAATTTGAATCCTCTATTCCACTTTGTCTATTTCCATCGTTTATAGTGCTCAGTGCTACATCACTATTCAGAAATTCATTTGGATCTGGCTTCTAAAAAATAAAAAATTGTCATTCAAGTCAAAAAATTTCTTACACCGCCAGTTTCAAACATTTGAATATTGAATCCATTGACAGAGACTTTACAAGTATCCATTTGTCTTTTTCCGGAAGATTTGAATTCAAAAAAGCTTTTGGAGACGATAACTTCGACTTGTGAATCATATTGAGCCTGCGTCATTCGAGCTAGTGTCTATAATCTTGTTTCCCAATCACTATTCCTGCGGGTAAAGATCAAATTCAGATCAATTATCAAATCAGGAAACTTTCGATCTTTCGCTGCACGAACGCTCAAGGAACTGATTAGATCTTTCGAACTGGATTTTGCGTCTCATCTTGGTGCGAATGTTTGAATTTGACCTAGTCTTTGATCTATTGGAGAAACTCACTCGGGAAAGTTCTTGAGCATCTAAACCTTTAGCTTCCATAGCTGATTGGAAATTCTTTTTTAATGTATATCTCAGTGTTCGATTGCAGCAATCATTTCCTCCTGATACTTTAATTTTATATAGAAATAATCTACCATGGATTTTAACATTTTTTTCTCGCTTGAAACGGTTTTTAATCAAAGTTACGTTTTCGTAGCTATCATAACCACACCCAAAGAAATCTTCTCTTCCATTATCAGCATAAAAATCCTGTCCAATGGAATAATTTCCAGGTACTCTCCATGCCATAATGTGATAGTCATCTGCTTTAAATTTACAAACACAGTCACCCTCATGATTCGAAGCAACAATAAAATCATCATTTGAAACTATAATAATAATACTATTAAAAAGCCTAACCTATAATTTCGAGAGGCTGATTGATAGCCAATTCAGCTTGCTTTCGTAAATGCTGAAAAGTTATATGTCTATTTCTTTAAATACTTTGGCTATTTCTCGTCTGTCAACGGCTGCAAAGGAATCATCTGACTTCAAATACATGACGCTATCGTGCATAGAGTGAAACAATTCCATATGGCAGCACTTTGAACCTAAACTTAAAAGCAATTGTAATCATTTGTCCGCTGGCGGCGATTACAGCAGAATGAATAAATGTATCCGTCAGAAAATAACACACATACCTCTTTTATTCTGATGGTCACAGTGTGAATCTTTAGGCCAGCCGATACGATATCCATTTGACTCGAGTTCTATTCCTGTAGACACTTTTTGACCCGGGAGCATATAGGAATTTGTTCCAAGAACCTCTTCTTGTGAAATTATAGAATAGCCTAGCTCATATTCAATATTTTCAATATCGAACTATAAAATTGTTGAATTAAACTAAACGCATACATGCGTTTGAAAAGGAGTCTCGTATGCCAAAACATAAAGATCCTTCATAAACAGTTTACAAGTGAGATCAGTGAAACTATGCGAAGCAAGTCCGAAATCCATTCGTGATACGATTATCTCAAAGAGTTTGTTGAATCTCTTTTGTATCCTTCGTTTGATCATCTGAACATTTTCTTATTTTTCAATAGTACAAGAAAATGCTAATAATTAGCTGATTCGAAAAATTATGGTTTTAAAAAACCCACGTTAGCTACGACTCCGGGTGTCTCGAAACTTGAATTAAAGACAGGACTGGTTGATACTTCATCCAAAACCTTTGATATCATAAAATACAACAGTCTCGAACAACACTTATTGCCTTCTCGCTTTTGGATTCCAGGCATGCACCATGTACCAGAATTAATATCCGCTAATGGATCGACTCTAATATCTCGAAATTGTCCTTGAGAATCGATTCTAGTCAGCCAATTCTCAAAATTATCGTCGATATCATATTTTGTTGGGGTTTGATAAATCAAAATAAAAAAATCATTGCTCCTTAGTTTACACATTTTTTGACCATTATAATAACTGTTCACTGCAAAGTCTTCTTTACTTGTTATGACCTCAAAAGCGTGATAATGATTTTCCTGGGCCCTTTTCTGCACCTCCTAAATAATTTTATATTGTAATGTAAAATGTAGTTACATGAGCTATCTCTCTTAAAGAATTGGTAGGGCTTTCTATTGCTTCACGTATAATGGTTTCTAACTCTGAATCGCAGCAGACTTCTCCAAATCCTAATCGACTTTGTCTAGTGACATTTTCTGAAGATGTTTGTCTTATGGTGAAAAAGTTTAGCATCTTTTCGTGATAAAAACTAGTTAACGAACGATTTACGATGAAGATCAATCACGAGACCACTTTAGCCTATGCAATAAGGAATTTTTCGAGAGAAGGCGCATTTTTGCGACAATGCTAGAAAGTGAAAAAGAGAAAACTCACTGGCTGCCAGACTTCTTCTTGTGCATTGTATATGTCTCTTTAGTCGGAAATTTGTATTTTCTACCTCATCATCTTCTGCTCGTAGGTAGTAAATCAATAGAAAAATAAGCAAAACTAGGCGCATTTTTAAAAAGGAACGGAAATGCTGGACAAAATCGTTGACCTCAATCGGGAAGCGGCAAAGATCCACTTTTGCTTGATACACGTTACCAATGAAAAGGGGCGTGAAGGATTTTTCTGTATGATGGAACGAGAAAGAAAAAACTTCCCCTTTTCGTTTGAGGAGAGCTAAATTTTAAACATTGAACTCGAGAGCATGTTAATTCATTGAATATCTATAGGAAAAATAGAAGAAAGCTTGAGATCTTTTCCTTACAATTTTCCTTATACTCTTTTTATTCCAAAGGTTAAGACTATGGCACTTCCAAGCTGTATTGCCATAGCAAAACTATAATCCGACGAGTTCTTCCTCTCGAGAAGACTGGATTATAACAATAGAAAGAAGCTTTTCCACCTCGCAGATTTGCCTACAAAAGGCGTTCTTAGTCGAAACATACCATCTGCTATGGGCTGTCTTTCGTTCTTACTAATATTCTTTCTGCTATTCTATGTTCCTGGCACACGTGGTGTTTTTATCAAGCCAAATGGAGCGAAATTGGAAATTTTGAGACGCTTTCATGATTTTGTAACTGACTTTCTAACACCGGATCAGGTTTCAAGAGTTGGCTGATTTTCATTTGCATCATAAATGTTTTTATTTAGTCGATTGATATTGCTGCTCTTGGCATACACAACGGGAAACCAACAGAATTAATTATAGACGGTATGCAAATTTGTTCTTTATGAAGGGCTAGAGAGCTCAAAGAAATTGATTCATTTAAACAATTTAGATATTGAGACTCTCCTCGCTGGAAAACTTAGTCAAGAACAGTCTATTAAAGTTGCTGCTGTGACTAACGGACTTAAGGCACAGTTGGGGGAATCCGATGCAGATGCAGTTCTCAAAAGAACAAGACATGTAGTCGCTTATGCAGTAACTCCTGGCGTAGAAAAGGTAATTACACAACTGTAAACAAACATATGAGCTTTTCAGATCAGAGGAAACAGTTCCACTCCTGAAAGCGTGTACAATACTATGCTTGGCCTTTTCACTCAAGACTATGTGGCAGCTGTCAAGCACTTGGTTAAAATGACATTGACCGACCAAGAATGGAATGCGCTTGTGTCTAGCGCTCGGCCTGTAATCAATTTAGATTAAAAAAATAAAACAAATCGATTTATTTCAATAAATGAGATCTGTTGTTTATTTTTAAAATTTCAGCGAAAAAGCACTATTTCTCATTTTCTCGGGATTTACATTTAGTTCGGCCATCAATTTTGCCGTACTTGCATTCTAAAAAAAGTCTTTTAATGAACATGCATCATAAGATTTACCACAATCACTGGTGCTTCTTCTCTCTTTTTATTATGGGTGTTTGGTGGTGGTTTTAAATGTTCAGATTTAGCTGGGAACGTTGGGAACATTTCTGGCGGTGTTGGCTTAGGATCTTCTCTAAAAAAAAAAACTATTTATAGTCTGTTCATAAAAAAGACGACATCCTTTGCATCCAAGGGGTTATCGCGGGAGAACACATTTATCCTAAAAAAAAGACCTTTAATAAATTTTAGGATAAAAATAGGTCTCGCCACAAAAATCCCCTTTTCTTGGAGCGTCTTTTTTATGAACAGACTATAAAACAAAAAGTTCTTACGTAAACCACTTATCCTCAAGAGCTTGTTCTGCTGTAATTCGTTTTTCTGGATCGTAGCGAAGAAAACGATTTAGTAGTTCAAATCCAGATTGATTTATTAGTTTTGCTGGAAACTTCTTTCGCAATTGATTATGAGGATATTGGGGAAGTTGAATTTGCTTAACCATTGGAAGGTTATCATAGCCCTCCCAAATTTTTTCCGAAGGTGTTCCAAGTTCCTAAAATAATAAAATATGACAAATAATGATTAGTTACTAGAAATATTTTTGAAATCTGAGTCTGTTCATTTTGACCTGGGAACAGAGGCTTTTGTAGTATGAATTCGCCCATAATACACCCAACACTCCACATGTCAATAGGTGTAGAATATAGCTAAAAGCTGTATATTTGAAAAAAAAAACAAAGTAACTTTTTGTCCAAGTAGTAGCTCAGGCGATCTGTACCACAGAGTAACTACTACCGATGTATAAGGTTTCAAAGGATTTCCAAATTCACGGGCCAATCCAAAGTCGGCAATCTACGATTTGTGCAAGCTTTCTATAAATGTCTTACTTTTAATATTCCCTTGTGTGAGAGCAATAAATTGGACGTTTTTAAGTCTCGGTGGAGAATCCATAAATCATGCATATGTTTTAATCCAGAGAGAAGTTGCTTCATCAGTCCCTTTTGTACTCCCATAGAGAAGGTCTTATTTTTTTGACGCATTGTTTCCATAAGAGCTTTCATGTCATGCTCAACAAATTCCATAACCAAATAAATTTTATCCAAACTTGATCCTATAACCACTTCTTTTACCTGAAATAATATAGATTCAAAACAAAAAATCCTACATTTACTACATTTGGATGGTTTCCACATTTTAAAAGCATATTAATTTCTCGTAAAGATGTAATTGGAAATCCTTCTTTTTCTTTTTCCATTTTTAGCCGTTTTAAAGCAACAACTTCTTCTAAATTTATATCTATATATCTAAAAATGAAATGATAACATACCTGTTCTTTTATCCCTGGCACGAAAAACAACTCCATAAGTACCCTCTTCAATTTTATTTTCACATTTAAATTCTTCGACGTTTCTACAGCCTTGTATACCTGAAATACGATAAAATTTTAAAAATCTTTGAGAACAAATTTAACCAGGAAAATAAACTGGAAGTTCAGCAATTAAACGACTCTGCCAATCGTCTTCTAATCGTTTTTTGGAATCAGGTGTTAGCATTGCTTTCTGTTCTTCTGACAAATCTTCCCATTGCGAGTTTTCTACGTCAAAATTTGGTCCTATAATAGATCCTTCCATTTCTTCAGGCTCACTTTCTGCTAATTCAGCTAAAGAAAGTGATTAAAACAAATTGAAAGTTACCATCACTTTGTATTGATACTTTTTCACAGTTTTCTTCTGGTTCGTGCTCTGGACTTGAATCAAACTTCGAATATTTTTTATATCCTGTGGGGGAATCTAATGTAAATGAAGTTACTCCATCTAAAAGATAATTCATACTTCAAAACTAGATTACCTTGTCTAATTACTGTAACTTCTTGATCTATAAGATCTGAACCAATTGGTGGAGGAGAATGCTCTATTTCCTGTACTTCTATTTTCTTTGCATTGAATTTTTCTTTACCACTTGCAAAAAGCGGAATTTGGGTGATATCTAAAATACAACTAAAAGAAAAGAGGCTATTCTTACCATATTTTTTGTTGTCTCTTGTTTCAGACGGCTTTTTCCTTTTTGCCATTATTTCTTCGGGACTTGGGCTTCTATTGCCTTTTTTACTTTCCTGCTTATGTTTTTTATCTTTTTCACGCCGATCACGTTCTCCCTTTTTGTGTTTTTCTGATCGTTTTTCCTGAAAGACGTAACTTGAAAATTTTAAAATAATTATAAAAATACCTCTTTTAATTTGTGATCATGGCGATGTCGGTGTTTTGGTTCTTCACTTCTGTCACGCTTATGTCTATATGAATTGCTACTGTGTTTCTGCAGAAAATTACTTTAAAAAAAAGTCAAACTTACTGAATCTTTTGGCTGTATTGCAAACATTTCTTCTCCGTCATCATCTGAGACTGTATACGTAATTCGTTCATGAATACTTTTCTTTGTCCCATCTCCTTCTAGAAATGAATACTTAAAAAAAATAAAAGCAACAAACTATTTTTTCTACGTTTTGGACTTAAAGATACGCTTCTATCTGATATTTCTCCTTCGTCATATGATTCATTTATTCGGTTATCGCTCATCTAAAATTTCTATAAATAATTTTTAATTTTAAGTTGAAAAATAGAAAACAAACAAATAAGCGAGATACTATTCGAAAATAATTTATACGTAAAAGCTCGTCATGTACAACGCTTATGATTTTCGAAACATTTCTTTCCAATAAACTTGCATTGTATTTTGCTTGTTACCGTTATTTAATTACAAATTATTTTAAAAAGTGAGCATAAATAATCCGAAGAAAATTGCCTGCACTGCTCAAATAACCGATAATTTTTGCTCCCTTTTTATAGATTATAGAACAAGGAAGTACAATATGATACGATAGAACAACCTTATTTTCATGCTAGTATAAGTTATAATTTATTTGTCTATTTTTAAATTATGAAAAGGAAATTACAGATGTCTGGACCAGGTGAGCGTATGTATGTGCTCTCACAGCTCGAGCATCTTCAGTCAAAGTTTACTGGTTGTGGAAACGCCGATTGGAATCGTCACGACTGGCTTTCTAACCAGCATCGTGATACTCGCGGTTCACTAGCTTCACATCCTGGTCTTAACACCTATGTTGCTGTTATTGAAAACGAGACGCGTGCTCGAACGCGCTTTAATCTCATCAATCGCATGATCCAACCTTGTGGACCTCCCCCTGAAAAATCTCCTCTTGATGATTAAAAATCATTAAATAAATTTGCTTTTCATTATTTCAAAGTGTATGTTACAGTAAATAAATCGGATGAATAGTTTTGAGAAGAACAGTGTTTACCGGCAGTTATTAAAAAGCTGCCCCAGGGCTTATCCGAGTTCGTAAATTTCGGTTCGCTTATTTGACAAGCTTGCCTAATACCAACCAAATAAAAGGATAACCATAATAACTATATTTATTATTGCCTTATATACCATGAATCTGTGTTAATACTCTTTCCATTTCATCTGGTTCAAGTTTTCGCCGCTTCCGATCTTCAGTCTTCTGCTAACATTTGTAATAACCATTGAGGAAACATACCAAATGTGGAGATTGTACTTCTTCGAGAGAGCGTTTCCTAGTATCTGGCTCTGATTCTGGATCTTCCTCAAAAATCAGCTCTTTATTCGCATCTTGGCCTCGCTTAATATCTTCAACTTTTGCGAGAATCATAGCAACTAAAGCAATTATTGACTTTATGGAATTGTATCACTCACGTCTAGCATCACTCATGGTTCCCTTTGGAATTTTATTGCACTTTGAAATGTCAACAAGCCCTCTACTTACTGTATTTTTTGATTCCTTAATCTTGTTCTGAGCCATTGCTTGTTCAGATATTTTTGGTTTTGTAGTCTTAGGAAAATCGTTCGCTATACTTAACCTTGGAATCTAAAGAATTGCAAAAAGAATAGGGAGTAATGTAATATACCTTTGGAATATTTGGGAGTGATGCATTGGGAAATATTTCTCTGTAAAGATCTTGTTGATTAGAAGTAGTTTTTTTACTATAAGATTGTGGTTAAAAATAAAATCAATCTTACGTCTTTAAACTACTCTTTATATCAGCTTCATTAGTTATTAAAATTTCCGATTTTTTCTCTCCTTGAGAGCTATTTTCCTTGTCTTTTTTAGCAGGATCAACTATAAAGTGTGCGTGTGTATAAAAGGAAACGAACCTCTTTTAGGACTCTCACGATGAAACTCTTTTTGAGGGCTACGCTCGCTATATATCTCTTTAGTGGTCAATATAAAACTTACCTGATGGTTGAATTGCTAGAGGTTGAAGCATTTGACAGTCTTCTAGCATGTCGCCTACTTTCTTTTTCTTCTTGGGTATCGTTCCGCCTTGAAAACTAGCTCATGTATAATATGAATGTACCTATAGTCCTTTTTGCTAATTTCTTTGTTGAAGGAACGAATCTCTTCCTGTTCAGTTATTCTCTGCTCACTTTTTTTATCTTGAGAATAGTTTCCAATACTTTCTTTTCTTTTCTCGTGATATTTTTTTTCTTTATCGTGCTCCCTCTGGGATCCTTCCTTACGCTGATCTGGTTCCTTTGGCTTTCTAAAGAAGATAAATAGAGTTCATTTTATGAACTTGCTTATAAGTATGATTATCTCTTTCCGAATGATTTTTGTGGTGCCTATCGTTGAAAGTGTTGCTTCCCTTACTTTGACTAGGTGTTGTTGGACGATAAGAATTACTACAAAATATCTGATTGTACTTGAATGAATTATTTAGCAAACCATTTGTCGACTTTCATATTTATCTTTTTCGTTTCGCATTCAGCCTTGTATTGCAGTTTTTGTCTATTTGAACTATTGACTTGACTTTCTTTAATTTCATTTCCAAATAAATCTTCCATTGTTTCCAAAGAAGAAGTTCCTGCAGTTGTTTTAGATAAATCTGTGTTTTCAGCTGAAATAGTGGAATCCAGCTCGGAATATTGTGCAACAATCTGGTTGATAATCTAAAATCAAGCAGAAAATTAGAACTTTGTAAATTATTTGCCTGTTCTTCCTCATCTATAGGCAGTTGTTCAAAGAGTTCATCGACTCCCGAAAGAGCCCAATCGTCCTTGATTTCTTTATTTTGAAGTTTCTGTAACTTAGTTGTGCAAATATTTTCCAAGTGGTTGACTATTTTACTCATATCGACATTCTCTCGATGGTGGGGTTTTGCTTTTTTCCTGCGATTAACTAAATTTATGCGCATTATAAAACACTGAAGCAAACCATCATCTGGATTTTCTTTCTCAGGCTTTGAAGCTCCTAAAGCATAGAAAGCCTGCTGATTATTAATAGTATTATGAATCTGAAGAACCTCTGAAGCAGGATAAGATACTTCCTGTTTGCTTGCAATGGTGGTTCTCTTTAATAAAATCCATTTTAAACTAAATAATTCTACCTGAAAGCTAGAAGCAGCTGATACAGGACCTAATCTCTCATTTCTTTCGGTTAGATCTGAGGTTATTCTGTTTTCATGTCGTTGATTTAATAAAAATCGCACATGACGATCCCTAAAAGAAATGTCACCTTAGATAATCAGAATTACGCTGCTTTCTTTCTATTGACTTGCGAATAGTTTACCAATTGTTCCGTAAATTGGTTCGAAAGCTGCCGAAGTTGCTGTTCCAAGTAGAGGAAGTCAGATGGTATATCAAATCTTCCATAGTGAAAAAACAACTTAAATCATTATTCCTTGCTAGATCTTTTTTTCACCTCAATAATATCCTCTAATCTCTTATCATAAAGTGTTGGATTTACAATAATAGGCCGATTTTGGTGGTTTCTAAACCACATTGAGTCTATACTCATAGCGTCTATGCTATTTTTATACTAAAAGAATATAGTAAAACAAAAGAAAATACCTGTCTACTAGTCAAATAACCCAAAATGAGATGATCAACCAGCTTATAAATTGCCGAGCTTTTCTCGTTTCTCGAATCATCATTTGTTATCATATTATTTATGGCTTGAATGAAAATGTCTGAATAATGCTCTTAATAGATATTGCCTGTCCAAAAAGGAATATTATCTAATACCATACGCATACTGTCTTTTCCTATTTAAATAGATTTAAGATATTTCAAATTTACAACGCAGTTGCGGTAACAGTCGAAAATGTAAAAGAAAAGTAAAAGTATATACTTAGAATACCAAAGCCTTGGGTGGAACAAAAGGCCACGTCAGTTTTTGCGCTCTATCTTACAGACACCTCATCCGTTGTATTGCTAGCCAACAAATAAAATGATAGATGTATGCCTAAAAGCAAAGCGATTCATTTACGTAAGCTAACTCATATCTGTAACAAATCAAAAATACATAACATTTATTGTTTTCATAATTGCTCTTTATTTTACACGTAATAGCAGCTCTGTTATTAATATGGAAGATACTTTATATTAAATCATCAATATCTCGACGACTGTTATGGGCGTCGCTCGTAAGGCTTCTAACAAGGCTGGATAGCTCGGCAACCTGAATTTTCGTATCTGAAAGAGTAGAGATAAATTATACTCGTTCTTGAGACTCTTGCAAATCCTCAGACAAAGTTCGAATTTGACGCTTCAACGGATCCTATAAAAAACAATTTATACTTTTTGATGTCAAATCCCCAGCTACAAAAATAATCTTTATTAGTGAACAAATGTGCTTCATTAAAAGGATGCCCCAGGATTTTATTTTATCTCAATTCTACCCGCTAGTTTTCTCCAAAACTAATTAGGTCATTAATGAAGTGAAAGGAGGGAGGTGTCATCACTGATTTGAATATTGTAGTGAATTAAGCTGAAGTATTAGAAGCGAGGTGAGAAAGCCACACGAGATGGGCTGACCTGATGTCGGAATTCTGAGGATTCAAAAGCACGCCGCATTTCTTCTCGGGCTTGAGTCGCCTCTGATAGCCTGAAAGGACATTTTAAAAAAAAAGATAAACTTGAATTATAAATTGTATTGTCTCGCCTAAACTGTACATTTGCTTAGCTTCTAAGACCTCCCAGAAACATAATAATAAATTGCACGAACAACACAGTCATGCGAAGACAAAGACTTTATTTCTAAACAAATAAAATTCATGCAGTAAGTGCCAGCTAGCTACAGAATCCCGTTGAAATTGCATTTTGAGAGAAAATACTACTTCTTTTTGGCTAGTTTCCAAAATTGAGCAATTATTTTGGGCTTACGGCTTCGCGCGTAATGTTGGTAACACCGGGGTAACTTGGCCCAAAATTTGTTAGTACAGCTATACCAGGGAGGAAGAAAACAAGTCGGCAGACCTGTGTGATTTTTAGACTCTTTTCACTATTACTACCTCCGAGCATTTTCAGTTGCATCTCGAGTTGCAACTTCTAACATTTGTTGAACCTCAGACAGAGAGTTTCTCAAGACCTCGGCTTCTTCTTCGTAGACTATCTTCTACAATTTGAAACATTAAAAAAGTCCTTAATTCGTGCCTGTGAATTAAATTGCTTCTGTTGATCCTCTAAATGTTCCTTCCATTCCCCATTTATTTTAGCCAGCTCTTCGTTAACGTGCGTCAGTCTACCTTCCAAGTCCAAATTTCTAATAACTGTCTTTGCACACGACGTAAAGAAAACCTCAAAACTAGACGATTATTTTCTTGTGATATTGAATTTTGAATATTTTGGATGTCTTCAAAAGCTCTTCGTCTTTCTTCTACTTCTTTTTCCAGTTTTAGATTTTTTTCATTCAAAATGCTATTTTCTGCGAGAGTTTCCGAATATTTTTTCACATTTCCTGGTCTCTAAATACTTAAGTTATGGAAAAGAAGAATTCCAACGTCAAGATCAATCAAATCAGCTAGTGGCCTTAATTGATCCATCTCTGTAGCCATTAAATTACACGAAACGTCCGCTACTTCAAATTTCTCTTTTAGCTCCAATATTTCTATATTCTTCTGATTATTATCAGCCAATAGCTGAGAATGATGATGTTCTAGTTCTTTTTCTCGCCGACTCCAGTTATTCTCTTTGTGTACCAAGTTTTCGCGAAGTTCTTTCATATCTTGTTCTCGTTTCTCCAAAGCTATTGTCAATTCGGCAACCTATAAATGTGGATTTCGGATAAGGTGCAATTAGTATTGATTCCTTGAGTTGATCAGACGTTTGCTGATAAATAGATTTCATCATAAGGACTAACCCTTCTGTTTGTAGAAGCCTGCTGTTCTCCTAGCTCTCGCAAAAGACTAAGTTCTTTTTCCTGTGCATTAATTTTAAGCTCCAACTCTTTGCATTTATCATTAGCAGCATTTAAGCTTCTAATTTAATTAATTTGGAATGAAATAATCAAACTTTTGGGTTGTTGAAATCTGCTCAGTTAATTTACGAATCTGCTCGCGATGTCCATCAATAATAGCATCTTTTCCAGTCGAAATCTTGGCCAAGTCAACAAATTGCTGTTCAATTGGCGTAAGAGAACGGTTCGAGGAACGTAGTAAGGATTCTCGTTCTATGATAGTCTGAGATTTTTCAACCGACTCAGAAGATATTTGAGAACTCGAAATAGACTTTTCAGTAGGAGGAGAGGGTGGAAGTTGACTGTTTAGTTGAGCCATTGATCCAACCTTCATCTTTCTTCCTCCCATGGTAGCTGTCAGCATTGTTTGAACAGCATTTACGGATTTTTCAAATTGCTTTGAGGCATTTTCATAGCTTCCAAAAGGCGCTTGAGTTGCGTGACATCGTTGACCTATAATCGTTCTTAAAGATAAAATGGATGCAAATTACTGAGAGTTGCAAAATACTCCCGATCATTCCAAGCGCCTCCGGGGGCACGGAATTTTTTTCCATCGAATTTAACTGAGCTTTTACAAGTTGATTCACGATTCTTATAGTACATTCCAGAGCATCCTATGTTTTTAGTCATTTTCTTATTAAGTAATTAAACAACCTGGAAAGGCCGTTTGAAGAGCAGTCCATTGCAGACCTTCATCATCGTCTAATTCAACATCAATTGGTTCTACGAAAACCCTCAAAAAGCGCGGAACTGAAAATCATAGGGTGAAAGTAGCCTCCCCTTTCTGTCGGCGTGTCCTTGTCCGCGATTGTTCAGATAAAAACTTTGTTGACTGTCCTCTGATTAACCACTCTCTTCAAACAATCTGTCTTTCCGGGACTGCTGAAGCGAACACGACCCTATGGTGATGGAACTAGCGGGTTCTTTGTGTCTGATGCGATAAGAGAATTATGGGCGAATTTCTATCTGGCACGATGTAGGAAAGAATTGTTGCCAGTAACCCGCATGTTCTTTTCGTCATCAAATATAGTCTTTTGCTATAAGTTTTAACTAAAAAGCTACGTTCAAAACACTAAATAACATAAAAATACGTTTTATAATGTAAAATAAAAACGTCAGAACTATTTTAGATGTTTGCTTCAATAAAGAAGGAGTATGACAGATGATTTAAAACCACTGGGATTTATTTTCTTTTGGATCAGATCCGCTCATAAAAAAGCTCAGAATTTCAGAGATTCCAACTTTAAATTATTTAAAAAAAACTCACCAGTACCAATTTGAGCACTCATGGTTGGAAGAATGAAAAAGAATGGGGCGGGGCCAGATCGATCCGTCAGCTGGTGGTCGCTAGCGGTGGGGTCGCCCCCCGAAACACACAATGTTAAACGACAACAACTCCATTGACTGAATATGCTGAATGTCAGACCCAAAAATCAGGTCAGAATAAATTAAATAGCATGCCTGTTAACATTTTTCTTTTACAAAACTCCACCACCAGTATTTATTAAAATATGTACATCCAAATGTGCCATCACTTTTGCTCCCTTTCTTTAAAAATAAACTATGCCAGTTTGTATTCATTAAATAAAGTCTTATGTACAAGTGACACAAAATTAGCTTGAGGTAAAAATTACATTTCAAATAAATCCCTAACTTTAAGTGCATTGAATAAACCCTATCTGTGCTCTGAAACAAGAAACAAAAAGCAAAAATAAGGCTAAATTCTAGCACTGAACACGTGGAATTGAGAGGTGAGCAGTACGGCGTCGAGAGAGTAGATTGTTATTACAATTTACTTGTGGGGATTTTACAAAAATCGGGTCGTTGCCAAGACGCATCATTTCGAGGGCTCGTCCAACCTCTTCTTGTATGCTGTGCAAACGCGGAGCTTTTACTCCTTCTTTCAGAAAACGAACAGATTTTGGAATTGGGATTATTGGCACATCCGGTACCTAGGCGTTATTTTAATCTAGCCGATTGTCCTTTTTACCTCATCAAGATCTGGCTCTTCACTAGATTCACGCTCCAAGGCACCTGGAATTGGAATTCCTTTTATAGGCTCTTCTCCAGTTACTAGCGGAGTCAACATCAGCTGATGGATAGTCATTCGTCTGAAATTTAAAACTTTTGATCTACCATAAGAGCTGTATTAGAGGTGCATAAACATTTTGACACACCTGGATGGATCAGTAACCAACAGAGCTCGAATGTCGTCTTTTGCTGAAAGTTTTATCATATTAAAAGCAAATTAATAAGTTAAGAAAAATTAGCTGTCTTTTCAAGGCAATATTTCCTTGAATAGGCAAAATCATGATTTAAAATGATTTCTTATAATCACATGTGCGCGGCGCTTTTTCTTTCACGAATCCAAGCTGGAGTCAGTCAAAAAATGACGCTTACTGGCTTGAGACACTTGGTCCCATTCCTCTGGTGGAAAGGCGTAGTAGCCCTTGGCGATCCTTGAGCGCATCCCTGGAGACAGGGGCACTCCTTTCATACTGTAGAACGGCGGGTAGCCGCAAAGTCTGCAACGCTCAGTCCTTTTTGGACTTGAAAAGACTACTATGCTTTAGGCTTTAAGAAATCATTTCACAAGAGGCAGATATTGAATTGACTTACAATATATACACAGCAACTCCTAAAGACCACATATCACATGATTTATCGTAACGTTCACGGCCAAGTACTTCCGGAGGACTGAAAAACATTTGGGGTTTTTATGGAACAAGTGAGCCTACGCATAGAATGGAGTGCAACAAGGTGATTCCATTAGGACATTTCTCTCTGGTCTCTTGGCGAACCCGTAGTCTCCTAATTTATACACACAATCTTCACCCGTAGAACTAAACAATTTTACATTTTTCAGGAAAAAGTCAGCTGCTGAACCTGCAGAGAATGTTTTCCAATTTGATATCTCTATGAGCAATGTTCATATCGTGTAGAAACTGTACTGCCGAACCGATCTGACGCAGTATTTCACCAATTTCTAAAGAGATTACTATTATCACATGAAAAGGGCAAACGTTTTTCTGAGTAAGGCTTGCTGCCTTTGTTTTCAAATTGAGTAAGAAGGTCACCGCCTTCTAAGAACTCAACAACCATTAACAAACATTTTACTCCATTGAAAGTATTCTCATAAATGTCGTGGATGGTTACAACGTTTTCATGTCCACTGAAACCTTCTTACAAATTTTAATGTACTTACTTGGTCAAGTAGTGTAATTCGACTTCTCTCCTTGCTTTGGGACCATCACGCAGAACTTTCAATGCGTATTTTTTCCCATCCTCTTTAGAATATATAGCCATAACTTTTCCAGATTCTCCAATCCCAATAATCTCAGCTGATACTGTAAATTTGGTTATAAAGGGAGGACAGGGGATTTCACAAACAATGGCTTATGCAAAAAATAAAATCAATATTATATGAAGATACTTTTGTTGAAAACTTTCGCAAAAAAGAAACTTACTGTAAAAATCGTCTGTCACTGGGTGGATATGGAAAGGAAACGTAGCAGAGAAGCTGGGTTTCCTTGAACGAAAGCCGGATTCTTGTGTTTCCTTGGGATTTTGGCTGGCACATAGACAAAGATTCCTTTGCCGGACACCTGGACTGAAATCGTCTTCAGACGAGTCGTCAATGTCGATAGCTAATGTGCTGGTGGCGTTTAAGCAAAGGGAACGCTGAATCGGATTGAGTTACAGATAGTAAACAAATAGCGTTCGAAACGCGTTAAAAAATTAGCTAATTTTAGTCAAGATAAGGATCATAAATAAAATGCCTTCTAACCACGTATCACATAAAATAATAATCGTTCATACCTGAACAGCCGTGGGCGAATCCAAATAATCTTCTTCAGCTGCGTCTAGCATCAACCGGTTTAATGAATTATTAGAGGAGGAGGAATTAAATCTAACAAGGAAGTATATAGACTACAAAAAGAAAAACCTAAAAGGATTTTCCAAGTGATTCGAGCTAGAGCTTAGTCCGGAGTCGGGCTCGAGGTCTTCGTCTAACTCGAACATCATCTTGTGTTAAGATGAATATTTTTTAACTGAAATTTTTAATATATATTAATAGTAGAAAGTAGATTAAATGATACATTTTGGAGAATAGGAAGATAAGAAAGTGAAGTCCAGTTGTTGTTTATATACTTGTCAGGAGGGGTAGAAAATACTCGTGGGAGATAACAGTCTCTCTCAGTTGGGAATAAAGTCCACGAGGCTGGCTGGGAGAGAACAGTTTGATGAGCAAAGGCTGCCCCACCGGGGCGGGGCCGGCGGGGAAAACACAGAGAACTTGCCAAAGGATGCCACAAATCAACATCAAACTTCTGACGTCAAGTAAAGTCATTTGTTTCTCTCTTTGTTTCTTGAATTCGCTTTTTTACAGTAAAAGATAATACTACTACAAAATTTTAGCAAAATCTGTGACAAAAAGTTAAGATGCTCAAAGATATTTGGTATTGATATTATTGTAGCAAAAATGTATCAATATTAAAGGGAACTAGCTTATCGAAAACTCAATTGCTCTTGAAAACAATCGACGTAATCTCTATTCTACTTTGTTTGCGAGCTCCTTGAGAACAGTTGTCTTTGTGTTCTGTTCTCTCAACCAATGAAAATTCCTTTATAGAACAAAGCCTAACTCTCTCAACACGTGTTTGCGACAAATCGTATAGAAAAGCGAACAAAGTTCGGTGAAGATAAGCGACAGATAAACCTGAACGACAACTGCTGGTACTCGCTAATAAGAAGGGCAAAGTTCTGGAACCAGGATCATATTTATGAGGAGAATTACAAAACCGAAATGCAACAAGCTAATATGATTCTTTAAAGAAGAAAATGTCAAATGATCTTTTCTTTCTCTTAGCCATAAAGGAAATGTAGAATAGGTCTCATTTTCTTTAGCTCTATCACACATTCACAGTATAAGATTAATAAATTGTAAGTACTTTTGAGTCAAAACGGTTTTTAATAATAAACTAAAACTATAACCTTATTTATCCTCGATGATAGTCATACTAAATTTATGTTGCAAGATAATCTGCACAATATAAAATAAATCCATAGATAGTTGACCATGAGTTTTATAGTCTAATAGGCCTTCTACATATATAGAAAGTTGGTAGCTTTAATAAGCTAATCGAGTCTAGACGGACCGGCACCGTCTCTGTTTGCACTGTAGATCTATAGATGGTGGAGGAGTTGGCCTCGCCAAGATACCGAGATATCGATCATCCAATCTTTTAGGGATGAGTCAGTAGTCAGCTCAAGGGGTCAAGTTGCTAATAAGTTTAATTTCTAAGATTCGAATATTTTTGTAGGTTTGCATGATTGAAAGAAGGTTTATACGTTTTAATCATATGTTATCAAAAGAAGTGATATCCTCGAGCCTGGGAGAAGGGAAGACATACGAGGTCAAATTGAAAGATTGGGTCCAGACGAACTTGCGAGGGCAGCTGCCCCACGTGGTGGTCTGACAATACTTGCTGATCGAGAAATGTCAGGCGCTCTTATAAAGGCCACATTCACAAGCCATTTCATCGTTTTGTGGTAGGCGTTCTCCCTGACTAAACCGGTTACTGTAGAAAGAGGCCAGCCGAGCCGCTTGGCCAGTCCCCACGTGGTGTGGTTAGTCCCACGTGGTATGGGGTGATCCCCAATCGGAATCGATTGAACAGCGACAGCTGTTGGCGGAAAGAAAACCCACGGAGAACAATCGGACTAGTGTCCTGCTTTTCGAGGAATAGACACAGAAATTCCTGCGAAAAGGTAATTTTTAATAGCTTCCTTGATCAGACTTGATCAAGCATTGAATCGTGGAAAGGACTTTTTAAATTATCGAAAAACCGCCAACAGCCCTTAATTCGACTATAGAAGGGTCATGCTGATGCAACATACCCGAAAGTTTAGCACAGAGAACAGTGCAAGCATAGTACAGTGAAGAGAACAACTCCCTCGGGCGGCTTCAACCAGCTGACTGGCCCGAAATTATCGATTTCTTCAGTCACATTCCACTTGTGCAGCTATATCATAAGTATCCGTAGTGCGGTTGTACCAGGTGCATATCTTTCCCTATTTCTTTTTGTTTTTGAGCTTAGTCTTATCAGAACGAGTTATAAACTTTACGAGGATCATTAGAGACAGGAAAAAGATTGTGGAAAACTAGATCTCACCATTGACGCCTTCGAGAGTACCGATAAAAAGTCATGTTCAGTGATCTTTCTGCAGACCCAAAATTTTCGTTGACATTTGGGGTTCCCCCAAGCGCATTTCTATTTTCGAAGGTATTTCATTGAAATTCTTGAAGACTTTTGATCTTTTTTGTTGATTACGGTGGAACGTTTGAGACTGTCCCTTTAATACCAAAAACGAGATGGAGATAAGTTTGTTCCAAAGCAAAAAAAAAAGACGAAATGTTTAACTATCGACCGCTGCGCTGTAAATCTAAATTTGGCTACCCGCGTCGCTTTATCCTAAAATGTTATAGCTACCGTATTTTCTCTAATAGAAGCCCCCTCTATTAGAAATCCACCAAAAAAAGGAGTATGAAAAATGGGAGCCTTTTTATTCGAGAAAATACGGTAAATTAAACTTAAATTCATTTATCTAGTTTGAATCATTCTAAATCTTTTATAATATAAAAGTACCGAAAATATAATTTATTCTCCGTAAGACACCACTGTAAGAGACAAAATATTGCCTCTATTGATACTGCATAAATACATTGTTTCTCTGATAAAAATGAGTGAAAATCTGGTTAAATGTATTTAATAACTTAAATCTCCCATATTTAAAAAATCATACAAACGAGAACAGGTAATACAATTAAAACACAGTATTTATCACAAAAATCTGAAAACAACTCCACCTCCGCCAGAAACCATTAGAACTTTTTGCGGATTATATCGGCCGCAGAATAATTTTTAAAAGCTAGTTAGAATACATACATCGACCAATCAGTGCTTGAATGTGAGCGACATAAAAGTTGAAATAAAAAACCGGAATGCTATTAGTTTTGCGCGGATTGGTCGACCACGAGTCAGTCTTCATCGTCAAGATTCAAGTCATCTAAGTTGATATCGTTTCCGCCGACTGGATCTCCGAAATCATCATCGGACCAACGCCCTTCAGCATTTTCTACCGCCTTTACAACTGATTAAATTCAAATAGAAAAGTACAAACCTGAGGTTGGTTATGCTCATGGTGTACAAGATCAGGTGTTTCATCATGAGGAACAATGTCAGGTTTCGGTTTTTCGGCTAGGAGATCAGGCTGAATAGCACGACCGGGAATTTCTATCTCTTCATCTTCCTCATTTTCTTCATCTTGCTCGGGTTCTGGGACTTGTTCTTTCAGAGGAGGCGACGGTTGCAAACGTGGAGGAACTGATGGAGACGGTAAAACGTTTACAGAAGCAGTACTAGGGATCACAACTTCGGCTGGTTGCCGCTGTACCTTCTTTGAAATACTTTGTTCCTTCTGAAGGATTGCGTTGCCATTTTCAGCAAAAGACAACGATCCTAAAAACTTTAATAGTAGCCTTACGAACTAACCAATTGCTAAAGCTTGCTTAATTTCTTCTTCTACATTCCTTTCAGCCACGGGTGGTGCTCGTGCATTTGCAGGAACAGCAAGTTGTACAACAGCTCTTAGATAAGATTCAGAGAGGAGCGACTCTTTATAGCCAGGAAATAGATTTTCATACTTAGTAGGATCCGCCAGACTTTCTCCAATCTTCTGGAAATACCGTATTATATATAGCCTATTAGTACTTACTCTTGCTGTATTTTTTGCTACTTTATCTGCCTTTTCTCTCCAAAGCGATACTACACGTGGAACCTGAGATGGACAATGTGTTCTTGCAAAGAATGCAGCTTCAGGAAGACGGTCGGAGGCAATTAGGATATCTAAGCAGGCATCAACATCTCCCAGAAGGAGTTTGCTCAAAAATTGAACATTATGTTGATTTATTGCAGCGGCATCGTCAGAGAGCTAAAAAATGAATAGGAGCGTTTAAAAATGTCAACCTTTTCTAGCATATCGGCAGAGCCTGAAGCTGTAGCTAAGAGCATCAATGCTCCAAGATCTTTTGCACGTCGATGGCATTCCCCAGCTAGGTGAATATTCGACTTTGCAGTCGCGATATGAGCAAGTTGTTTCCATTTTTCTTCGGCGTCGCTCTGTTGAGCGAGTTCAAATGCAGTCTTTAAATCTCCAAGAGCAATGGCTAAATCAAACCTAAAAAATTCTAAGACCTTATCTCTTCTTTGCTTACTTGTGATCGGGGTCCTGTGATACAACTAGAGCTTGCTTTTTAAATCCTTGTTTTTCAAGGAAATGAGCAACTCGCGTTCTTTGCTCTTTAGGTATTGTTCCAAGTACACTATCTGCTGTTGTAAAGTCTCTTCTCATAACGGCTGTTTGATATTCCAGAACAGAAAGAAGAAGTCTGTATGAAATAACATTCAAATCTTTGTCAATGGCATATATTCGAGACTCCTTAGCCATATATCCCAGCTAAATCAGTGTAAAGAAAATTAATTTTAGCATACCAAGAAAATGGGTCTATCCACATGCGCAATTGTCACAATTTCTCCGCCTACATAATAGTTTAATCGGTTGAGAGTGGTTGTATAAACAAAGCAATCTCCAACCCAAAAACCAGTTTTAACAGATTCGCCTTGTTCTCCTTAAAATAAAACATATTATTTCCCCTTTCTATATAAACTAACCAACGACATCAAAAGCTGATTCCACTCCATCTTCAGTTATTTCGTCTGGTCCAGAATTGTTGTATGCATCGGGATTATATTTCAAAATGTAGAAAGAATCTTCGGCACAAAGAGCTACTAAATTTCCTGCATCATTCCAAGCAGCATGCTTAGGATTTCCAAGCTCAATTCTTCGAATTAAGTTTCCAGTCTCCCAGTCATAGAAGCACACATTGTTGGCAGATCGGGCAGCAAGAAGAGGTCCAGCATGAATGCCCTCTAAGACTGATTCAGATCTAATTTGCTTATAATCCTGAAAAGAAAAATGCTAAAATATCTATATACGAACCTTGAAGTTCTTTTTAATTTTCAAGTTTGTTGCGCTTTCTCTGATAGCAAAAACGTTTGAATCAGGTGCCCAAACAAATTCAAGAGCCTAAAAATAAAAAGCATCCGTAGAAAATAAATAAAAATACAGATCCAAAGTCCTTATTCCTTAATGACAGTGCCGTATAAACAATATATTCTCCATCTCCACAAGCAGTCACAAATCTTCCATTTGGCGAATGAGTGATTGTATGGGGGAAAACTTCCGAGGAACCCATATCCTTCACAGCTAAAGAAATACGTTCACCATCCTGAGCATTTTCAAGCGTTTCAGCGTCAATTGTTTTTAGATTAGCTTGCTGGATTTCAGAATGTTTTGCCCAAACAATTTTTCCAGATGCATCCATACTGGCCTAGAGAATTTTCTTTAGCGAAAAAAATTAAGCTTACGGCTGGTTCATCTCTTCCCAGTTTTACGATAACGGAGCCTTCATCATATCCAATAGCAATAGTATTTGTTCCTTTCTGCGCTAAGACACACCAAACACGCTCCAGCCCATAGTTTAAGGTGCTCTCTAATCTATACGTATTAGAATGCCATAGACGAACAGTTGAGTCTTCCGATCCTAAATAAAAACTTAAATTATATAAAGAATATTAATTTACCAGTAATAATTAAAGGAAGTTCAGGATGGAAAGCAACAGCTGATACATTTTGCGAGTGACCAGTAAGTGTTTGTACACACGTTTTATTCTAAATTGTTATTTATTAATAAAATTAAATTGTACCTGATAATCCCAAATTTTTACGACGTGGTCATCTGCTCCAGAAATCAAATATGGCTTGTCTCCTCCGTGATAATAGTCAACACAATTAACCCCCTTTTCATGACCTTCTAGTGTAAAATTGGGATGCTGACTTCCGAACTGCCAAACTTTAACGGTCTTGTCCAAAGACGCTGTTGCGAAAGTGTTATTGTCTTTGGGATTAATTGCAATTTGCATTACGTAGTGGGTATGTCCTATAATTGTGTTACATAAATTAACTAAAAGTACTTACCTTCAAATGTTTGCTTCATAGTCCATTTAGATTCAAAATCCCATAATTTAATAAGCATATCATCACTAGAACTAAGAACAAATGGCTGACTGTTATGAACAGCAAGACATCTAATGTAGTCAGAGTGAGCTTCAAATTGGTGCACACGCTCTTGGGTGTTGTAGTTAAAAACACGAATATACATATCATCACTTCCAACAACAACCCATGATTTCCTGGCAACGAATTTCGCTGTGCGAACTGGAAGATCACCAACCTAAGTAAGTTTGCAAATATAGCGACAACAAAAAACAAACTTCAAATGATTTTACGAGTTGGGATGTCTCAAAGTTCCAAATGTGCACGTTCCCATTGTAAAGACCAACAAGAAGCCACGTTTCAGTAGGGTGTAGATCTACTGATTTAACTCGATCCGATCTGGCTAAGAGCTTTCTCTTGATATCAAGTCGGAGAGGCATCTGAAAGTTTACTATTAGCTTGGAAAACAACTATAAAAGGTTTAAAAGGTAGAAATATATAATTTAAATAACTATAGGAGCTAGTACAATATTTTCTAGCATTGTAACGTAAAAGGTTTGGAAATTTATGAGTGGTATGATAACATAATCGGAAATTAAAGTAAATCTGATTAACCATAACCATTTTGACACTTCTTCAATTTCCGATGATTATTGTTCTGAAAAGCATATATGCAAGTACAAGATACAAGTATGGTGGAAATTAGCCGTATGTATCTTTATAATGAGCGATCAAGAAAGAAAAATGAAGCATACGTCTTTACAACGTGTTTTTCAATGTCTCCTCTTCGCCAACTCAACGAGGATATTTGCGTGTTAGGACCTATTCTATATGCCCTTTAGACTATAAATTAGGTGAGATATTTTATTTAAAAAATATTCTGAATCACCCATTTTATCTTTTCAAATTGACTGCTAAAAAAACGAAATTCACGTTTTGACAGGCTGAAAAAAGGACTGTTGCTGTAGACTTAAGGCGTGAATTAAAAAATTCATTTATCGACAGTTCCTTTAAAACAACTTAATCAGAATCATCAAAGGTCCCGAAGGTATACTTGCAAATCTTTATAGCTGACCCGCTCATTATTAAAGCAAGAATTACATAAACCCGTCAGTATAGTTAGCTGATGAAATCAGTTCACATAAAATAATAATCTAGGCATGTTGAATTTGGTGAGGTGGAACGAGGTAATCTGGTGTAGGCACAATAGCTTTTCTAAAGCCTGGTCCTAGGAGAGGATGTGATCTAAGCCACATTGAGGGCCGTAATGTGAGACGGGACTGATTAGGCTTGAGTAGAACAAGAACACACATTAAATATAAAAGAACAGCTGATGAAGTGACAAGACAGCCTAAAAGGAACCAAAGGACACTACTGTGGAAAATAACTCCGCATTGTCTGCTTGTCGAATGCGAAAAATTGTCTAAACATCCTGTTGTTCTTCCTAATATTACAAACCTGCCAAGACTCTAGCCGCGTGCAGCTGAATATGTGTAGATGATTTTCCAGCAAAATTCGAACAAATACATTCCAACCGACCAAGTTGTAACACCGTTAGCCTAGGCAAGAAAAGAGATCCATTAGCAAATATAATGGAATCTGAGGACGTCGCAGAAATCGCTTCTCCGTCTAGGTGCTTTAGAAAAGTAATATATCTTTCAAGTAGCCTAACCCAATTAATTGTAGGGCGGGGAAAGGCCTCTGGCACGGGGCAATTTGCCAATAACGGCGCTCCTAGGGATGGTTTTAGAGGCTATAAATATTATAGGCTATTTAATATATCAAACTTACCTCTACTGTAATTACTTTTCCAGGCTCAATTTGATCAACATAGGCAACTCTCAATTTAAATATCTCACCAGCCTCGCCTGTTTCTTTTCTGCACCAATATTCTCCTTCATCTTCTGAAACTTTTTGTTGAGCTAATTTTAATATGATCGCAGGAAGGCATATTTCTTTAGTCGTAAATAAAATTTTACTTTTCTGAATGTTTCCGATAATAAGAAAGCCAACATTTGGCATCGGCTGCTCAGTTACATGAGGACGGTCTTCATAAATTGCATTGAAATCGCTAAAATGGTAAGTATTATCCAAATCAAGGTTAAAAACCTTGAAACCTCAGCAATTTTAACTCCGTTTCTGAACCAGGTAGCCTTAGATATATCTCCTGAAAATACGGGCTCACACATTAAAGCTGTAGTGGAATTCGAAGGCAGAAGCAACTCCGATGCCACCTTCCGTGGTCTTATTCCAATTGTGAGAGAAGCTTCAGCTGAAAACCATTTCTTCCTTTTTCGATTTTTTTTCTTTGCTGTAGCGATATATCCGGCGCCAACTTGTTCATTTTCTAACAGTGTCATTCTAGCGTAATTATTGGCATACAATTATGCAAATTGGAGCGCGTCGGTTTTCCCGACCGGAAAATCGCAGAATTTGCCTCTCTTGCGTAGATGATGGACAAGATGCGATGAACCATCAGTAAAAAATTTAAAAATCTTGAAAATAACTCAAGCCCTCACCTAATTGATATAGTATCATCAAGTGATATATCCATTTCGAGATAGCATTATACCACATACTGAAAATTTTTGTTTCTTAGGTCGCAAGAGACAGAAGTTACACAAAAACAGCTGAAACTAGACTCAATTGTTGCGAGTCAAAACAAGGTATTGAGGGAGAAAGACGGAAAACACGATTTGCAACAGTGTCTGAAAGGTAGCAGGGTGACAACCATCTGTCACTGGCGGGGGCATTACCGGGCAGTACATAATTATAGAGAGAGAGTTAGATTGCCGCGATAATTTTAATCGATTCAGATAAAAACGAAAATATTTAGAACAAATTTAGGATGTAGGAACTGCGAGCATATGATAATGAATTGACATAGATTTTTAAACGATGGTCAAAACTTAAAAACAATGTTGAAAATGACTGAAATGTGGGCAGTTCTTAGATGCTTTCCCAACCTAGTCTCTTCTATTGTGTAGTCTAACAAGCAAAGCTTTTCGAAACCTGACTCGCGACCTCTCTAGGGACCAATTCATTGAATAATCTCTCCTTTTGCACCCTCTTTTTCAGCCACAAGTGTATGACCACTTGACATTCAGATGGATTATCGGAATTTCACAAAGGACTGTCAGGGTCAGGAGGAGTACTTGACTGCTGGGAATCCACTCTACCTGACAGACGATTTCTAATCATTCGTGTCATCTAAGCGATCTAGCAGCCATAATGGGGCAGTATCTTTAGGGCAAAGAGATGGGAAATGGGAGAGCTTCCCCTTCTCGCCTCCGGATACGTGACACCTCCTCGGCAAATAGAATCATTGGCATATGGCGTCAATTCGCTTCTCTCTTCGAAAGTCTAAAAAGACAAGAAGCATTCGATTAAGTTTGCAAGGCAAAATGTCTCGTTAATTGAAAGAAGCGGCAAACAGGTTTCAACTTTTCAATTCAATCATAGCTACTAGTAAAAAAGTAGACACATTCAATGGGAGAGAGCAAGAGGCCGTAAATCCGGAGATATTAGGCCGATTAGTGGGAGAGCGGAAGCTATGTGGCTTTCAGAGGAAACAAGACAATAAAATTCAGCATCTTGAGCGGTCATTTGCAAAGGCGTAAAGACAGAAAGAGCATTCTATTCTGCTTAACTGTGGCAGCTGGATCAGCAATTCACGGATCTGCTGCGTATCTTGCAATGCAAGCCTAAGAGCTGTCATGAGCCGGCTGCACGCAAGCCAGCAGGAGCGCAACAAATCTTTGCTGGCAGAATGACTCTCTGGGTAATTGAAGGAATTTGCAGAGAAAATACGATGGCTACTACGGAACGCGATTATCCTCATGGGTGGTGCAGCTAACAACTTGTAAATAGCATAGTCGAAAAAAAGAGTAGCTTCAGACACAAAAAAATATAGTTCTGCGAACAATCAACATTTTCGCGCAGCTGCAGCAGCCTTTTTCACAAAATGGCAAGCGCCGAACGCAGCTGCTGTTGACCCATTCGGCTTCAATGTGAAATGTGTTCTCAAAGTGGCAGGCCTTGACCGTCCACCTCTCTTTTGTATCCACCAATCATGTCTCATTACCACCTGCTGACAGTGTCGCCTTTGACGGACCCTATTTGAGGGCAATTGAGCGCAAAGTGCCTTCACTTTTTAAAGGTGAGACTAAGCCAGAGTATTCAGATATGTACCGGGCCATTTGCTACTGATCGACAGAAGACACAGCTAGTAAAGCAGCTTGTTTTTATAAAACAAAATATTAATAATAATAGTATTACTCCAAATGAATAAGAATCTAGAAGGTGAGTAGAAAGGGGAAAGTCGAGGGTCAATTTGGCAGAGGTGCTGCCAACAAGCTTAACTCCAGATGTGCAGAGTAGAATATTTACGAGGTCAATTATTTACCACCGCGATGGGAAAACTAATTTATTCCACTTCCCAAAAGTACGAGATTTATCTTCTGATTAAGATTCCTCTCTCTCTCTGTTGAAAACTAAATGAAGTTCGTATTAAAGTGCTTCCGGTCATATTTGCAATATCCCTAGGGAAAAGTTCCTAGAAGAAATGACAAAATTATAAATGTAGTCAACAAGAACCTTCTTGAGGAAACTATAACGGAAACTGGACACAATCCAGACATCTGGACATAGACAGCGCAAGGTGTTAATTGGTGCGAATTTTGACTTACATTAGAAGGAAAAGTTGAGAGGAGGAGTGTCATATAACACAAGTGGCAACAGCTGAGAAAGAGAGTCGAGGCTCGAGGCACGTCGTTAAAAGAAATTTATGGTCGGTTTTTGGGAAAGTGGGTACCAAGTAGATGGATGACAGTAGCGACTTTTTAAATAGGATTTGAGATCAGAGACGCTGAGAGTTTAACTGTTCTAATGTTAGCAACTTCAACTAATTGTACTAATGCCTCACGCCAAAATAGTTGGTTCCGGAAATTCGATGCGTTCTTGATATCATATATATATATTATAAGGAGTGATCTGCCCTTATCCCTTAGAACCTCGGAATTTCAACATTAAAATGGCTGGTATTCGGTCAGGTTAGCTCTTTAGCAGCTATGTTGCAAAAGACTTAGAATTTTCCGCTCTATCGAATGATACTAAGAACGCATCGAATTTCCGGAACCAACTAAAATAGTTTCCTTGTCAGACGAGTGAAAAAGAAAAAGAGACGTATAATCATCGCGGTTGTCTAGCTGATTGACGTTACAGCGAATGAGTTGACCCGAACAGCTGTCTACAGTTCAGCACCTCCTCCAAGCCTATTATTGGTTGACTGGTACGACTTTTGGAAACTACAAAGTATCAGAGAATCAGCTGGAATGTCTCAAATTACAAAAGCCAGGTTTAGAATGAGAAAGACGCTTCCAGGCGGCATGCTTTGAGCGTATCGGCAGACTTCTAAAATGCAATTAAGCCAATTACAATTAGGTCGAAGGAAGTGGAAATTAGAGCAGTGCAAGGATAATCAACCAAATTGCCAACTTGCTAACACGCCACGCATAGCATATATGAAATCGAAAGATGTAAAAATAAAGATGAATAATTTATCAGGAAAATTGAGTTTGTAGGAAAGCAACAAAACTAGTAGTTCTTAGGACACTCTTGTGAATGTTTGAGTAAGAGACTTTTTTTTGTGGCGATCTCTCTCATAAAAGGACGGAAGTGTCGGGGTCACCGGCAATGCGCCAAACCAGGAGGTCGAATATAGATTTGAGTAACAGATGGACAAGCCAAAAGATACCTGCGGCACCATCAAATCCTCGTTAAATTAGCGCTATTCTATCTAATCAGTGTAACTACCTGTAATTATGCAACAAACGCACCTATCGCCCTAATCAGGTCTCAGCGAATATTAATAATACATAAAAATAATGATAAAATGGAACTTGTTTCAAAAAAGACAAGAATGGTGAACTCTTTTTTTAAATTAATGATTTATGGCTTTGATTCCGCGTCTTCTGCCTATGACTCAGAATTCGGTTCCACTTGATGATGATGTTGTTGACTCTACGAATCGAGCACCTGGATCACCTATCTTCGCTTCTCTTCCCCTTCAGCACAAAACTGCCGGCTGTGATTCGACAACTGGAGGGTGGGCAGCGAGGAGTCCTCTACCGGATGCAACAAACAGTCTTAATATACATCCAAGAAGATTCATATTCATGGTCTTCACAAATTTGAGATTAGTTATTTTCATAATAAATATCTTCTTTTCAAGAAATTGTTGCGCCTAGCCTTCTTGATATCTAGTAACTACATTGGTCTTGCAACGAATCATAAAACTAAGCACCACAACGCAATATCAACGCTTTCCCTTTCTTTTGGCTTGTTTAAGTATACTTCTTTGAACCAATTACCGTAATATTGACATTTAAAGAATAGTATTAAATTAACTCAGTCAGTTTTCATCTAGATTTATTCTAAATGGCTAGCCACGCGTTTAATGTTCTGTAAGCTAACGTTTTACCCAGTAATATCAACATTTATAGAGAGGCCTACAGATTAGAAGACATAGAACCAACGTTTAATCTTAAATTAATTGAGGCTGTTAAACACAACCGTTGTTTATATGATTCAACGGATAGACAGTATCGAAGTTCCGAATACAAAGCTAAAGTTTTTTTTTTCACATAAATATGTAAATATGTTTATACAGGTTTGGAACCGCTTAGTTAATGTTCTGCAATTTGATGGAGATGCTAGAACACTATATGCCAGATGGAAGCAACTCCGAGACAAGTAAGTACTCAATAAAAAGAATTTTTTTATTATAAATAAATATATATTAATATGTTTTACATATTTTTAGATATGGGAAAGAAAAGCGAAAATCCAAATATAATAATGATCAAAGCACTTGGCAATATTACAAGCATTTAAGCTTTCTGGATCCGCACATGATCGACAGAACCAATCAACAATCACCTTCGAGAAAAGAAAGCGTTGATGTGGTTAGTTGTTAGTGAGTTAAAAGGCAGTTATGTTTTTTAAGGAAAATCTAAGATATTTACAACAGGTTGCTGTCACAGATCCTAATTGGGGAGTTTCTCTTATTGAGGAAGTCAGAATACATCCTTGTCTTTTTGATATTAGAGATGCCAAATATCGACACTCAGACTGTCGTAACACGGCGTGGCAAGATGTAATTAAAGCTTTGAATTTTCCTGGTAGGTGTTTTATTTTATACATGGCTTCTACCGTATCGTAATATATAGAAAAAAGATTTTTCGGGCTCTTCAGTGTCATAATTACATAGTCGCTCTGGAAAAAAAATCACATTTTCAGGAGATGTAAATGCCATTTATAAGCAATGGAAAAAATTGAGAGATCGATACGTTCGTGAAAAACGCAAACTTCGAGAGCAAAGAGAGCGTGGAGTTGTGGATGAAAGTTCATGGGATCTTTTCCACTCTATGCTATGGATGGACCCTTACCTCGATGAAAGGGCTCAACATGTTAAGAGAAAGCATGATCCGGATAGTTGGTCAGATGGGGAGTTGGATGATATTAGAGCGGAATCAGGGATGGGCTACACAAGCATAGTGGAAAAACGAGCTGGAGGAGGTATGTATAAGCCCATTTATTATAACAAAAGCTGTTTAGCTGATGTTTTGCTTGATGGAGACAGTGCATTTGCTGCTTCAGCGGTCTCCGATCTGCGAACTCTGCCTGAAAGTGTGCGCGCGCTTGCTAAAGCTCAAATTGAGCATCTTTTGGAAAATGGGCCTAATGTGCCTTTTTTTTCGGCTTAGGGTTACAGTGTATGATTTTAGTAATCAGTGTAATTTTTATTTAATTCTTGATCCCTAGCAGAGCATTCGACGACTTTCAGGCTTTTAAAAAAATGACAAACTATTTAGCGAGAGTGAGGATCGAACCTTCAACCCACCAATAAGCTCCCCTGAGTCTTTTGTGTTCATTCCCTATTCTATTATACGATCTCTATTGCTTCGTATTCTTTTCTATTCCAGCAAAGCCATAACCAATTACATTATATCCTAAAAATACGAATAAACGTATTTAACCTGTAATTGTACAATATTTGAGTGAACATTGCTCTTTTTTTTAATATTAGCTTTTATTATTGCAACACATAAAACGTTCCAATTCAATCCACTTTCTATAGCATGTTGCGTGTATTCACAGCAGCGTTTAGAAGAATGGCAACTCAAGCTGTTGATTTGCCTAAGCCTAATGATCAGCTGATTTGGATCGATTGTGAGATGACTGGTCTCGACTATCGCAAGCAGACGTTAGTTGAAGTAGCCGTTATTATCACGGATGGAAATTTAGAGGCTAGGCCTTTTACTTTTTAATCGATAATTTTTAGAATCTTATCGAAGGACCTGAAATCGTCATTCATCAGCCAGATTCTGTTTTAGATAAAATGGACGCATGGCCTAGACAGACTTTCGACAAAAATGGGCTGCTTCAGCGAATAAAGGATAGCAAAATTAGCATGGCAGAAGCTGAAAATCAAGTTTGTAATTCCTACCCATCAAATAATGACTTTTTATAGCTTCTACATTTCGTTGAAAAGTATACTAAGAAAGGCAAAGTCCCTTTGGCTGGAAACACTGTATATATGGACAGAATTTTCTTGCAGCAATATATGCCTCGCTTGACCTCACATTTCCACTACCGACTTGTTGATGTAACTACCGTAAAAGAGGTTTGTAAAACTGTCTTTCTGACATTTCTTAAAATTATCTTGCACTGTGTATTACTTTAGCTTGCTCGACGGTGGAGTCCTGAGGAATATGCAGCTGCTCCTACGAAAAGAATGACCCATCGTGCGCTTGACGACATTAAAGAGTCAATCGAAGAGCTGAAGTATTACCGTTCATCGATTTTTAAGATATAACTAGCCATCTCGGTGTTCCTTGTACTTTAAAAATATAAATTACTTTTCATCATGTATTTTTAAGAACGGAACGTGGATTTCTGCAACAGTAGCCCGCGGTAGAAAAGATTTATCGCCTTAACGAGGCTTATCACCACTCTAAGTTGTCGTGTAATCAATAAGTGGTCTTCACCACGGAATCTGAAATCGGTCTATTAACTCTCTATTGTTGAATTGGAATGTCGTCAAATTCATCATTTGCTGGCAAAAAGATTGAAGAAGATCGTTCAGGTGACCAGGATTTTTATGATGAGGATGTTGAAACTAGAGAACGAGGAAATTGTGCGGCAAGGTAGGTTGATTCCGTTACATTCCGATTTTCTTTTTAGGTTAAGGGGCTTCTTACTACGTTTAGCTATTTCTATATTTGTTATTTCCGCATGTGCGGGAGCTTTAACATGGAGCTTCGTAAAGAGTAAGCATTAATTTTATAATGGAATAATGCTGTCGAAAGATGATAAAGAAGTGGTCGATACTCGTGTGCACGACGCGTCAGTCAATTTTAGTATAAACATCAATCAATACACAAAAAGGAACGGAAACTATTCTATCACATTTAGAGAACCAGATTCGGAGAATAACAATAATATTGGAGTAATTGAAAAGAAGAAAGCTTATACATTACCCTTACAGAAGCCAATAACTTCTCCCTCCTTCTGGATTCAAGATAATGACGGCAAACGACTATGTCATCGAAGAGACAATCAAACAACAGGATATGTTTTTGAGTATTATGCATACTTTGCTACATACGACAAGAACAACGAAATTGTGGTTCGTTCCTTTGAAGTTAAAGAATGCACATGCTACAGAGCTGTTGTTACGACCACACAATGTCTTATAGTCTCTATCTCCAGCGTCTTGGACTCACCAATCTATTTCGCGATCATTCAGCTTATGCAAGCTCACATCTTTAGAAAGTATTAAATGCTTTTTTTTAGGAATCCACTAAAAATCATCAAAAAGTCTACATCTACAACGGAGCCCCTTCAAATGTCCTCGTTGAAGGGACTCCGCAAAATGCATTTCTAGTGACAGGTTACAAATTGTTTAAAAAAGTAATAGTCAAGTAGTTTTTGCTGATTCACAGAGTGGATCTCTTCTAGGTTTTGATACATATTTCACTTCGACAAATTCCTCATTCGTTTATGAGATTTCCTATTGGTAGGCCGGTATAATGCTATACAACTTTATAGGTATGATACTATGACAATAGGTGAAGCCAGTTCCTCCGAGTTCGAGCCACCTTCATTATGCCAACCAGTAGTTCAGGAAAAATGTACATAAATTGCCCAAAAACGAAATGTTTTCGTCCAGGCCTAGATTTGCAAAATAAAAAAGTCAATTCTGATTACAAATCCTTAGAACTGCTACAATCCATTGAATCTTTAATTAACTTTTATTGGACCAGTGCTGTGACTCGTATATGATCAATCCATCTCATCTTTCAGGATTTATAAACATTGTACAATGCCCTGCCCATTCAGTTCTTAACTAGATAAATAAAGTTTTCTAGCCGAAAGAAGTAAGATATTTTTAAAATAAAATTTTGAATTAACTTCAAATATTTTGCGGAAAGTGCCTCCTTATACAGCTTAACGAGTTCTTTCGAATGGTATAAATTTCATCTCAAAAAACCAACTTATGTCCTAATAAGTGCGAAAGTGCATCCGACTTAGGTCAAGTCAAGTCAACCTGTCGTAATCCTTTTTTCGGTTTGATTGAGGGCCCCGACGACGGTAAACTTGCGAAAATTAGAAAGTAGGTATGACCTACCCAGTCTGGGCGATTTTTGTTTCAACTGCTTTCGGAACACTTATTTTTTTAGCCTCAGTTACTAGGCTGGCGTGAGTATTCGTTGAAGATATTTATCTTGCAGCATGTGGTGGCATCGTTATTCTGCCTCGAAATGCTCAAACAAATGGGATGATATAATGCAGCGTTGTAGTCGAGGAGAAAAAATTGGTCAATTGCTTTCACCAGCTGAGCAAGTTCTACGAGCCGAGTGTACATGTGATGACCCTGGACCATTAGCCATTTTGATGAGAACGGAAGAGCATACTTGCTGATCTTCGTAGAATAAATTAAGACTAAAGGCATTATTCCAGAAAATATAAGTCTTATTTCTCTTTAAAATATTCTTCGGCAAAAATGAGCTTCGCACTGCCAAACCACTGTGAGGGTGGCCACTGGCCATTCATCCGCGTCGTTTTTGTGGTAGTAAGTCAATCACCCGATAATTTATTGGGTTGGCACATAATTAATTTCGCATTTTTCAAATAATTAGAACTTTGTTAGTTTATAACGAATTTATTCCAAAAATTCACCATTATTATTGACTACTTGTGCCCACTTAATGGGCAACTGCCTGATCCCTCTCTCATAGAAAACACGAGGCTTTGAGGCAAAGAAGTTGACAAGCCACTGTTTCACATCTTCGTCATTATCGAAGTGCTTTCCTGCCAGTTCATTGTTCATCGACCGGAAGAGATAAAAGTTAGAAGGAACAAGGTCTGGAGAGTACGCTGGATGAGCAAGAAGTTCCCAATTCAGTTCTTTTATTTTGGAGCGAGTGAGCTTTGCAGTATGAGGGCGAGCGTTGTCATGAAGAAAGATGACTTTTTGGAGTCTCGGTCTCTTTTCTATGATTGCAGCTGCTACTCTATTCAATTGCTGGGTGTAAATAGCAGCAGTTAAACTCGTCTTACTATCTCGAAGCTCCCAGTATATCACGTCCTCGGTATCCCACCAAACACACAACATAAACTTCTTCTGATGTGGATTTGGCTTCACATCAGGTCTTGGTGTTTCTCCGGTACCCACCCGTTGGCGCTTCCTCCGAAAGTTCACGATTAACATCCACTGTTTATCGCCTGTTATTAGACGGAGAAGAAAAGACTTCCGCTCATATCTGCAAAGATGAGCGGCAGTAATGGACATTCGTTGCCATTTGTGAGCCTCGGTCAGGGTATGGGGCAACTAACGACCCAGTTTTTTCGAGTAACCCAATCTCTTGAAATGTCTATCTATTGTTACGTGAGAGACACTTAAAGCCTCTGCCAGATCACGGGTTGACTGGGTATTATCTTGGTTGACAATGGCTAGAAGTTGGCTTTCTTCGAGTTCCAAGGGGTGACCCTGATCAGAGACTCTTTCAAGCGAGCGATCTCCAGAACGAAACTTTTCAAACCAAAGTTGACAGCTCCGTGCAGTAATAGACCCTTCCCCATAGTATTCGTTTATGTTAGAGGCCGTTTGGTGAGCGCTTGTTCTTCGGGTGAACTCATAAAGAATGACATGGTGCAGATGCCCAGGTGGTAGATCAGTGATACTTATGGCAAAAGCAACCAGCGTAGAAAGAATAAGAAAGCTACTCATTGTTGTTCTGATGGGGTGAGAAGAGGGTTATGTGAGTAAGATAAAACACCCATCAGTCAGTCACATGAAAACAAAACAACAAGATAGCAAGCATGAAAAACTGCGAAATTAATTATGTGCCAACCCAATATTTTGCTGTCCGCGTTGTTTGTTAGATTGAGAAAAAAAACGAGTTCTTCCAAATAAATAGGGTCTCTCCAAGGTTCTTCAGTCATGCTATTTCCAATTGTCTTCATTTTATCAATTTCTCTAGCAGAGAGTCAATTCTATGTGCCTTCCTACGGCCCTTATATCTATCCTTCGCCGTTAGTCTACAGTTCTCAGGCAGCCATATATTCATTTCCAAGATATTCACTTTATCCAACTAACTATGCGTTATATAGACCAATTGTTTCTTACGGAAAGTAAGCAAAGTAAGTCTGGATATTCATAAAACTAGAATAATATGCAGAAGTAGATAAACTTCCTTGAAATATCTACAATAAATTGAAGAAGAAAAAGAGACTTTAATTTGAAGTGATAAGTCAATAAATCTTTTTTCTATCTTGGGCAGTTGAACTTTACTGTTTTTACTAGCTTCCTTTTATCATAACTGATAAAAAGCAAGAAAACCGACAAAAGAAAAGACTGAAGTAGGCGTGGTCATAACAGTTGGAGATTGTGCTAATTACAGTTTGATAGTTGAAAATGATAACCCGATTATTTCCTTCAGACACAATAAATTTTTTCAAAATAATAATCCTAACATAGGAGTAGGCACAATTACTTTGTACTCACACACATAGAGGTTGGAAGGACTCCTTGACTCTTAGGAATCATTTACCGGCAGTTGCACAACTGCTTTTTCTTGACGCAAGTAGTATGTTGTGTAATTTTTTTTCAGAACTAGAGATGATCCCCGTAGTTCATTGTGTTAACCCTCTGGACACTTCGCAGTTTAATTCTTCTAGTAGCAAAAAAATCTCTAGCAGCAAAAAGATCTGACCACCCGTCTGTTATCAGTCTGTGATATTGGAGTATCCCGAAAAAAGGCAGTCTACGATATGAGAGCGGGCTACCAGACACTTCAGTGTACTTTGCTGTGTCCTACGCACGTGAATATTTGCCTGAAATCTCAACGCATCCCAATCTTCAGTAGTAAACAAAACTTATTTCGGATTTTTGTCATCCCCTTCTACAAGGGGTGCCAACATCCATCCGACTGAACATAACAAACTTTGGAACCAATTGAAAGATCTCGAAGATCACACAGCTTCTCATTAATATTTATTATTTAGATTGAATAAAATAAAATAATAAAGCTAGACAGTTCAGAGGCCAACGTTCGGTTTCAGTGACACTTTGCCCTGCCGAATCAGCAATCCTATGTCTCTCGCGCCGATCGCACTTTGCGGGCACTCGTTCGCTGATCATAGGCGATTTTTCTCTTACTATTCTTTAAACTTCCGTCTCATGTCTTGGAGCTATTCCTATTATTTTGGGAAATACCTTTGACAGCAGTCATTTCGACAAATTTTGAATCTCCAAAGAGCATTTTGTTCTGCGATTTTTGTGTTCTTGCATTCCTAGATCAGGCCATGTCCTATCGGCCCTTTTTTTGTTCCTATACACGTCTTATTCTATTTCAAGAGATCTGATCTGCACTTTGCTCTTTTTTGACAGATTCTTTTATTTACGCTACAGCCAAAATCTACAACTTTAGCCATATTTTCAGTGCAAAAACTCACTTGGCCACCCAGTCTGTGAAATGCCACCAAACACCAAGGTCGATAGTCAGACTCTCTCAACCGAACTCAAAGAAGTTAAAGCCACCAAGAAAGAAGAACTGCCCAGCTATCAAGAGCTTCTCAATTCAGTACCGAAAGAATGCTTTAAGAAATCTCTCCCTCTCTCCTTATTCTATCTTGTTCTTGACTTCACTATTCTTGCTCTGCTATACTGGTTGGAACCCTACTTTGAGATTTTCGGACTCCCCGGTCTCATTTTTTGGTATTTCTTGATGGGCATGGAGGGCTTTGCTTTGTTTGTAGTCGGTCATGACTGCGGCCATGGAACTTTCTCAGACTATAAATGGGTCAATGACTTTTGTGGACATCTTGCACACGCGCCTCTTCTGGCCCCATATTGGCCATGGCAAAAGAGGTTTGAATACCAAACGAGTTTTGAATTTTTCAGCCATCGAATTCACCATACATTTACCAGCCATCTTGAAAAAGATAAAGGTCACCCGTGGATTACAGAGGAAGTGTGGCGGCGTTGGGGCTGGTCCGAGAAAGCATACGCCAACAATCCGATAACTTCTGTTGTCAGGTAATCATGAATATATTGAGTACAGCGACTATCTTGAAAAATTCAGATGGTTTTTCTACACAATTGCGGGTGTCACTGATGGTTCGCATTTCTGGCCCTATAGTTCCCTGTTCACCAATACAGCGGAGAGAGTACAATGCATTATCAGTGGTAGCGCTTGCATTTTGGCTGCCTCAATTGCCTTCCATTTATGTGGATATTCATGGGCAAATTATCTCAAGTTGTATATTCTCCCTGTCATTGCACAGGGCTTCTGGCTCACGATGGTAACGTATCTCCAGGTAAGCAAATTCTAAGGCTTTGAATGTGAAAAATCGAACAATTCCAGCACCAATGCGAAGATATCAATGTCTATGAAGAAGGCGAATGGAATTATATCAAAGGACAAACCCAAACTATCGATAGGTAAGATTTCCTTAGAATTTAGTTTAAAAAGTTCTTAGACCCTACGGATTTGGGATTGACACATTAATGCACCATATTACCGACGGTAAGAGTAGAATTTTATGTAAAAAAAACAATACAATTTAGGGCATGTAGCTCACCATCTCTTCTTTACGAAGATTCCTCACTATCATTTAATGAAGGCTACAACAGCCTTGAGAGCGAAGTTAGAACCTCTGGGAGTCTACCGCCACAGGACGAGCTATGACTTTCTCGCGGAGTTTTGTAAGCTTAAGATAGTTTGAACAATTTATTGGATACTTATAGATAGACTGAACAATTCATTGGAATATCTCACAGGATCCGGTGTTCTAAATTATGCCAAAAAGACACTTAAGACGGATTAAAATTGATCTCCACCCGAGCCAGGCTCGAAACAGCGTCAATCTTTTTGTCGATCAGGACAATAAATCTTTTAAATCAAAACATCCAGCTAAATGCAGAATGTGAAATTCTTTATATCCGAGTTCAGTTAATTGGAAATGAAGGAGCTAATAACAAATAGCTACATGCCTTTTTGGAAGCATAACTAATATGGAAATTGTAAATACGGCAATGTCTATAGATAAGGAGTGCTTTATAAACAAACAACAAAAAGATTCTGTCCAAATATGATAAACTCACGTGCTCCTGTCACTTTCTCGTTAATCAGAATGGCGTTTATTTTATGGACATTTGGCGTTGGTTCAGTCCATGTGACCAGTTTCAGCTAGGTCGACTGATGAGAATATTTGCCAATTCCTAATCAAAATTTATCGGGATTTTCAAAAAGAATTAATCCCAAACTAATCCTTAATTAAAGTTAACTTTGCTACGAAATTTATCTTATTTTTGCGCCAGAAACTGGTAAATTAGAACTGTTTCTTCTTGGCTCCTAAATCGCGCCTTGAGTTTTCTCACCTTTCCTATTATGTCAACAGCTACCTGCTAAAACTCATTATGACGCGGCTCGTGAAGATGGACAAAGCACTGTGTCCATCGCCGTGTGGCCATGCCTCGACAAATGCCATTGCGACGATTGATTTTGTGTGGTTTGCGATGGGGCGCGCAGGCGGCCAGCGGCTCGCAAGGCTCAATTTTCCCTTGGCCCCTCTCCCCTCGCCTCTCATTTGTAAGATTGCTAACAGAAAATTTTCAGAAATGTTGTCCAAGAGGGTGGGATCCCTATCTCGAGCTACGAGAACTGTCAGCACTTATGGGTAACTCGCTCTTCTTTGTTTTTCTACAGAGTTTAAGTGGATTAACAAGTGAAAACTTTATGAAGAAAATGGAAAATGAACCGATTTTGGAGTATAAAAAGGGAAGTCGAGAGCGCCAAGACTTGGAAAAGGAATTGACTGCAATGGCCAAAAAGACACACGAAGTGCCACTTCGTATCGGTAATCAGAAAATCACAAATCGACTGGAACAAAATCAGCTTGTTGTGAGTCTTTTTCCTTGGGGAAGCCCTTTCTCTTGTACTACTCGCATGATAAGGCCCGACCGACCTTGGTCGCAGAGAATTGTTACTCTTATCGTTAGTCTCACTGGTGTAGCGAAACCAGTTTTTGATATACAAAGCTTCTTACTTTAAGATTCTGTCCGATTGTGACCTTTTTAATCTCCGACCCTAGAAAAATCTAGGAGGACTACCTTATTTATTATACCCATTTCAGCCCTCAGACCATAAACAAATCTTGGCTAAATTTACTCATGCTACAGCCGAGCAAATCAATGAAGCCATCTACGTATCGCTCCAAGTTCGCTCCAAATGGGAACGTGTCCCTCTCAAGTATTATTTGTATTGTTCATCCTAATCTATTCTTTGCAGACAAAGAGCTGAAATTCTTTTGAATGCGGCTGATCTGGCAGCCGGAAAATATCGTATGAAATTGAACGCTGCGACTATGCTTGGCCAAGGAAAAAATATTGTCCAGGCGGAAATTGATGCTGCTTGTGAGCTTATCGACTTCTTCCGTTTCAATGCCAAATTTGCCCTTGAAGCAGCTACTTATAAGCCATTGGACACAATCGTTAGCACAAATAAAATGATCCAAAGAGGCATGGAAGGATTCGTTGCAGCGATTGCACCTTTTAATTTCACAGCGATCGGTGGAAATTTGGCATCGGCACCTGCTCTCATGGTTATACTCGCACCATATAAAATATATGTATTTCCAGGGCAATGTCTGTCTTTGGAAGCCGTCGGATACAGCTGTCCTGAGCAATTATATTGTGTATGAACTGTTGGAAGAGGCAGGCATTCCACCAGGAGTTCTATCATTTTTGCCATCAGATGGGCCAACCTTTGGAAATACCGTCACATCCAGCAAACATCTTGTGTTAGCAAATATTTCATTTCTTTTTTAATAAGAACTTCAGTGCAATCAACTTCACAGGCTCGGTTCCTACGTTCAAGACGCTTTACAAACAGGTCGCTAACAATCTGGATAATTTTATCACTATTCCAAAAATGGTTGGAGAGCTTGGTGGCAAGAACTTTCACTTCGTCCATCCATCAGCAGATCCGCAAAGTGTTGCAACGGGAACAGTTCGCGCTGCTTGGGAGTATTCGGGTCAGAAGTGCTCGGCCTGTTCGCGAATGTACGTACCTGCCAGTTTATGGCCGCAAATTCTTAAGCAGATGATTGACATTCACAAACAGATCAAATTGGGAGATGTAAGTTTTCCCTTCTTTCTTACCTAATACATTTACAGGTTCGCGATCCAACTATTTTCCTTTCGGCCGTAATTGACAAAAAATCTTTCGCCAGAAATAAAGCCTATTTGGAATATGCAAAAACGGGTGCTGATGGAGCGAAGATCATTCTCGGTGGTGGAGCTGATGACAGCAAGGGTTATTTCATTGAGCCGACTCTATTAACTGTGACCAATTTGGATAGCAAGCTCATTCGCGAGGAAATTTTTGGTCCCATTGTGACAGTCTATGTATATGATGACAACAAAGTGGATGAGGTGCTATCAACAGTGAAAGACGCTACGCCGTATGGATTAACAGGGGCTATCTTCTCTCAGGATAAGACTTGGCTTGGCAAAGCAGCCGATGCTCTGCGCGATGCTGTAGGAAATATGTACCTGAACGATAAATCGACAGGCTCCATTGTTGGCCAGCAACCGTTTGGAGGAGCGAGAATGTCGGGAACAAATGATAAGGCGGGCGGTCCACACTACGGCATTAAATGGACATCGCCTCTTACTATTAAAGAGACAAATGCACCGCTTAAGGATTGGAGATATCCTAGTATGGATTAGAATGCCTCATATTCATAAAAACTGTGTGCACAATTTTCTCCCAACTCAGTCTCACTTGTCGCTCTTAACCCTCCTCTGGTCACATCTGGAACACCGGTGTTATAGGCATCAGTTTATTGTTTTGCATGGAGATAATAAACTATTTTTCAATAATACTATGCATTTCTCTTTCAGAGTAATATACAGCCTTTATTATAGCCGAAGCTACACATTATACCAACTTCCATTAGGTATAGGGTGGATGCATGCCGAAAACAGGCACTAAGTGCGTATCGCATTTTTCATGCAACATGCAAATTCCATGAGTTTTCTTCGGCTTAAAGTCCCAAAAAGGGACAAAATTGTTTCAAATTATCCTACACTTTATTATAGGAAAAGGCAGAGCGTATATTCAAATCAGCTCAGCGATGGTGGTCTGTTTCCTTTTTTTTTTTGGAAAAGACTAGTATTGTTTTTACATATCTTATTTTAATCTGCTTCTTTAATAACTAATATCTACTTATAGATATGATTTGCACGGCACCTCACGATTGGACTACAACGTCGTTTGAAGGTACATTTTGCATAATTAAGATACAAAGAAATTACAGCTGGAAGGCAAACTTTGAAAGAATGGAGAGAAAATAATTCTCGGCGAAGTGAAGAGGCCTGAAATTTTTGTACCGGTTTACTGTATTTATTCAGATTGTAGAGCTTTGGGAACATGTGCTAAGTCGCAGCCCTTCGTCATTAGGAGATGAACTTTGGCAAATTTATGAGCAGGTAAAGTTCGAATTGCCGTATTATTCTAATATTTACAGGTTTGTATTGCTGCTTTGGACATCTCTCGGCCTGAATTAGCCATTGAATGCATTCGACGCCTCAATGAACGTTTTCCTAGAAGTAATAGAGTTTTGAAGTTACAAGCAATGCAATATGAAGCTTGTGAGAAGTATGATGCTGCTGCGAAATTATATGACGAGCTAATTGAAGCCGAGCCTACAAATACTGTAAGTTAATCAGCCTCGAGTAGTCTTCTTTTACAGACTTTCAAAAAACGAAAAATCGCTTTATTTCTTACAAAAGGACAGCGTCTAGAGGCCATCAAAGAACTCAATGAGTACTTGAAAACTTTTATTAATGATGCAGAAGCCTGGGTACAGTTAAGCGAGCTATTTTTGGCTGAAAACGATCTTCCTAAGGCTGTTCATTGTGTAGAGTCATGTGTTATCGTTTCGGTAAGATTGAACACTAGAATATTTCCACTTTTCTAACTCAGCCCTTAAATTCTATGTATCATCGCCGTTTGGGAGAGTTGCGTTACACGATGGGAGGACAAGAAAATGTTGAATTGGCTAAGGCCTATTATGAACAAGCGTCCAAACTCAATGCCAGTGATCTTCGTGCGCACTATGGTCTAGTTTTAGTAAGTTTGTTTGTCTTATTGTTTAAAAAAATACTATTTTTAGTGCGCTAACTATTTAGCAACAGGGAAAAATTCTGCTGAAAAGAAGAAAGAGCATGTCACCGACGGCATTTCAGCTGCCGACAAAGTCATTGCGCTGTACGATAAGGTTAGATTCGTTCTTTAAAGTAACTTTTTATTTACAGATGTCTGAAAGTACAAAGATCTCTGATCTCAAAGAAGCTGTTTCCCAAATGAAAATCTCTCTTTCCAAGTAGCCATTCCATATTTATCCAGTTAATTAATGCTAAATCAAAAGTAAGCTCAATAAAGGTTTTTATTACAAAGCATTTTTCTATACTACTCAGCTCAATAATCGCAAAGAGATCTTTATTCCTTGATAAAAGTCAACCCGTTTGGATTGACCGGCGTAAATATGTGAAACAAAAGAGATCAATTTCAAAAAGTTGTCCAGTAAAGAAAGCACTTGATATCTTATGGACGGTTTTTTTCTACTATCTTATGATATTAAGGCGTTTAGCTGCGATAATTGAGCTCAGTGACATCAGTTCCTGATTTATAAATTTGGATGAGTGCTTCCAGGAAAGCAGAAGATACACTAAATGTTTTTCCAGTTTTTTTTGTATAACTCACGCTTTGCTTGCTTCACAAGATTTCTCGGCACAACGTGAGTCAATGCAAACTCGAGAGTGGTCTATTTTCTTTTTTTCCTCTACATAGCGCAATACTTCTTTGGAACGACAGTCAGTTTTTATGTCTTTCCCAATGAAGAATGGTAATTGGTATGACATCTGAAAAAAATTTTAAAGTCTTATTGGTTTGAAGATGTAAAACGGTGAGATATAAAAGGAAGTCTGAAAATTCTGTAGATTGATACAGATTTTAGTGACTGACAACTGTGAGCGTTTATGATAAAAGGCTGAATTTCGACTTTCCAAGACAACCGTCCATGGACTTATGAAAGAAATGATAATGAAAGAGTATAGCAGTGTCTTAGCCTAATAATACAAGCAAATAAATTATAAGTTAGAAAGCTAAATTGCGTATTATAGGATGTTATTTCCTCCCACCGGTTTTGTGCCGTATAGGATGGTCTTTCAGCAAGTTCGCGATCTACGACGTCAGTTGATCAGGTTTGACTACAACTGGATGAGTATTTCGGAAAATGCTTTTGTGGAGTTTAGTTTCAAAATGTTAGTGATAACAGTTCCTATGTCCTTTTTTAACCAAAAACGTGATAAAATGGAAATTGATAACAAGTTGAGGCTCGTTGAAAGAAAGGAGATCCTATAGATTTGCCAGGACAAAGATTCTCCTAAGCCAGCTAAATATAATTTACAAGGGATGGTGGTAGAGCCAATATTATAAACAATAACGTCAATTCAAAGTTGATATAAAGTGAAATTCCCAGCTCTGAAGTTGACCAACTAGTTAACACTTAGCCGAGTATATTTCAATCATAGTAAAAGCAAGAAAATCCTCTTTACGTAAATGGTCAACAACCCCAATAAGCTGCGATGTTTAAAAGAACTATAGAACTAGATGCTTTAAACCTCTCAATTTCTCTAAAAAAACCTACTCATAAGTATGTGAAAAGAGCTAAGAGATCTATTACGAATCATTTCAAATCTCAAAAAAGGCTTAAATCAATGTTTTGGTAATTGAGTCATTAGTCAACACAGAGGTCAACGGTCGCCAACTATCGTTCTCTATAAATTAGGTCAATAAAAGCCATATCAGAGAAACAGTTCATACTTTTTTGTCTCAATAACCTAACAAAAGAGGACAAATGAAAAAATAAATAAAAGTTTGCATCTTAGAGCAGATCCAAGACTTGAATCAAATCAGGAGATGGATCGTCAGAGCTATGTTTACTTTTAAGAATGAAGAAAGTAGCCTCCAATTAACAAGTTGAAACGGTTTAAGGATATATCAAGTTTTCATTTTAGCATCGCCTTTTATAAACTTAGATCGTAGCTTGTGCATTGTTGTACCAAAATAGTTTTAACTTTGGACTTTTGCAGAAAAGATGGACAAACGTGTTGGTTGGCTGAACAGAAAGATAAATGTGTTGCACATTTTAAAGGCTAATTTGTTTACCGCCAAATATTTGATCTACTATCTATATATACAATGAGATGAGATCGAAACTTTGCTTCTCATTCTAGACTGACCATTGCAAAAGATAGAAAATAGAAGAAAGGGCGTCAAAAATGACTCGTTTTGCTTTCAATGTTGACCATACAGCCAATGCCTAGAGTCTAGAGGCAAACAAATATATTTTATCTGTCTGAGAGAGACTCTATGGAGGTTTAAGAGTCAAATAATCATAGAATCATACAAAATGATAGGACACTTGGAGTGTCTCTTGTCTCCGCCTTGCGCTGACCCCGAAGCGAAAGTCCTTAGATCCTGTTCGAAAATTTCTACGTGCTGGATCTAGTGCTGACCAGCTGGATGTAGTCTTCTCAGCCGAATAAACAAAAATAGTTAAAATGAAATTCCAAATGAATGAAATTGTGCTATTTAAAGTCTACTCTTGTGCGTACAAGATGAATAAAGAAAGCCTCGAGAATATGATTCTAGTATGAATGAAGATACTTGGAAATAAGTCAGCAATTATAATGACAATGAGTTTCTAGTATTGACTAAAAAGTCGCGCGCGGAGCCTAAGTCTCTAGACGGCTAATACGAAGAAGTTGCGACAAATTGATTCATCAATTGGTATTATAACCTAAGGAAGTTGATAGGGAGAAATCTGAAGAATCTTATTGCCTCAATATGGACTTTTGAGATCCATTTTAGGCTGAATTCTGGAAAGAGGGTTAATTTAATACAATAAAATTTTAATCTCATTGATAGGGAGAAACAACCCAATAAAAAGATGTGTATTTGTGATCGCCTTTGGCTTTTTTCTATCACATTTGGACAGGGGTGTGGACCCAGGAAAATACTGTAAATAAACATAAAGCTTTTGTGGGAATATTCTAAGAATTTAGTTTTACACGATTCGTGGAGGAAAGCTCATCGTGAATCACGGGATTTGACCGATATGAAAACGACTAGGAATTACACTCAAAATAATCGTGGCTAAGCTTATAAGTGACTTAGAGGAACATGTACACTGTTGACACGAGGGTAAACGGGAGGAAGAAGCCTCCTAAGGCGCTAGAGTATCAGGGAGCTGGCCGTTGAGACTGCCTTGAATGAGACCTGAAACCTAAAAACTAACGGTATTGTCAATCACAGACTAACTTGTAATGTCCTGGAACCAAGTTGAGTGCCGTTAAGGGCAGTACAGGCAGCACAGGCATCACTATAGCTCATCATAGTTACAAATGCATATCCTTTGCATTTTTGCGTTGCAAAATCTCTAACAACCTAGAAATTACGGCATTTATTCTCTTTCTAGAATCATTTGTTAGTAATATCGTAGAAAGGCGACTGTTTAGGAATAAAATTCGAACTCACCTTAAGATTTAAAACTGCTCCGAATGGGCCAAACAGTTGCCAAAGAAGACTATCTTCCGTATCAGGACTCAAATTATATACAAACAAGCAATATCCAGGTTCAGTTCCTGCTACTGCAGTGGGTGTTGCACCAGTCAAAGCTGCCAATTGAGGAGTTGCGGCTGCTAGAGTGGAGAGATCTGAAAACCCCTCGCTTAGTTTCTTGCTCGTTTGTTGGTTGAAATGGCTCGCGCCTGGCGCGATTGGCCTCACTATCTGAGTCAATCTGCTTAATTGACTCTATCTGCAGAGAGCCGAGACGAGAAGAATTACCTGTTACGCCGCCGAGTGCTCCTAATTGCGACATTTGAAGCAAAGCAGAGGTTGTGAAATAATCGGCGGTTGCTTGGGCTGCGCTGGCTGGAGTCACGGCCAGCGGCGAATATCTATAATAAAAAGCCGAAAATTATTAAGAACAAATATCTTTACCTGTATTTCGAGGCTAAAGGGGCATGATGAATAGGACCGATTGTAGCCGCCCTCAAAGGAGTAGCGCTTAGCATGGTTAAAGGAGCTGTTATGAGATTCTGCACAGCCGCAACTTGTTGAACTGCTTCTAACTCTTGAAGCACAGATTTGGCGGAATTAGTTGCCGGATTGTTGGCAAATTTCACTGTTATCTGATCCGTACAGCCAGGAGGAGTGGTTCCGTTCAGTTGATTAATAGCATTTTCAGCTTCGTTCTTTTTGTCGAACCGCACGAAGCCGACACCTTTTGAAAGTCCTGAAAGATATATGTTTGTGTTGTTACAGCTGGAGAGAGAGGTCTTTTTCATTTCTATTCAACGCCACCTGCGAGCACGGGCCAAAAAAGAAAGCATGTGACGCAGTTGTCAGAAGTCTTTACAGCCGGTCTCCTAATAGTTTTCAATCTTTTTTTCTACTAAATGAGTGACTTTCATCAGAAATACGTAAGATAGCAGATAAAAAAGATTTAAACGATGAGTGTCCTTACCTGTAACGTTGTCAGAGAGTATCCTGGAGGTAATGATTTGTCCAAATGGTCGGAATATATTTTCCAATTCATGCAGGGTCATATTTTTTGGGATTCCTGATACATATAAATTGGATCCTTTAATGTCGTCATTACTTGGCCGAGCATAAGAAACCTGAAAGCTCATATTTCTTCTCTTTTTTTCTCGAAATAATGTCCGACCTCTTCATCCCAAGAGCCCATCGAAGCGGAATCGTTCGAAATTTTTAGTTTAAATTGCCCGTGAAATTCAGTCCCGGAATGCCCAATTTCGCCGAAGGACGCAGAGAGAGCGTCGGATGTCAGAGCTACGCGCGCACGCTTCGGGCGCGAGGACTGAAATCCAATCCTCAGCAAATAGGGTATCTTTTGTCCATTTTCCCCACCACCACCTCGTAATGGGCACTGAGCCGGTTTCGTCAAAATTACTGCGACAAAAAGTGTTGATTATGGTAATTTTATGCGACACTATATCAGATGCTGAGCGGATTACGGTAGAATTAATCCAACGTTAATCTACTGGGTACGGTAGCTCTGGATTAGTGTGGCTTGGAAAAGTTATAAATAACTAAATGGCTTTTTTTGATAATGTAGTTGTTTTTGTTCTTTTTTAGTTTAACGTCAACCGAAATACATAATTTTTTAGTTAAGTGACTACAGACTAGTAAAATTAGTGTGGTGGATCATCAGATAAACTAGAAACCAACAACATCTCTATATTAAATAGACAGATTAACAGGAAAAAAGAACGATAGAAGATAAGAGAAGTCATGCTTAATGTTCACCTTAATTGTTTTATTCTGCAATCGAAGTCCGTTAAAGCTGGCAACAGCTTTGAGAGCATCATCTTCCCGGCAATAGTTCACAAAGCCATAACCAAGTGAACAACCTGCAAGTCAAACATAGGCTTTCCAGGTCAGTCAAGACTTTGACCTGAACTTAGATTTTGACCTGCAACAACAAAAAACAGAGTCAACATAAGCACTTGATCACAATTTTTATATTTCATTTTAGACAAGGCGCATAAAACAGTGGCACTAATACCTCGTCAGCACCTTAAGTGGCATTAATAAAGCTGTTCAAAAGTTGTAAAGACTAATTTAAAAATTAGAATAACGACACACAAAAGAGAGAGAGAAACGAAAATAAACTTAAGTAGAAAGTGTGTGAAGTGCTCTGTATTTTTTGACTTGAGAAAACCTACATGCGCCAGTCAATGAGATTTATAAAACAAAGGAGTTTTCACAGCAAGAGCTTTTTATAATTTTAAGAGAAATGCAAGATAAGACTTACCCGTAATTTTATCGCGAACTAATTTGCATGATTCTATTTCTCCTATGCTAGCGAACAATGCTCGAACCTGAAAATTCCTTTTCTTTTTGAAAAATAGCACAAAAAATGGAAATTTAAATTACTTAAAAATGTTTATAACCTGCTCACCTCTTCCTGTCCCATTCCTTGAGGTAAATAATTTATTATGAGATTCGTCTTCGACTCTCCAATGTCGGTGTTCGGAGCTGTCGAGTACCTCTGCGTTGGAGTGTAGGTGTGAGTCGGCAGCTAAAAAAAAATATTCCCATTCAGTCCTAGAGAGGGGAGAAATAATTTTGGGTGATTCAAAGCTCCGGCCAGCTTGCCCCGGCCAGGAGAAACAATGGCCACAATGCAATTAGGAGGAGAGACATTCCAGCTCAATGGAGAGTGGTCCCTCTGGTCAAGAGAAGAAATGTTTTTGCTTGCGTCTCCACAGCGCATAGACGACATAGCGACGTGGGAAAATTTTAATCAGGCTGAGAAAGAAGCGAGCTTTTGACTAACAATTAGAGCTTGGATAAAAAAGAACGGTTAAAATCAATTGCTATAGAATTTCTACATCATTTCCACGAAATAGAATATTCAAAGCTCGTGTTACGAGACCCGCGGCTGCTCGCTCTCTTTCTAAAAAAATCTGTCCTTCCTTGATGTCCAAGAATATGAGCAATCAGGCGAAAAGACTAGGAAAGGGCTCTCTTTTCTTTTAAAAAAGCAGTAGGTCCAAGGGGAAGCCCGCCCGAAAATGCATGATTAGCAAACCTGATGGAGTCCATTGAATGCGAGAACTTGTGCATCCATGAGGCTGAGACTCTCCTCTTCGTCTGAAGCAGCTGGAAGAAGCCGGACGGCCGTCTGTCTGAATGGACACGGAGATTAAGAGAGCATGGACGAGAGGGAGGGAGGGAGAAGAAGGGGGGAGGGGCCTCAAGAATGTCATGGAACGGCATATGCCCCACAGGTGTGGGGGCGACTGACAGCTGGGCAGCAAGCTGGGCGACATGAAGATCTTGTCATATTTTCTAACATCGCTGGTGTTATACTTTCCTGTTTTATCCGTTTTAGAAATATGGAATTTTTTAAAGCAAAAATACATCAAAAGTACAGTCCGTATTTCACAGACACAAAGGACGAAAATGATGACTAATTTATTACACATTTCAAATGTCAAGATTGTCATGCAATAAGAAATTTAGAAATTTCATCTGAACTGCGGAGTAGAGAGACTGGTAGAACCAGGACGCATCGATTGTCGGCGTGACTACAGTTACCACTGTTGTTCAAATGTTGGCAGAAAGGGAGAGGGGATGGTCGGATTTTGAAAGAATCAAAACGGGACCACCTGTCCCCGTCATAAGCCTGCGTATAGTAAAAACTATTAAAAATGCGTCTGCCACGAGCCAACAAAAGACAATTAATCAGGGGAAGGAAGAAAGAGAAACGTGAGAAAACAAGCCAGAGAGTTGGGCTCAGAGAAGACTGAGAAGGGACCGGTTGTGCCATAAATGAATATGACAATAGGGAAAAAGAGAGTGAGAGAGGTGGGTTGCTGCCTCCCCTTGCCCGCCGCCAGGTGAATACACAGGGGGTAACAATGGGGGCCTGACCGCGACGGAGTTCATAAATGGAGTGGAGAGAGTACATGAAATTGGGAGGTGAGGCCAATCCACCAGCCAGCCGGGTTGCCACCATCACAAATTACCGTAGCCGAGTGCGGTTGGTAGGTCGAGGACAGAAGGAGGTTCAGCCGGTAATTGACACCATTTTGAGGCATTGAGGAAAAGATAGCGTGTTTCCCTTCAAAGACCACGTTCAAATGGGGCAATTTCCGCTAATTATAGCCATAATTTCACGATAGAATTATCAGCGACCATTCGGTTAAAAAAGGAACTTTCAGGGGATGTTTTGTCGGGCCCTGAAGGTTAGCTCTTATTCATTTATTTAATCATCATCGTCTCCGACGAACGATGACTAAAGTCAGCAAGGAAATGATTACAAAATTTCAAGGGGCAATTAGTCTCATTTGTACAGCCGGACGAGTCAATCGTTTGGAGGAATAACAGCTGAATAAACGAGACGCAGAGTCTCTATGAGTCAACAAGGTTTCTTTTTTCTAAAAGATGATCAAAAGAATGGAAAAAGTATCAGATCAATAAGTAGAGCCAATTAGTTTTTTTTTCGAATAAACAAAACATCAGTAGAGAAAATGGAATAACTGGAGAGAGATAGGTTAAATTACGGCTGCCTCCTGCCGCCTAGCAACAAATGGTACGCGTGGTTCTGCTTCCCAACCAACCACCCAACAACTATTTCCTTTCGAAATGAAAATTCTTCAAGAGTGGTCCAGCCACCACACACATACACATATGGCTCCTTATGTAAGCGTTTATGGCTTGTGAGAGAATGGGGATTAGGTGAAATCGAAGGCGCCGCCCGGCTGCACAAATAATTATTCCAGGGTCCTCATAATTAGCCAAGCACTATTTCGCCTGCTTTACTTGATCATGGATACTCTTAAAATACAGATATTGGCCATTACATTAAGTTTTTTTTAAACAAGTAAGGACTGAGTTGTTCCTTTGAGTAACGGAAGTCACTAATGACCTCTGATTTCTGTCGGAAATTAGCTGCAGCTTCCCCTGTTTCTGTAATTATAAATAATTTCTTCTTGCAAAGAGGACAAAAAATTGGTTTCTCATATGAACTTGATACATAGCCTGGGGCAAGCCTTCAACTAGAATTACTCGGCTAATGGGCAGAGTCGCCTTCGGCTAAAATTTCCTATTAGAGCAAGTAGCTTAGGCGATTTTTTTAATCACAATCTTTAATTCATAAATTTTGATCGTGAGTAATTTGATTTTCAGCAAGTGGCTGAGTCAGGGCTGTAAAGGCTTACTTGAACAAAATGACAAAGAGCGCGCTCTCTTTTTCTAAGGACTGACAGCTGTCGGAACACCTGGGATTAGTAATAGATCAACTACTACCGACACAACCATCAAGAGCCATAATGAGCTCGGAATGAGGCCCCGCACCAAAATGCCCAAATTATGCAAATTGTTCCCGTATGGCGGGCACAATTTCACTTCTAATGAGGGGCTAGGGTATCGTTTTCCCTTCAAAAATCCAAAAGTCAGAGATGGTAGACTGAATTATGACCACAATTGGAGGCCATTGATGCTGAAAACCATCCATTTTACGGCCGTTTTTATGCCATCACTCTAATAGATTAAGGCCGTTCTCACTCAATTTAAGAGCTCCAAGGTTAGCCAGCCGAACCTACCGTAAGCCAAAGCGTATGCAAGTCAATTCAACTAAATGAACTACAGGTGTTCTCGAATGAATAATGCACACTTTCTGTTGGGACGTGGGGAAGGTGGAGAAAGGAGACTCATCGAGGATGCAAGGACATATGCACCGCTTATGACTACGGGTTCGCTGCTCTCTATTCATTAGGACAGGATGGGACAATGCCACGTCACTGTGACAAAAATAACTGACTGATATAGTGAGAAAACGACAGTCAGAGTGGCGGAAACACAATGAAACGAAAGAGATGAAAGCTGCGTTTATAATTGAGAAAGGAATGTTCCGAAAGAGGCTAGTCAGCAAGAACGAACTTTTTTGGTTTATAGAGGGAATAACACAGTATTTTATGAATCACGAGAGAGTGTCGATTGGGCCAGAAGTGTGTAATGAATTGAAATAGGTTCATCACATGGCAAAGCATGAGAATTCATCAAATCAGTAGAAAATTTTCGGTTTAGATCTTGCACGCTAGTGTTATATTTAGTTAGATTGAAGATAAATGATGTGAAGTTTTACAAAAGCACATTGGCAATTTTGTTTCTACATTTTCGTGAGATAATCTGTAGAAAATAAAAAAAATCAATTGCTTCCCTTTGTTATCTAAAATTCTTAGAATTCTCCCCTAATTCCCCAGTATCTCTGGCCTGTATCAGATAAGCTCATTAAAACTTTGCCAAAACAGGTGACATAACATTCTGAATGGCAGCTCAAGGCATAAATTGCGGTCGTAAAACAAGCACTGCTTTAGAATAGGCAAAACAATTGTCCTCTGCTTTTTGCTTGGGGAATGTGTCGACTTTTTCGAGGATCGCATGTCGTTACAACAGGTGAAACGAGAAGATGCGCTCTGCTTGAGTAGCTGGAACCGCTTGAACCTAGCGGGGCTAATAAGCTGAGCGAATTATAAAAAGACAGGAAGAAAGTGTTCAAGACAAGTGCACTTATTATCAGGTTTCTAGGAGAATTTGAAACAAAATAGTCTTTTGATGGCAAGGAACTAATAATTGAGTCAGGCATATTGATCATAAAGAGAAGATAGAAACGATTGGATCCTTTTAGATTCTGAATTTGTCCCGTTATTCCTTCCCGTCATTTATCTTTGTACCTCCGTTCCATTAGCAAGTGTGACGACGAAATATTACAACCTAGGTGAAGCCAGAGTTCATTGAGAGATAAAGATGGTCCACGATTTTCGTATGATTGTCTCTTCATAAAATGGTTAACAATTTTCTAATTTCTTTATAAGTTAACCATTAGTTTCAAAAGTCTCCAAAGTCATAGTCTAAATATCTGCTTAAAATTAAAAATATGATGATTTGAGTCTTGAGTATCGCATTGACTAATAAAGGAAGAGATTGTAAAAGAAGGAGAAGCATAGATCAACGGAAAAGAATAAAAAGAATCGGCTGACGCGCCAAAAACCGAAAAAACGAACAGTTGGGCAGACGGCTTTCCCGAATCCCGGGAAAGAACGCATTACACAAGCTGACCCAATAAAGAGAAAGACACTCCAAGGACAAGGAAACTTCCACGCGCCGATTGCGGTTTGGGCGAGGTGTTGGAGACGAGGACGACGAGAGTCATTTCCCGAGACGATAAAGCATAAAAACCAAGACATGTCCCTGTGTGTTATTGACAAATTGGAGGCAATAAGAACCAGTTCTAGAAGTGAATATTGAGAAGCGAATCCGTATTACACAGAAGTTAAGAGGCCCCGAGGCGGTAGAGGTCGACAGTCTATTCGCACGGTCAATTGGTCGCGTGCCAAGGGAGGCAGAAACTGGCAGAGCGTCACAAGGACAGGGTCACCATGAAGATTATTATGATTCGCCTAAAAACTTAGGACTTTCAAGCTTCTTTTCAGATATACGGTATTACAAGACTACAAAATTATGGGAAATCGTATTCCGCCCATCGAAAAATGCCTTTTTCCAATTGAATATGCAATAGACGTTCCTTGTCCATATTTTATTATTTCTTCGTAAGCCAGCGAGCGTCTGTCACTATGACACATAGATCAACTCACAAGGAAGACAGTATCAAGGATATCAAGGATCAAAACAAAGAGATCGACAACCTTCGAGAGCTGCTCCCTATTCCAAAGGCTGTTAGTCAAAAAACGGTATATTTTTCTTCTTGAAAACTGAAATAGAATCTTCAGGATCGAGCTACAGTCGTTCGAACAGTCACGGGATTTCTTCGTCTTCGAAGTCTAGATTGGCCAGAAGACAAGCCCACTCTTTCAGCAAGTCAGCAACTGCAGGTTTTATTCTCCTAATTACTCTTTATTTTGAGGAAACAAGGCCATGGAAATGTTCTGCTTTATTCTTGATAAGGATGGAAATTTTATTTATGCTACAGAAAATATGTCAACAACCATTGGATATCAGCAAAACAAACTCTTCGGAATGCCTTTTTTCGATTTACTATATCCATATGATCGTGAACTATTTCATTTATCTCTCTCGAAATCAGAAGAGTAACCTATTTTTTTGTTGAATTTATAGATTTTGTTAAGAGATGAGGAGCGATGTATCAGTCTTACTATTCGAATGCTTACAAAGCAAAGCAAGCGTACAATGGGATTTGCTATTAAAGATGGAGACAGCTATTACAAAGTGAATGAATGCCTTTTAGAGAGATAATGATTTTCAGGGGGCACGCATAGAAATTTTTGTATCGCAAAACAATAACGAAACCTCAATCGTGGGAAATGGGACCGTTTTAGACCGGAACGGCTATCCTGATGTGAATTAGCAAAAACAACGTACTAAAAAGACTTTTCAGATGCTACTTTTGACCGATCAATGTGTATTTTATTGTTCAGTGGATCTCACTCTCTTCCATGTAGCACCACCAGAGAATCAGTTTTTAGGGAAGCCATGGGTTCAACTCTATAACTCTTCTCTCTACCAATACATACATCCTGAAGATGTTCAAAAAGTTGCCGAGTTTCACAGAACCAGTAATTTTGCCTCAATCCATTAGTTATTGTCTTTTTCTAGTTACAAAATCTACCAACTTTGAGGCGGATACGCAATGTATTCGAATGATTGGTAATGACAACAGTAATAGTTACGTAACCTTTCATTTTATTTTCCGAAATTCAATGAAACGCGAAAAAAACCTGAAAAATCAAAGTTCGCGAGATGATGAAACTATAAAGATCCTTGTAACGCACTACGGGTAGATTGTGTTCCTTTATAAAATTAATAATCTTTAGAAACGAAAATCCGCAACATTCTCATACCGGACCGACATCACAATTCTCTTCTCTGACTTTCAACAACATTACTAACTTTAATTGGATACAAGGTGGAAGCTTTCTACCGTATTCCAGCCTTTCAACTCAAGCATTGAATTTATCCCTTCCAAACCAGCCAACTTATCCACAGGCTCAGAATACTCTTCCGATTACGCACGTTGTCCCTCGACTTCCTGCTTACAATTTGCCAAATCTGTGTCTCACTCATCATAGTACGTTAAATGTAAGTAATCACTTAAAAAGAAAAAAAGCTATAGCTATTAGGAGTAATTGGTCAAGGGACGGTTCAAACCGATCTGAAAAGAAGTCAGCTAAACGTTGGCGATAAACCAAGCAAAAGAAAGTAATAACCTAGCAAAAGGACACAACTTCTACCAATTGTTTTAATCCAGATTTATAGAAAGAACAGTTTTTAAGTTTTGTAATTATCTTTTTAATGATAATGAAACCTTATCATATGAACAGAAGTTTTGAATCACACAAAAAGAATAGGTGCTACATATATACACTCTGTCTCACAATTATGGAGCCACCATCAAAATGGGCGTATCTTGGCCGGGTGAGATTCTTTTGTGCTGAAATAACTTTTATCTAATTCTCTGGTATTTTGGCCTACTTTTTCTCCATAATCTAGCCAGGCAAGTTTATTGAGTAAAAAATGGTAGCCTTATCTCCAAAAATGGGGTTTCCCGAAATTTCAAAAACCTGGGTCATCAAAATTTGGCTAATGTAGTTCGATTCAGCTCGTTTTCGTGATTGCAAAATACTTTAAATCTCAAAAAAGGTTGGAAATTCGTGGAAATATGATTCAAAGAAGACGTCAATTTTCACCAGTTTTAGGATAAAAAGTGCGTTTTTTGGACCAAAAGTTGAGTCCTTTTTAAGTCATAACTCGGATCAATCGAACTGCATTAGTCATATTTTGATGGCTTGGGTTATTGAAATTTCGGAAAACGCTACTGGAGATGAGGCTATCGTTTTTTACTCAACAAACTTGCATGGCTAGACTGTGGAGGAAAAGAAGACCAAAATACTAGAGAATTAGATAAAAGTTATTTCAGCACAAAAGCATCTCACTCGGCCAAGATACGCCAATTTTGATAGTGGCTCCATAATTGTGAGACACAGTGTATTTCTCTTTCAGAGTAATATACAGCCTTTATTATAGCCGAAGCTACACATTATACCAACTTCCATTAGGTATAGGGTGGATGCATGCCGAAAACAGGCACTAAGTGCGTATCGCATTTTTCATGCAACATGCAAATTCCATGAGTTTTCTTCGGCTTAAAGTCCCAAAAAGGGACAAAATTGTTTCAAATTATCCTACACTTTATTATAGGAAAAGGCAGAGCGTATATTCAAATCAGCTCAGCGATGGTGGTCTGTTTCCTTTTTTTTTTTGGAAAAGACTAGTATTGTTTTTACATATCTTATTTTAATCTGCTTCTTTAATAACTAATATCTACTTATAGATATGATTTGCACGGCACCTCACGATTGGACTACAACGTCGTTTGAAGGTACATTTTGCATAATTAAGATACAAAGAAATTACAGCTGGAAGGCAAACTTTGAAAGAATGGAGAGAAAATAATTCTCGGCGAAGTGAAGAGGCCTGAAATTTTTGTACCGGTTTACTGTATTTATTCAGATTGTAGAGCTTTGGGAACATGTGCTAAGTCGCAGCCCTTCGTCATTAGGAGATGAACTTTGGCAAATTTATGAGCAGGTAAAGTTCGAATTGCCGTATTATTCTAATATTTACAGGTTTGTATTGCTGCTTTGGACATCTCTCGGCCTGAATTAGCCATTGAATGCATTCGACGCCTCAATGAACGTTTTCCTAGAAGTAATAGAGTTTTGAAGTTACAAGCAATGCAATATGAAGCTTGTGAGAAGTATGATGCTGCTGCGAAATTATATGACGAGCTAATTGAAGCCGAGCCTACAAATACTGTAAGTTAATCAGCCTCGAGTAGTCTTCTTTTACAGACTTTCAAAAAACGAAAAATCGCTTTATTTCTTACAAAAGGACAGCGTCTAGAGGCCATCAAAGAACTCAATGAGTACTTGAAAACTTTTATTAATGATGCAGAAGCCTGGGTACAGTTAAGCGAGCTATTTTTGGCTGAAAACGATCTTCCTAAGGCTGTTCATTGTGTAGAGTCATGTGTTATCGTTTCGGTAAGATTGAACACTAGAATATTTCCACTTTTCTAACTCAGCCCTTAAATTCTATGTATCATCGCCGTTTGGGAGAGTTGCGTTACACGATGGGAGGACAAGAAAATGTTGAATTGGCTAAGGCCTATTATGAACAAGCGTCCAAACTCAATGCCAGTGATCTTCGTGCGCACTATGGTCTAGTTTTAGTAAGTTTGTTTGTCTTATTGTTTAAAAAAATACTATTTTTAGTGCGCTAACTATTTAGCAACAGGGAAAAATTCTGCTGAAAAGAAGAAAGAGCATGTCACCGACGGCATTTCAGCTGCCGACAAAGTCATTGCGCTGTACGATAAGGTTAGATTCGTTCTTTAAAGTAACTTTTTATTTACAGATGTCTGAAAGTACAAAGATCTCTGATCTCAAAGAAGCTGTTTCCCAAATGAAAATCTCTCTTTCCAAGTAGCCATTCCATATTTATCCAGTTAATTAATGCTAAATCAAAAGTAAGCTCAATAAAGGTTTTTATTACAAAGCATTTTTCTATACTACTCAGCTCAACATTTATGATCAAAGGGAGAATAACACGTCGTAAACTAGCAATATTTATTAAACAATTGCCCCAATAGAAAATGTCCTTGGCATCAGTCTGGGTTCTAGTAATTTCGGCCGCGTTGAAAGCTTTCGATAGTCTCCAATTATAAGAGTACTGTAAGGACTCTTGGCTGACGAAACACCAAAAGCCGACCTTAAACTGCGATAGCAGACCATGAGAGTTATTATACATGTCAACCCTAAAATACTACTTGTTCGAAAAAATGTAAGATTACCTTCTGTCAAACTGATAACTGTTAGAATAACATGAATTTGGTACTTTTTGGAAGTACATTCGTCTTCTTCTGAATTTCTACTGCAAACCATTCTGTTCAAAACCGAAAATCGAAACTATTTAAGACTGATAAATCAAACAGACCGCCCCACTTTCTAGAAAAATTGCTAACGAACTGACTAGAGCGAAACATGAGCAGCCGAATAGTAGCAACTGAGCACAGCGGTCAAGACGCCTTAACACTTGTTCAACTTTAGTGAGTAATACCTAGCTGCAATAAAACAAAGAACGGCCGAGATCAAATAAGAAAGTGCGGCGGTTGTAGAAAATGCTGTACATGCTATATGGCTGGTAAGTGTGTCCAATATCTGAGAAAAGTTTTGTTTTTTTAAGTTAGACGCTTAACTTGCCACAATACCGATTCCAAATAAAAAATGAATACTCGAGAGTAATGCCCCACATGCTCTACACGGCCATTTTCTTGCCAATCCATCATTCAATTCAGAAGCTGAAATTTTTAGAATAAAAGTCCTCATTTATATAAAGGTTTTTTTACAGCTACCAGTTTTTTGATTTCTTTAACTAACTTGTAGTAACTTTAACAGAAGGAGTCCTTGACACAGTGGAGGATAGGAGAGGAGAATCACCGCTCATTTCTGAAAAGAGAAACATCTGCTAGAACAAATTTCAGCTAAAGTTATTTGCTAGAAAGAGCGGGAGCGCTAGTCATACATGAGACCTTACACGAAAATTCAATGCTGTGCAAAAGGAGAGAATCAGTTTCAAATGACGTTGCATTTTTTTAATTAGAAAAATGACTTTATTCGATAATTTCGACTTCGAAAAAAGCCACGAGACTATTTTTAACCTACTCCAGTTGCAAAGAGTCTCGCCACAAACATAAATTCCTATGTGCTAACAGCGAGTAATAAACTTTGAGAAAAGTGCTCGTCGAAACCACACGACTAATTCCTTGGCGCATTGCGACTGTGAATGCTTATAGAAAACACATTGTTTTCAACGTGTGTTGGGTAAATGTTTCTTTGCTTTAGTACTTTTGGCTTTTACCAAGGCAAAATCTCATGTTTCTGCGGGACAACTTGAGAAAAAATATCGGAAAACCCATTGTCTATATCTCAAATTACCAAAATACTCCTTCAGCAAAAACATAGACTCGGACAAAATTCCATTCATTTCCAGGGAATAAAATTAAATCAAAGAAGTGCCCATGATCTGAACACTAAATGATCGAGAAGATTCCATGCATGTTTCTTTAGATCAATGGATGAAGTGGGGCCTTGGTTGTAAAGTGACTCTCATCCGTGGCAAAAATGAGACACTCTTGCACACCAACAGCATACAAATTGGACTCGGAACTTGTCCCTATAATTGTTTGTTTTCCGGAGAAGTCCAATTGGGAAAGGACACCTCTCCTAGAATATTAATGACAGGGGGAAGAGAAGGTATATTAAGGGAAGGAAAATGCCTCAAACTTGAATAATCACTTACCATGAGAAAAATGATGTTATTGGTAAGGAAAGGGTAAATTACATGAAAATTAGCCTTATTCCTTTTATGCTAAGTTTAAGAATAAAATGTTTCTAGCATTCTTAGATGAGGTCAATTATTTGATTATTATTATATCCAGAATCGATTCTTCTAGAATATTTAATTGAGAATTCCAGGTGCGAAAAATTGAGCAGTGGTACAATTAGTTTATGTTACATTTAAAAATCCATCACTTCCTTGAGAAAAACTTGATAGCTCTACCGTTTTGGTGATGCTTTTTAATTTGTTATCAAAAGATTAATTACAAAAACACCTGCTGAACCATTTCCTATTAGAACAATGTTCAATGAGAATTCATTACCTCCTTCAGCTAAACAGATCACTGTCCCGTGGAAGTAGTTGTTTTCGCCTTATGGGATCTACCCATGAACTAATATTTCCGCATGTAGTGCAGCTAACCTATCGAAATGAATATCACAGAATCCCCGTTGCACCAGTGGATCAGCTACTGGGGGTAAAACTCAGCCATACTCAATAAGTAAATATTTTTTGACCACACTCCCCCGCTCTTTTAGTGACGTAGATCATGCGAAGCATTAGGAATATAACTTTATGATACAGCAATCTTAAATCTGTTATTGTCAGTGATTAGCAGAGGAGGTGTTGTGATGGTACGGGGGACTTTTGATTCATTCAGACTTATATTTCATATTTTTCATAGCGTTGTGTATCTTTTTGAAGATCATCGTCTCCAAAAGAAATGGCAGAAATTTAAGTAGCCTTTTTACCGGCTTGACCCAAAAACTACCTGAAACCCGATACTAGACCCTTTTAGATATTCACTTTAGTATTATTCTCGATATGACACGCTTGAAGAGCTCATATTCCCACGTGGAAAAATAAGCCTCCCTCCGGTTTGAGATTGAAGGCGAGGGCGGTGATTGTTCTTTGAAGATATTACGTCAAGTACGCCAGTCATTCACCTGTTTCGTTGAATTTTATTCTTTTTAATAACAAAGTACATAAGAACAGACAGCAGAACAATTGGATGCAAAATTTGCCATGGTTATTAGACAAAACGTTATGCTGATTGTTATTAAGCTTAAATATCTTTTATGTTTATCATTGGAATTTTCCTCGTTGTTTATAGTATTAGACTGGTTGAAAACAATTCTATAAGCTTCACGAAATCACTGAGCAGAGCTCTACTCAAAGAACTAGTTCAATTTATTTCCCATTGATGAGGCTTCTTTCGATTTTGTTGTTGTTGTGAATGATGACCAGCGCTGACGCGGCTCGCCTACATACACTTCAGCCAACTGGACAGACACTAATTCGAAGCGTAGCATGAGGATGCTTAGTTTGATTATGGAATCGGGGGCACTTACGATTAAAGCCATCGAGAAAGGACCGACTAAAGCGAGGTAGCTAAATCATGTCTGGAACATTTTCCTATTTATAAAGGTATTTTTAGATATTTTCTAGTTGAAATAGAGATGAGCGCATTTCGTAATTTTAGACTCACTTGTTCCCTAGTGGGAGGACATGCAACAATTTGCACGTTATTTTCACGACATATCCTAGTTCAACTCGAAGCCTCTTGAAAGAGTTCTTTGGCTTCCTCAAAGATTTAAATCTTGTACAAGTCTGCTCATTTGTAAAAATTTTTCTAACTGACACGAGCTGGCACAATTATGCTCGAGCCTCTTTTTACATACAATTTTTAAATAATATTTTATAAATTGTATCGTACAATTGGATTGTTTTTCCTATTGTTTAAATAGCATTTTCTAAGAGAAATTTCGACCATAATCCTGGAGCTTATCAGTCAGCTACACTCGTAGAGGCGTAGAACTTTTCTTTTTTGACTTTCTACTTGTACTAACAAATTCAGTGAGGCGCGTAATTGTACATTCCTTTTGATCCCGAGTAGTTTTTCCTTGGTGTTTGTCCGTCCGCTATTTCCTTCAATCCTTATTTCTCTCTTTTGATCTATTTTCTTTCGTTTCCACATAATTTTATTTATATCCGCTAGATAATTCAATTAGAATTCTGATAAAATTTAGTGGTTTTTTACCTCCCCCTTCGTCCGTTCAAAAATTATAGCGTATTTTTGGAACACTCTTTTAAAAGTCAGCAACTTCTCTATTTTTGTAATGTTCAGAAGAGAAGTTGTTCCTTTCCGGCAAAACATGATTTTTCCCTCTCGGATGACATATTCTCTGAGGTAATATCACGTTATTCCTTGACTCAAAGAACCCTGATTCATTCATATTTTCTAGCCAAAATGTAATGAGTAACATTTTATTGTTATAACTTGGTGAAGGCAGTGGCATTGACTCTTTTTTTCACTTTTACATTTCCTCATTACTTTTGAATTAAACGATGTATTGTTTTGTTCATTGAACATGAACTTGAGAGAATTAAAAAATGTGCTTAGAATTCCTAGAAACTTGGCTGCCACCTGGCACCAGATGGTTTTTCGGTCTACATTTTAATAAGATTTCGATTTATCTAATTAAAGTTGTACATTCCATCCACACTTCATTCTACTCTATATCTGATTGCTACTCTTGAGTATTTGCATAAAGAAAAAAGAAACCTTTCAGAACAATATGAAACAACTAGGCTTATTAATCATATTGGTCATATTATTTCCATTTATTACATCAAAACCCTACTTAGTAAGGAGGGTTCCAATTATATATAAAAGAATACCCCATATTAGGAATTCCTATTTACTTGAAGTAAGTGCTTATTTTAAGGAAATTGAAGTTACAGTCAATTTTTCCGTCGTCGTTGTTGTATCGAGCGAGACGATCACAACCAACTGACGCAGATTATGAATTTGAAATCGCATCGGAATTTTCATCTGATCCATTTGAATTGAAAGTCAGATTTTGAGGTCTTTGCATCTAATCTATTTTCCAGAACGAGGCTGGGCCAAAAAAAATAAAGATGCGACCAGGTATGAAAACAGTTGATTAGTCGCTACTTCGCTCTTCTCACTCCTTATATCTCACTGTGATCTCAGCTATTAGTCGTAATCAATATTACTTTATCTGTGCCGAAGTGAATTTTTCAAAGTTTTTTTTCTATATTTAATCCGAAGTATTTCTGTCTCTGAAAGATTAATTTATGAAACAGTGAACAAAACGCTTCATTCTAGGCACTGTATACACGCACGAAATATCACAAATAATAGAACCAACGGTCGTTCTTCAGGAGGAAATACAACGGTTGTATCAAATCCAAAAGAGCCTACGTATTCTTGGCAGAGCCGTTCCGTGGAATTTTTGTCTTTCCCAGAGGCTAAAGATTATTAAATAAACAAAAAATAGTAAGCTTACAGGCAAGGCAAAGCGATATGTTTTATTCAAGTCTATTGGTTGCTCAAGAGATGGAGGAATTGTTTGAAGGCAACCAACAAAAGCAGAGTAGCTGAAAATTTTTATTTTTTATGACTTTTAGCGACTTACTGAAATTTATTATCAACGGTTAAAAAACAATCAAGGAGACGATCCAGAAACGGCCTAAAGTGTTCCAACAGGCCGTAGAGCTCAAGAAGCGTTAGGAACTCCGATTGTTCCATAACCTTTTGATGTGAAACGAGCTTTAATTGTTCTACATCTAAGCTCGAATTTTTTAAAAGAATCGTCTCAATTTCCAAAATAATCTATAAGATTGTAATAGATAATATGCATTCCTTACCTCTAATCGACCTCTTTCTCTAGAAGCCTGACTGGTTGTAGGTCTTGATGGAAGTTCTTCAATAAGACTCTTCGCCTCTTTTGTCTCCAAAACCTCTGGAATCGACGGTCTAAACGAATATTAGTTTTGAAAGGATTTTTCCCACATTGGGTCAATTGAAAATTTTTTAGTCTCTTTGCTTATAAAACCAATGAGCAGATTAATAAGTTGGTTGTAGTCGATAAATTCACCATGTGGGGCAATTTCTTCTAGAAAAACTCGCCAAGGAGAGTCAGCCGCATGAGCCTAAATGTAATGAATCTGTCTGAGAATACTATAACTGGAAACTCACACTGGGGGAGACTTCGCCTATACATTTTAAAACTGATGGCTGGCTTAAATAACCACGCCCAAGTGAATCATACAGTCTGAAAAATAATATTATTTTCTTTATCCGCAAACACCTGTGCATGGTTTTGGAGAAAATGATTAAATTAACTCACCGACAAGCGGATAATATGCTCTCTAGTCGGTAGGGAGTTAGATTTTCAATAGCAACAAAAAGACCTGGAATCGCTGAAAATTTTTCTCGCTTTATCTTTAAAAAAGACAAGTACCTGGAAGATTTGTTGGTAATTGAGCTATTTTAAAGGGGACTCTCACTATTCCTTTTGTATATGTTGTTAGAGTTTCTTCAGGAGAAAGAGGCCTAGAATTTTATGCTGTCGAGTTGGTTTTTACAAATACCTGCTAGACGTTGGAGATTGCATGGAGGCGTTTGTGACAAGACTAAATCGTCTTAAGTTTCTTCCAAGGGCAGGATCAGAAATATTTAACCGGCTTGATTTAGATGAATTTTCCCTAGGTAGCAGCTGTGAAGAATAGGCCCTGCCAATAGGTGGTAAAATGTTAAGATGCAAAAGGGTATTCTAAAAAACAGTTTTTAAACTCAGCAGATATTTAACCTCATTAGGAGCGGAAGAGCTATTCTGTGCATCAAGTATCTCACGAATTCCACTAATGGGGTCCAGCCTAGAGAGCCGAAAGATCGAGACTCAGGCTGGGGAGTTGCTACGGGAGACGGCGATGGGGAGGCTGGCATGGAATTATCATCACGGGTGTCAGGTGGTGCCATTAAGTTTAGACTGAACGTTTGAATTAAGTCCAGATCATGTGATTTCTTAGATGAATGGTCATCTGAGCTTTGTTTGAAAAAAAGAGTGAGTAAGAAGAAGATCTAGAGCTGAAGGATGTGAATTCCCTTGAATCCCTTTTGGGCTTTTTTTGAAAATTGCGAAAGCATAAGTATAATCTGTTAAAAAAGGCGACATGGCCTCCTAGTAATACCGTACTCAGGATTGACGATTTCAAATTTTACGGTGCTCTTATTCTACTTTTGAATTTTCTTCATGCTTTAGTTTCTTTTTTTCCATGCGTTTATATTTGTCTTATTTCTTATGTTTAGACAACTAGTATCCGTATTTCAAATTAGTAAAGCGATGAAGAACTGTTCTGGCAATTATTTCAAAGAAGAAATGGAAGATCAGTCTAGTTTTCGTTTATTTATTTAGAAATTTTCTCAAGTAAAGTATACACTGCGTCCATAAATTATGGATCCACCCCTTTTTTCGACGGTTCAGGTGATTTTTGAAGCTTTCAAGAAAAATGGTGAGTGCTATTGTTTTTCTCGCCCGAAAAAACCCCCAGGGCCAAATTATTATCAATTCCCAATCAGTCCTTATGAGGTTAGGACGAAAACACGAAAAAACAGGTGTCCAGAAATTATGGATCCACATGAAGGTATGAACGTTTCTTGTCAAGAAAAGTTAATATGCAGTAGAGAAAGCGTCTATGATGTCGCCTGGGGCCTAAATCTTCAATTGAAATTGCCATGCCCTCTGGTGAACAACTTTCTCCTGGCGAGAAAGGCAAAATCATTGCGTACAATCAGATGGGACTCTCGAACCGAGAAATCGGAAGAAGAATTAGTCGAAGCCACAAAGTGATCAACTCTTTCCTGATAGATCCTACTGCTTATGGAACCAAGAACAACCAGCGTGGCAGACAAAGAAACTGACTCCAAGAGAGGAAAGAATTGTTGTGCGCAAGGCCTCCAACGAGATGATCAGCCTCAAAATAGTCCGAGATGATCTTCAGCTGAACGTTTGTAGGGAGACAATACGTCAGACTTTAAAGAGGAGTGGGAAGATCGTCTCTGCCAAGCTGAAGAAATCCCCAAAGCTGACATCTCAACACAAGGCGAACAGGATGAACTTTGCACAAAGGCATCTTATTCAGCAGACAAATTGGAGCAAGATTAGTATTTTTTTCAGCGTCATTTTGCTTTAGATCATATTCTCTGATGAGAAACGTTGGACTCTCGATGGCCCTGATGGGAATTTGCACTATTGGCATGACTTGCGAAAGGAAGAGAGAGTGTTCTCGAAGAGGGGTCATGGGGGTGGAGGCGTCATGGTATGGGCGGCCTTTTGTGCGGACGGCACTGTCGGAATTGAATTGGGACTTAAGCCCAAAATGAATTCAACTGATTATCAGGCAGTGCTGGATGCCAAATTGTTGTTCTACCTGAACACCGCTGGTAATGGCTATGTGTTTCAGCACGACAACGCCCCCATTCACGCGAGCACATCCACCACTCGATGGCTTGCTGCGATGAACGTGACAGTTCTGGACTGGCCTGCTAACAGTCCAGATCTGAACCCCATCGAGAACCTTTGGGGAGTCCTGGTGCGTCGTGTCTATTCTCAGGGACGACAATTTGCTTCCCTCAATGACTTGAAGAATGCCATCCTCCAGGAATGGAACAACTTGGACAGAAGCCTGCTCAGAAACCTCACCGACTCACTTCCTCGTCGGCTGATAGAAGTTGTTACCAACCAGGGTTTAAAAACCCACTATTGAACATTTTTGAGTTACAATAAATGCTATTTTTCTATGTGGATCCATAATTTCTGGACACCTGTTTTTTTCGTGTTTTCGTCCTAACCTCATAAGGACTGATTGGGAATTGATAATAATTTGGCCCTGGGGGTTTTTTCGGGCGAGAAAAACAATGGCACTCACCATTTTTCTTGAAAGCTTCAAAAATCATCTGAACCGTCGAAAAAAGGGGTGGATCCATAATTTATGAACGCAGTGTATCTTGCTCATTAATACGGATACTAGTTGCCTGAGCATAATATTAGGATGGTGCAAAAGAAACTGCCGATTTGACGGTAAATTTAAAAAAAAAGAAAACATCAAAGCGAGAAATCTTTATTCATCGAAATATTCACGACAAGCATCGATGACTTTCCTCCATCGAACGCGAAGAAATCGAATGCCATCTTCGAAGAACTGAAACTCCTGGGATTCAAAATAGTTGAGCACCCAGTTACGGACCTCATCATCATTCTTGAACTGCTTCTCCTTCAAAAAGTGCTGCATCGAGCGAAATAGGTGATAATCACTTGGGGCCATATCAGGAGAATATGACGGGTGAGGCAGGACTTCCCATCCAAATTCTTCGATTTTCTGCTGTGCGATTTTCGCAATATGTGGCTTAGCATTGTCATGCAAGAGCTTCACCGAAGTCATGTCCGCACCCTGGTGTTCCAATGCTTTGTACGCTCTGTTCAGCTGATGAGCATACAAGTCCGCATTGACCGTTTTTCCATGTTCCAGTAATTCAAAGTACACCAAAACCTTGTTGTTCCACCATACAGACAATAAGACCTTCTTCCCGTGGATTTCAGACCTTGGGGTTGAAACAGCACGTTCGCCAGCGCTCAGCCACTGTCGTTTTCGCGTAAAGTTGTCGTATGCAATCCATTTCTCATCCGATGTCACGATAGAATCAAGAAATTCACTATTCTTTGAACGATTCGGGAGAATGCCAGCGATGCAAATGCGGGATGCGAGGTTAGCATCACTGAGTTGATAAGGGATCCATTTTCCACAACAACTTTTCTTTCCAATAGCGTGAAGATGGCGTTCGATGGTGACATGATCACAATGGAATATTTTCGCAAGTTTTCGAGAAGATTGGCATAGATCGGCTTGAATAACGTCCCTTAGCTTGGCTTCGTCCACGACTTCTGGCCTCGAACCGTGCTCGTGATCTTCCAAAGTCTCATCTCCCTCTCTGAATCGTTGAAACCAAGTCTGGCACTGCCTGAGAGACAAAATGCCATCACCGAAAGCAGCACAGAGAGAACGATGAGATTCACCAGCGGACTTTCCAATTTTGAAGTTAAACAGTAATGCTGCTCGTAGCACAAACTTTTGGTCAACCATGATCTGAATAAAAATACAAGCATTTTTTAAATAAAATAAACAACAACCAAAAAATTCAAATGTCGAAATAAATAGCAAACAAATATGCGAACAAAACATATAAAAAAATAATGCCGTTAGCATCGCTCGTTTCTGATAAATGATAGCTGATATCTATCGGCAGTTTCTTTTGCACCACCCTAATAAATAAGGCAAATAAAAGCATGAAAATAAAAAAAACAAAAAGAAACTACAACATGAAAGAAATTCTGGAAATTGAAAAATAGGATAAGAGCACTGCAAAATTTGAAACTGTCAATCCTGAGTACGGTATTACTAGGTGGCCATGTCACCTTTTTTTAAACAGACTATAACCGACTTGATTCATTTTTCTGCCTCTGAAAACTATTCCCCTTTCATCGTCTATCTCGGACTACTCTTCGTGCCGCTCCTTGTCCCACTCCGGCTGCGCTAATCGGTTGCCTTGGAATAAGTACCGGTCAGTCTATATTTGCACGAATGAGGGTCCGGCCAATGCCCATTTTGTGTACAAACATACACAACAGAGAACGAGACTCACTCAACTACAGTCACCGACAGCAGCTCTCTCGCAGTGCCTTTTATGATGAATGCGATGTTTTTCTTCTATTTTTGGAAGCAGACGTTTTGGCTGGCCGATTAATGTCTACCTCATTGTTCTCATTTCTGTAGCATTTTTGGGTGATCGTATGGAATTACAAGACAATTTGCATACGATCGCCGGCTGCCTTTCATCTAGGATTACCCCACTCTTGGCTCGCTAGCCAACCATACAGCTCTTGAGACTCTGCAAGGAGAAGAAATTCCTCTTATTGCCTCATTTGCAACTGTCTTTTCTTTTCCCACCTGGAAGACAATGGTCGAGCTACCGTCAAGTGTTGCGTTTGTTTGTTTTATTAAGACGCAAGTCTGGCCGGTTGCCCTGGACAAAACATGAATTTCTCTTCTTGTGAGTTCCAGCCATATATCCCGCTGTAGGGTCGTTCGCATACTAACGAGGTCTGTTCGTGACTCGTAACGCGCGTGCCAATCATTCCCCTCTTTCGATAAATTTGGTGGAAGTGAGAATCCACGTAAGGCTCACCGTTTTTATGGTTCAAGAGGGCGAACCGGAAATCCTCAAAACAAATAGAGGCGCGTAATTTTTCCTAGGCTTCCTTCGCTCCTCGCGAAAAGGAAAAGTTTCTATTAAACTTTTGTCGTCTATTGTAAGCTCGAGCGGGCTGATTCAGTTTGTCCGATTGCCGCCTGTATTGTTTGGTTTAATGTTTTCTAACGTGTCAGCACTGTTTCTGTCGTCTCGTTGGCTAGAACGAAGACACTGTATTTTAAAAAATAATAGTCTCCCTCTCCTCTCGTTGGCTGAAAGCCCCAGCCTTACCTCATATCTGTCAAGGTCCGGTTCTCAAGAGCGAGCTATTGCCTGCCGGGTGTGCCGCTTTTTCCCTCAAAGGTCATTTCGGAGTCAAAGGAAAATTATAGGCACCTCTGTGATTTGCGTTTTGCGGTGCGTGTACGCTTGAGTTTCTTATTTCCTGGCTTTTACTTGAGGGAATGATAAAAATTTGTATACTACGCTGGAAAACTTTTCAATTGTTTGGTAGCGAGAGCGCTCTCTCCTCACCTCATAAAACACAGACACGGACCCAGTTTTTGACGAGGAGTCTGAGACATGTTGACCTAATATTTTGAAAAGATTATAATGTTGCCTTCCCAGATCTGCCGAACAATTCCGCCTCTTTGGGTTGCAAACGCGTGGAAAGAGGTGTAGGCTAGTCAGATAACCATCTTCAATTCCACCTGTCCACATCCTTCGAATTAATGTTTCAAAGCCCAAGCATATTATTTACCGAAATACCGGTTTTCTTCGCTCCTAATAACTGATCATGAAGTTCTCTACTCCCGGAAACTAGTTGTCGTGGACGTAAAATGACCGATACAAAGCGCAGGTCAGACGGACTCGGACAATCCATGAACTTTGGCTTGAAAACGTTCACATATAATCTCAAAGAAGCACCACTTGCTTCTGATTGCCCTCGCTCTCACAAAACCGCTCCACGTTCTCTCGCCCAAGGTAAATCAAATGAATTCTCATCCTGTCCGGCTGTTTCGCCGTTCCCATTCCCTTGGCTTCAAACTTTTTCTAAAACCGACCAGACCATGCGAGGCCTCAGCGTATGGATCATAACTGTCCAGTCTCATGTTTGTCCATTGCTTGTAGAGAGGGGCTCTCCTTGCCCAACATAAGAGGCTCGTCGTCTAACGAACAAGCTTTTTCATTTGGCAATTTAATGTAGAAAGGAGAAAAACAAAATATTGTCTTGAGATTCTCTCTATTCGTTCTAGAACCTTTTCCGCGCGCCGTTTTTTATACTGACTGGGAATGATTAATTAAGGGGAATAAATGGGTCGACGATTTGGTCCGATTCTACAGCAATATTAAGCACTTTTGCGGCTCAAATTGCGCAATTAGGCTGTTTCTTGTCCATTGACACGCTTGACTGTAACTCAGCCATTCCCCGCATAGATCCAACTTGTCTTATGAATCCAGACGCGTGTTCTCCTCGTGTTTGCCCTTGCGTGTCCTCTGTTCTGTTTTGTCTTCTTTCTGTATATTTCCTGTCCTTTATTTGCTCCCGCTACTCTCTAACTTGAAGGTCGGGTCTTTTTTAGCCTGCCATGACCCTCGGGCAACTGACAGTTTTTCATATATGAGTCAGGTCTGTGTGTCTATACGCCTGTCACCGCCTACGTTTCTTTAACTTCAACTTCTTGCTAGACAGTCGTATAAAATAACTTCCTTCTAAATTATCTCTGTTTCATTTATTTTATCTGTTTTAGACGATTCTGCAGGCTATCACATCTGTTTGCAATAAAATCCCCGTCTAGCTTCTCATTCTATTTAGTTTGATTTTCGATATTGGTGACGCTTTCTTGATGATATGGAGGAATTTGTCCACAAATTAATTCTGAAATTTCTTCTTTCCCTCAAGGTCTGATAATGGAGCTGCTTATCTCTTTTTTCTGTTACGACTCATCACAGCAGTCCCCGCCCGCAGACATGAAGTTGTGAGCAACAGCTGCCACAGCTGTTCATGATATTCATCTCTCATATGTACTCATAGATATAATTTTAGAGATTCTCGCCTCGAGATTTCAAGTTATGAAGAACGAAAGATAATAATCTCAAAATATTCGCGCGTCATCGCTTCCAAAGCCAAGTTTCATCTCCATTTCCGATGGCTGCATTCCCGAAATGATTCAACTCGCAGCCCGTTAGGTGGCGCGCAAGTGACTGTTTACTGAGAATACACGCGGCTCAGCTGTTGAACCTCGCTCATGTGTCGGGAAGCTTGAGATCTTTCGGAGAGAGCCGAAACAAAACTTTTACTCTTCATTTTCGTAAACTGGGTTACCTTTTCTTCAGCATTAAGCTGCTCTTCCACCTTTTTTAAAATTTTTCTTTGTAAATAGGGGGAAAATATCACATTTTGAGTTAAATTCATCTAGTAATACAAAGGCATCATTCAATGACCATCGGCATGCCTAATAATGATGTCCTTGTATGCATCGATCCCGAGAAATTGATACACCGATCCGAACGCAATCACTACATTTCTTCTCCCTTCAGACTTCCTGTTAAAACTTTTACGATTCTCAAACATCTGTCTTTTATTGTTGTAAACATCGAACATTGTTTCTTTACCTCCTTCCTTCTAACCTTGCATAGTACGGGAGCCAATCTATTGACCACTATAAACGAAGGACATTATTTCGAAATATCAGTTTTTCAGGCGTATCACTCTATGGGCTGCTTGGAACTCATTTTGATTTACTTACTGTCTATTTTAGAACGTTCTTACCTCGCCTTCGAGCCAAGTAAACTTATATTTGTTACACTTGACTCGGTTTGCTTTCATATCGAGCGAGTAACGATAACGAAGTGTGAGTAGTCTTTCATCCCATCAACAAAAGCAGTTTTGGAAGTTCGAAATGCCCGTTTCTTCCGACGCATTAGTACCACGTATCGGTTCATCTATGGGTCGGGGACTGGACCGCAAGCCAGCTTACCCAGTCCCCGACTCATGCCAATACATAACCGCGATAATTCATTAGCTTCCTTGCTTTCACTTCGTTTTCGGCTACTTCGCGGTTTGCAAATGGCAATGACAAACTTTATCGAATATTTACTATACTTTGCTATTATTTTCTTGAAGTGCCCCTGGACAGAAAAGTATAGTCAACCGGTCCTTCTCTCTATTACCACGTCAATCTGCATTGAGCGACATTTGCCAATGCCTTTTGGAATAGCCAATGAAACATAATCTCTTCAACATCTTCCGTAAAAGTTCTACCAACCCCATTATTGATAACGATTTTTCCGTATCAGTAGTGTTCTCAGCTCCAACTTCTAAAGCCTATGTCACTTACGCAAATTCGACCTTCATTGCTTTGAGGACCGGCATACTTCCTTCAAGGTCCTCTTCGCTAATTTATTTGATGTGCTGGCTAATTACCTGCCGGCGGTGGTGGTTTATTGTAGGAAATTCTGTCTTGACCTGGTTACTTTCAAAGTGTTCTATCTCTTGTGAAAATGTCTCTATTTCACTGCTATTGTCTTTTGCTTACTTTCACGTTGCTTTATTTGCTCGAGACAGCCACTATACTCACGCCTCAGTTCACATCGATTTGAATTTATTATTCGGAAAAGTATCCTAGATAAAAAATCATCAAATAGCCTAACTGTCCACTAATTATTAATATTGACTGACGGAAGAACATAATTCTTGCCGTCGAGTGTGCAGATGGGCTTAAGCTGTTCTACCACATGTGTCCAGTCAAAGAATGTGTCAATTGATTATTTCCTAAGAAATCAAGTAAGAACCCTTTTGAGTCGTGACAGGCTTGTGCAGTGCACAGACTGTTATCGTTACACCTGAACGGCGAGCTCTTTCTTTGCCAATCGAAGCAATGAATCACTTTTTGCCCCGTCAAAACAGCACATTTCTAATAATTTTTTTTGCGGAAAACTGCATTAGGCTGTAGCCGCAAACTGGTTTTGGCTCGAACGGCTAAACTACTCCAGTTGCAGCTAATATCATTCTCTAATGCCCTACTTTACCTAGCTTACTTCTTAAAAATGTCCTTAATTTATTTTAATGCAAAAATGTTTAAAAAGGCTTTGTGAAATTAACAGCTTGTAAAATGTTCCAATGTGTATAGTTAATTTATTTCTTTGCTGAGAATAAGATAGTCTAACTGTTGCTCTTCTGTAGGGCAAGTACCATCTTCCAAATACCCGTTCTTATGGAAAAATCCAAGCGACTTGGCATTAAACGCAAAGACAGTTGCAAGAACTTTAGTCAGTCCTGCCCTAAATAGAAATAGATGCCATTATTTGTTTATCGCCTCACTTTTTACACATGTTTTCAAGAACTTTCAGCAGTAATGAGCCAACTCCTTTTTGCTGATACATTTCTTTTACTTGTAGCTCGAAGCTGAATATAAAAATTGGACGCTTAGTTGGAAACATACCAGTAAACAGAAGGAATATCATTATCTAATACAAATCTATAATGAACGAAGCCAACAGGCTCTTTATTAGTTTCAACTATGACGAATCTAAAAAAGAAATTATCATAATAGAACATTCAATAATAAAAAAATTACCTCGATGTTGTTGAAAAGAGTTCATTTTGCTTATTTTTTGCATCATATCCCCACTGAGAAATTTTATACCTGAAAAACAGTCAGAAAAATTATTAAAATTACCTACATTTCGTACATATTTCTATTGAATAGATCAAAAATCCATTCTTGTTGCTCTTTTTCTAAATTTGTACCCCAAAACTCGCTAAGTTTTAAAATTTCTCTGAAAAAATGTCTGGCAAATTAAAAAAAAACTAACCCATCATTTGTTTTTAGCTCTTCTTCTTTTGGATCACAACCTAGCTGCGACATAGGTTTAGCTAATTTGCCCGCCTTTTTTACCAATTTTTTTCGTGCTTCAGATGGAGCCATTTTTGCCTATAAAACGCCAAATATATAAATGAAAAAAATATAAAGAAAATGAAAGAGCTGACAAAAAATGTATTTAAAAAGCGTTTTGGCGCTCAGACATTATCAACTGGGCGGTGTTTGCTATCGGCGCGAGACCAGAGATGCAGATTTTGATTGAAGAGTGAGAATCAAGAAAAAAAAAAATAAACGGTGAAGATTATTCATTAATATAATAAACAAGTAAAAAAAATTTGAGAAATATAATACCCTATAACTATTTGATCTCTTAATTCTAGATGGTTACTGTAGTTTTGCTCTGATGATCTCGATTCATCAGCGAGAAATCCTTCCACATAGTGTTTACCCCATTTCCAAGTATTTTTCTGCCTTCCGTTTGATGTTTCCAAGTTGCCTGACGCGGGATCTCCGAACACCCCTCTAGCCAACAGTGTGGACAGCTGGCAAGCCGTGCTGTAACCCGTGCTTGATCACTCGATTCTCGAATTTTCTCACATTTGACTAACACGACTACGTATAAAAATGACTACTTTTAAGGTAGAGGAATCCGTATCGCCCGACCAGTACGGTCAGGATGGCTTTTTCCGGTCACCCCATTCTTGATGTAAGTTTTTATCATCTCTTTCTTTCAAAGTAACTATATTCAGGAGATCAAAGGCGGATTAAAGCTTCGACCAACCAAAACAGTCGACAAATCTAAGCCAATATTTCTTGCCGAGGGTGAAACAGCTGATTTTTCTGCTGCCACAGACAAATCAAAGAACTTAGAAAATGCTCCAGCTCCAATAGTTCAAATTTCAAAGGCTGCCTCGCCCAGAACTTCTTGGAAAGATAGGGTATGTTATATTAAAACTAGCCTCCCACAATTCATATCTAGATAGAGACTCCAGTCGCACCTGCTCTCGATTTTCCCGGTATGGGAGTTGGAGGAGGCCCCCCGCCGCCTCCTCCTCCTCCGCCGGGTTTTGCTCTGGCTCCTCCTCCGCCTCCTCCAGCTCCGGTAATTAAGAAAGCTGCAAATCCGAAGCTTTTGAAGCTAGGAGGCAATGTAGAACCTTCAGATGAAGATAGAGGAGCTTTGTTAAAATCAATCCAGGTTTTAAACGCTTTTTTGCTATCAATATACGATCAATTAGAGCGGAATTCGGTTGAAAAAGACAGTAACTAATGACAAAAGTGGTCTAGTTGTTGACGAGGATCTAAAGAAGAGTTCAGTAAAACTGGTGGAACCGACTGAACCTCCTCCAGAGCTTCTTATTCCCAAGCCGAAATCCTCGCCAACAGGTTCACATAAATTTGAGACATAACAACGCGTGTTTTCAGGCAGACGAGGACAGCTGACGCCAACCACTCTCTCACCAAAGGGCATTTCTTCAGAGGATGAACGGTGAGAGACTTCGAACAATTTCTTGAAAAATTTATTAACTATTTTTAGCTTGGAAAATCTGTTAACTTATAACACAACCATATATTTCAGATATCTTACTCCTGATGAGCGAGATTTCTCAGACTACGGTACTCCGGAACCAGAAGAACGTCCTCGCAGTAAATGGAGTCGCACTCCTGAACCAGAGCCTCCTAAGAAAATTGACTATGCATTTGATGAGAAAAATCTTCGAGTTACTGCTGAGGTTCTAACTTCTTAGAGTTTATAAAAAGCTGTTTTAGTCACTGGCTGAAGAAATTCCAAAAGGACTAGCCGCTTCAAAAATAGCAAAATGGCTACAAGCAGAAAACGTGGATGGAGGCGCCACATTACCTCGCCCCAGTTTTTCTAGAGCCTCTCCTATGCGAACTTCTCCTTTCAGTGAAGTCAATAACAATATGGATAAACCTACCTTGGAGCAATTAAAGCTAAAAGCTCCGTCAAAGTGGGCAGTCGTTGATACAGGAGGTCTACGTCGTCCTGGGCAGGGAAATGTACCAGCAGATAAAAGTAGAGAAGCAACTCCTAGAGCTACAACTCCTCGCCCTTATCGCGATAGAACGGGATCCAATCTCGACGCACCAATTCTTGATAGAGCTAGAACAGCAAGTCCAACTCTTGAATTCTCTTCAAGTCGCCGTCGATCTAGTGCACGGGAATCTTCTCCAGAGTTTAAGATTGAAGAAAACCCAGAACCTCCTGCACCAGTGGCTATACCAAAAAAGAAGCGAGCTTCTATAACAAAGAAGACTGAATCAGAAGCCAAATCTGCTAAAAAGTCTGAAGGAAAACAGGAGGAAGAGCCAACAAAGTCTGCTGATAGTAAGATAGAGAAGAAACCGCTTACCAGGAAAAATTCCAAAGATGGATTGTCAAAGACTGCCAAAAAGACAACATCTGATAAATCTGCATCTTCCAAACTGAGCACACCCCTTTCAATTAAAACCGACTTCTCGCAAACTGCTCACAAATCATCTGAATATGCGACTGACTACACTTCTCCTCGTTCAAAACCCGAAATTAAAGAAACTCCACCAACGCCGAAGTATTCTCTGAAAACCAACGGAACAGCTTATACATACAAAAAAGAGAGGTATGACTTAAATTTAAGGGCTTTGAATAAATTATTATGACCAAGTTTCAGAGTGACTAGTCCACCACCCGAGTCTGCTACGGTATGTCAACCATCACCTGTCTCTTCAATGTCGTCAGCATCTGTTCCCTCTCCATCGTCAATTGGAAGTACCTCTCCCGATCAGGCACCGAGGAGAGCCAGACCAATTAACCCTAACTTTGACAAGGTTTGATAACATAGATGCTATTTCAAAATCAATTCAAGTTCAAAGAGAAATTTGCGACTGGCGAAGTATCAAATGCTACTCCTTCTGGAATGAAATCAGATCTACCACATAAACTAGGAACAATCTCAGTGAAGGATAATCCATTTGCTAAGGCGGCCTCATCAAGTCCGAGAGCATCAATCTCTGCTTCAACTGACGAGGCAGCCGCCGTGAAAAAGGCTGTAAAAGAAGCTGCCGCCAAGGTTTGTAATTTTAGTACGTATTTTCCGAGTCAGTATTTTAAGAAAAAGTAAATCAACTTGATAGTAAGTTTCGTGGAATTTTTGAGAAACTAACCCGAGTGAACTAATTGAATGAAGGCATGATTTTGAGGTTAAAATCCTATTTTCTAAAGCTCACGAGTAGATCTTTCGGGTCCAAGTGGAATATAAGAAATATCCTATGAAATTCCCGAGAGTTCTACTTATATAAGCGAAAATGAAACTGCCTGGAGTGTGGTGAAAACACCTGAAAAAAATCCACTTTCAGAATATGAGCAAATCACCTATAAATGTACCAATCAGCGCACCGTGGCACAATCAAAAGCCAGATCCCTACTCTCCTAACTATTCATCTCGTGATAAGTTCTCGCCTTCCAACTATGAACCGTCAACATTTTCCCCGTCTTATTCTAGCCGTCGTAATTTTGACTTTCCCTCTACGACTCGAGAGACCAGTTGGCGATGGGAGAGCACACCGTATTCTTATACAAGGGTAAGCCATTTTATTTTACATCAATATACAGCTAATGCCACGGGAATTTGATGTTGGCAGAGGCAACTAGTGAAGGGCTTACAAATATAATCGGTTATTTTCAGGCAAATACCGATTTACCGTCTTCCACTTCAAACCTAGACGATGTTCGGCGTTTCTACCGCTTCAACATAGACTTCTCTTTGGATAATCCTTTAACTTTAACGCGTCGATAGTCACATCTTTACCCCCACTTGTGGCTTTCTAAAAGCACATTTCTTCATTACGCGTAGTTTTCTTTCCCTGTCCGCTTTCAGAAATAATTTAAGCACAGCTATTTGTACATACCGGGTGCTTTTTCCGTTACATTAGATAACCGGTTGCATTTGACCCCAACAAAAATTTGACTCATATTTTTTGAAAATCCTTGCAAATTTTCAAGGAGTGTATTCGTATCAAAGAGCCAGATTTACTTAAACCAGGTGCTTTTTATATTGAGCTATTGTCAGTTAAAGGGCTAGTGCCTTCCTTTTTGCCTTATTCTTTGCTCAAAATGTGACAGCTTGGCCAGCCGCGCCAAGCCGGCGATGCAAAGCATTTTCTGCATCTAATAGTCCAATTTCCTTCGTAATAAAAATGTTCTCTGAGAAAAGACACAAAATTCGGATTGTTTCATGTCTAAATATTGTAAATATTATGTACATACGGCATGTATAACAACAAAAACAATAACCACGAAATCAGAGATACCTTTAAATTCCTGAAAGTGGGCACAGAGACAGTAACGACGACCCGTTGTGGACACCAACTTCAGCCGGTGATTGTTGAGATCAGCTCACTTGTCTGCTGCCGTCATTAGGCATTAGCCGTTTCGCACGCATCAATCCAATCAGAGTAGACATCAATAGGCTCCGATAGATAGTTTATATTCGTTTGGAAGTCTTCTAAGCAAACTCTGCATGATATAAACCCGACATTCCGCTCTCTGTCCCTGAAAAGTAGATTTAAGCTTAATTACAACATTATTTAGCTATATTTTATAATATATGATATGATTTTGTGATAGATTAATAAGCAAATACTTACATTTTTACCTCACAAACTTTTTCATGATTACAGAAGGGACAGTTGAACTGGGTTTCTAATGGCTCTACAGCCTTAACTTTTGGAGGTGGCTTCCTCTTCGACTTGCGCTTTCCCATATCGCTGAAAAAAAACTAGATTAAGTAATAGAATGATCAATCAAAATGGCAAATGAGCAATAAAAGGTGCAAGTAATGCTTGGAATATACCCATTGGTAGTTTAATATTTAATAAAGCGGGTAGTTTTATGCCATAAAAGTTGCCAAAAAAAAAGTTTCATAAAATCATTGAATTTTAAAGTAGTATATTATAATAAGAAAAGGTTGACGCAAGAGAACAAAAGAACGCGTGACCAACCTGATTTGATCTTCCAAGTTGTATACTATTAGGCAGTCCATTATATGGATTTCGATTTAGGGAAACAGGGACAAAACGGTGCATTTATAGAGCTATTGAGGAACAATATGATGCAATCTGGCGAAAATATTATAAAGGGTCAAGGCGTAAGCTTGGAAAGTATTGCGAAAGTCTTCCTCTTCGAAAGATTATTGCCGCGTCGCTCGGGCGAGCGTCGCGATGGAGGCTAGGTCACGCAGATAACAAGCTACTGTAACTTATTTACTAAAAACTATTCCAATGGCATTTTTTTATATATAAATCTTTGTATATTTGTATTAAATTAAGTTTAAAAAAAACAGATTGTTTCAGATGAACACATTCCCAATATTGAAAATATGTGGCAAAGGAACATATAATCAGTGTAGAATGCTTCTACGACCTCCGAAAAATCTGCCATATCGAGGAATATATAGGTTAGTGCTTAATTATTGTCCAACTATTCTTTCTTTTGCTTTAGGACGGAAGGAGAAAAAGTTACAAAAGGAGAGTTGTTGGTATGTCAAGGAAAATTTAACTATCATCCAGGCTTAAATGTAAGCTCCATTTTCTATATATTTGTTTTCGTCAATCTATTTTAATGAATTATTTTAGGTATACTTCGAAAATGATCGCGGAGAAAAGCTACTAAAAGCAGATTGTGACGGAACTGTGCGAATTACTACAGAAACTATTTCTCCGGATTTTTCAATTCCTGAAATGGCAAATTATGAGTACAAAAAGGAAATACAAATGCGCAAGCTTACGTTTAATGTTGTTCCACTTCAAATGTCTTCAACATTTAATTATCAAGTAGATATTTAGGTTTACCTCTTATAATTGTCATAAGTGCGCATAAACAGTTAGAAATACATAAGCAATCGAAAAGGACGAAATTCGTTCAGATACCTACATTTTTGAGGCAGTTTTATCAAGTTTGCAGATGAATGTCCCATTCGTGGAAAAACCTAATTTAGAAAGAGGTTAGTGGCTTAAATTTTAACTATTATTTAAGTATTTTTAGATATTCATAGAATTCTGGAATTGATAGAACATGTGCAAAAAACTGGAGAAGTAAACTCTGCTAAACTCCTAACACTACAAAAAATACTACAATCAGATTTCTTTAATGCAGTTAGGGAGGTTTATGAGAGCGTTTATGATACTATAGACTTAGAAGGATCACCTGAGGTTGGAATATCTGCTTTTTATATGTTTGACTTTCAGATAAGGGCTTCTGCCACAGCTAAAGCAACTGTTGCAGCTTTTGCTGCCGCTGAAGGCCATGCTCATCCTAGAATTGTTGAATTACCTAAAACAGACCAGGGTCTAGGGTTCAATGTCATGGGTGGAAAAGAACAAAATTCGCCAATTTATATTTCTAGGTGAGTAATTCATATAAACATTATATTAAAAACAGAATTATCCCTGGGGGAATCGCTGATCGCCTAGGCTTTTTAAAGAGAGGAGACCAATTAATTGCTGTAAACGGTGTAGTGAGTTTACTTCTCTTTACAATTTTTTGCCTTTCTTTAGAACGTTGAAACAGAATGCCATGAAAAAGCTGTAGATCTTCTTAAGTCAGCACAGGGAACTGTTAAATTAGTAGTCCGCTACACGCCACGACTATTGGATGAAATGGAAAAGTATGTATCTATCTCACTACTTTGCCTGATTTCAGAATTGTAGAAGATTCGAAAGACAAAGAAGAAGGGGACAGCAAAGCCCTGCAGCAACAATTCGCAAATAGTCGTATGTTTATTTTATAACATAGTTGAGCAATTTCTATTCATCTCAGGGATTTAGGAAAAGATAAGGTCGCTATGTTAAAGCTTACTGCTATGTCTTATTCTAGAAGCTTGCCAGATTACTGTTTATCTCATCCCCTGTATACATATTATAAGATCTGAAAATTGCTTTAAAACTTCCAGTTTGAAAAAGCTTTAATCTAGTTTTTTTTAAAATTCAGAATTAAATGTATTTAGTTGTGCTTACATTATTCAGAATGGTACATAGACCATAAGAGCTATATTATTATTCTTTGCATATTTTGGATTAATATTTAGATGAATCGAATGGCAGTTTTTTTGAGGCATAGTTTGCGGAGATCTATCAATGCACATAAACGCTTCTCTACTCAAAAAAATCTTTCTTCTGCCGATATCAAATGTACTAATAAAGCAAAGGAAAGGCTAAAGGTAAGTTTTTATTATTATTATTACTGATAATATTTGTAGAAAATTTTGGATAGGCAAGAACGTCTAAGAATAGAAGTTGAAGGCGGTGGTTGCTCTGGGTTTGAATACAAGTTATTGATCGATAAAAATTTAAATGATGATGATTTAATTTGGTCAGAAGACGGAATACGAATTGTAATTGATGAAGTAAGTCAGTAAAGATACATTGTTTATAATTCAGATGTCGCTCAAATATTTAAGAGGTGCAACAGTTGATTATGCAGAAGATCTTATGAAAGCCTCATTTCGCATAATTAATAATCCAATTGCTGAGAAAGGTTGTTCATGCGGTGCTAGTTTCGCATTAAAAATGGACTAGTTGCTTTAAAGTTTGAAAGAAGAGATACTAGTATGAATTGTATAGTAAAAAAGTTTTTTAAAATCTATTATTCTTTTTTAGAAAGGTGCTTTTCGTTGATATACTTGGTATATTTTAATATATTGACTTGTTTTATAGATGTATACAATACGCATGCGTTTTTTGCCACCAAGGCAGCTTCTATCAGTTATACGAATAGCTAACGAAATTGTGCTACCAAAAGAGGCTAATAAACAACGTCAATGGTACAGAAGCAATGCTAAAAAGTAAGTTTAAACAATAAGTTTATTTGTTTCAGTAAACATTTTTTTAAATTTCAACAAGGGGCTGTACTATTTGGTCTCTCATGGCTTGTAACAATAAAAGAAGTATTAGGAATAGAGTCTCTTCGCCTGGATAAAGATCCTCTAAAAGAAAAAATAAAACAGGTCAGTATTTTTATCTCAGAGCCTGAATTCGACAGTCTTGGATTCATAGAAAATATGGAAGATATGACGAAGCTATTCAAGTGCTTCAAATTGCGCTAGAAGAAGCACAGGAACGAAAAGAGGAGCTGCCAATAACAAGAGTATTCGATGAAATGGCAAATACTTTCTATCAAAAAGGCGATATAGACGATGCTGAGCAATTTTTCCGAATTGTTATCAAAAGGTATTAAATAATTTTTATTTAACAAATTACTCAAAGTTCAGGTTAGTTGATGTACACGGTAAAAGAGATAGCGACCCCGAATTTATTGGAGTTTCTTTAAAGCTAGCAGATATTTTTGCTAGAAAAGGTCTGCTCGAAAATGCCGAATCTGGATATAGGCATTGCTTAAGAAAGCAAATGCAGGTAGTCTTTTTTACTAAGTTATCTTCTTATTTTAGGTCATTCAAGACCATATGAAGAAATATTCAATTGCACATGGAGCTCTTGTCGAAGATAGGCATCTTGTTGATACTCATGGCCAAGCTTACACAGATCCTTTAGCTCTAATGGGAATGACATTAGAAAGCTACGCACATTTCCTTGTAAGATTTTACATATATTAATAATGTTATACCAATAGGTCACTTACTGTGATGATAGTCGCCTAAGAGAAGCTGAAGAATACATGGATGAAGTTTTAAAAGTGAGTTTTTTTAGAACGAAACAAAAAGTTATTATCATAGTGAATAGAGCATTTATTTTTCCAAAAATTTAGATTTCCTATCAGATTTATGGAAGTAGCGCATATCATACAGTGAATATATTAAACAATTTTGGAGCAACTTTAATAATACGCAATAGGTTTGAATCCAAAATTAATTTTCATTAGTGTAAAATATAGGTTTGAACTTGCCCTTAAATATCTCTCCATCGGTATTCAACGTGTAATTTATGTTAATGAATTTGCAAACGCTTTACCAGGATACTATTGCAATTACGCTGAAGCATTATTCCATACCGGAAAAAAGGTATCTAATATTTTATAAGGTCTATTTTTTTTTAGGAGGAAGCATTAGACTATGCTAGAAAAGCAGTTTCTTTGGCTCGTTCCGAAGATCCACAAGTGCAAAACTATTGTCAGAAATTTTTAAAAGATTTAGAAAAAGACTGCAGCAAAGGATCAAAGAAAACATGGTGGCTCTTTTAATGCTACCTTTCTTATAGGTTTATAGAATAGGAATTTGTTATTGAAGTACGGGTATTTGTTTTTGTTTCTAATATAAATAATATCGTAATTATACAGCCTTTTTAAAATTAATTATTTATAAAGGGATTGCCCTTTTTACTTTGTAATTCATATCTTTCTTTCGGGTTTTTCAATTAACAAAGCCAAGGACATTTTATCTATTTTTAAAAGCATGTTTCCTCTAATAGAAGCATTGGCTTCTTTTTCAACCCCTTGTTGGCTTTCATTTGAGGTTTCCCTACACCACGCTTGAACTTTTATACGCATTTTGTCGTTTGGAATATCTTCCCATCCAAGGAACACAATAATCACTACCAGTTATATTTTCAGGATGTCAAATAATCCCCAGCGGATAATAGATTCCAATTACATACAACCTTCTTCTTCGTTGTCAAATGGTATGCTTCCTATATATTACTAAACAAACTAATTTAGGTGACCAGAGACAACGAACCAAGCACAATCTCAATCCAAATGCAAATACGTTCGTACCCCGACAAAATGCCAATCAAATTCCTTATTTGACAAACCAACACCACCAAATGGCAAACGCACAACAGATTCACCAAATGATGCAAATGCAGCAACATCAAGTGTACAATCCAAGTCAGGTAGGAACCTTCTCCTTTCTATTCTCAGGAAAATTAGTAATTGAAAATATCTGGATAAAAATAGATATAAATGACAAGTAAAGTTAATCCTTTCAGTTTGATACTCCTCCTTACATGAATCCTGGCTACACTTCTGGTAATGTGTATAATCAACACATGCCTTCCTATGGCTGTGGATATGTAAGTTTACTTCATTTTTAATGGATAGTAACAGCTATAGGTAAAAAGCTTTTTGTTCATCATCCAAAAAACCTCTTTCTCGCATGTCGGTCGGCCGCCGTCTCTTTCTTATTCTCCGCTTACTAAGCTAGGTCACTCGCCATTACATTCACGTGTAGCAAAGACCGATTATAACTCGACTATTAACATTCAATCACATTGAGCATATTTTATTTCGCATTGTTTTTCATGGCTGGGCTTTGAATTTCCGGATTTTCTGCTCGTCAACAGTGTTTTCAACAAAGCCCTCAGCGCGGCACTAATAGGCCGCGATTTATATTGATTCCTCGCGGGACGAACACGAATTTTCTCAAGCTAAACGGGCTTTTTTCAGTAACTGAAGTTTTTTTGATAATTAAAATAGTCTGTGCTAGGTTTTTTAAAGTGAGCAGCTAAATAAACGTAGCGCTTTACTCAAATGTTTGGGGAACGATTCCTTTGTGTGCTGGTCAAACAGGTGGGACCTCGATTGCCCCGCCAGTGGCGCTATTGAACAGTAAATCAATTTCAGGTACAAGACCCATCGATGGCTAATTCCTACTACCAACATGGAGATGGAGATCTTGGCTTTGATCAGGTGCTTCTAGCTTTTATTAGTATTCTCCATGAGGCTTAGGCAAAATTATTGTTAAAAGCTTCATGGGTAATTAACAGATTTTCTCATTTTAAACCAGATTTTTCAGTATGGATTTGCCCAACAACATCAATACATAGCATCTAATGATCTTCAACAGCAATATAAACTTTCGGCTAATAATAAAGAAATACAAGAAGTACGATTTCGCATTATTCGATCACTATAAATTTATCCTAGATCCTCGTTGGCCTGGAACAACTTCTTCCGGGCGGTGAAGAATTTAATTCCTGGGCTTTGGCTATACGTGATCGTATGAAAACAATGAGTTTGGAAGGGAAGAAGCTAGCCATTACTACTGCATGTGAAATGGTTAAAAATTACTAAGAAAAAATAAAACAAAGTTTTAGGCAACGATTTCTACACCTCCGAGCACGCCTTTTCCTAACCAGAATGACCATCAAGCTCAGTACAATATGGCTCGTCTGATCGCTTTCCTTTCTCAAGAATTGCCTACTTTATTAGCAAGTGTTATTCTTCCTTGCCTACAGCAGGCTCACGAAAATCGGCCAAGACTAAATGAGCAACAAAAAGCCAACTTACTAATGTTCTTTGCTGAACTTTATACTAGACTAGAAAGTGTGAGTTATTTTCTAGTGATTTGTAGAACAGAATATTCAAACGAAAGTTTACCACCTTTTTCAGTTCATTTTATAATATGAAATATTACAGGAAGTTGCTGGAAATAGAATTTCACCACTTGGCAATGCTCTAACAATGCAGATAAAGGACTTCCTGGAGGTTTAGCCATTTGAAATTTTTAAACACATTTTTAGCCAAATAATGTTTCCGATGAAGGAATGAAGTTGCTTCTGCAAGTTTTTAAATTAGCAGGTCGAGATCTTGACTCTGTCCCTGTTCTCTATAATGAAGTAAATGGCTTACTAACTATTATGATGGGATATGCGAATGGCTCAAGAAAGCTCAGTGAAACGATAAAGGCTCACATTAAGGATCTCCTTGAAACTCGAAATAAAAATTGGGGAACTACGGTAATTCTGCCTGTGATACGTAAAAGAACCCTTTTTTAGTACACTAAACCTTCATCTTCAAAAGTTTATTGTGCTGACGGCAGTCTGTTAGAGCTGAATGACGATGAATCACGTTTTTTGGATGAATGCTTACAAGAATGTATGTAACCTTTTTTCAAAAAAAAATAATATACCTTAGCAAGCAGTAACGATGCTACAGTACATGATCCATCTGATATTTCCTTAGACGAAAATGATGTGATGAACGAATTTGACACCTTCATGAAGGAAGAGTCTCTTCGCGAACAACAAAAATTGGTTGACAATATTGCCGCAGGGCTTGAAGGACAAAAACTTTTCGATGAAGATTCATCCGAGAAGACTCCGCGTGCTGAAGAGTCAAGTCCGGCTAACAAGTCTGCTGAGGAACCCCATTAAATTCGTGAACCTCTTTCTCTCGAAATACCCTCTACTCTCGGGTAGTTTTTGAATTTAGTAAAGCTTGCGTTGTGATTTTAAGATAAATCGTTTTTTAATTTCTTTTTTTAAAGACCGCATCTCTCATTTTTAATCAATGTATAAGAGTGATCTTTTTTGTTTTTTTTAACGTTTGTGTAATTTCTATCTAAATGTTAAGAAGAATAAATTTGTCAAACGAAAAATAACTAGTACATTTTTGGTATAATCACTGTAATTAAGTTCAATCTTTTCGTATCTATCATAATAGGTGGGTTATTTAACTCACACCTTTTTTGGTAGACGTCATTTTATTTCCCACATATCGGTTTATCTTGTAGGATCTCAGTATGCATATATAGCCCTTACAATGGGTGCATTGCTACTTGGTACTGAACTTTTATCCTGTTTTCTTCTGACTATATGGCTGCTGAATAAGGTTAGTTTTTTTAAATATTAAAATTGTTTTTAAATCTAATTTACAGTATGCAAATTGGAGAAAGCTTTCGCCTATAGTATCTGGATCAGTATTTATAGCCTGGTACTTTTCATTTATTATTATTTTTGTACTGCCGCTAGATGTTTCAATCGTAAGTTAATTACTTCGAGATTTTTAGTTTTTTTTTGCTATTACATTATAAAATTGCAGACATATTTTAACCGCTGTAAGCATCAAAAAGCTAATTCCACTGAAAACTGCGAAAAACCGGAAGGATACGTTCCAGATGCAATTCTTCTTCGGCTCTGGCAAATCGTATATTGGTCAGCCCAAGCTCTTTGTTGGTTAGTAATTGCTTTATTATTTTGATATTTTTAGGTTAATTTTACCACTTCTTCAATCTTATTGTGCCGCTGGAGATTTTACTGCTATGGCAAGATTTAAGTCTGCAGTCATGAATAATATTATCTACTACGGAATATATCTGACAATTTTTATACTGATTCTCTTTTATGCTATGATTTCGGGAGTAGCAATTAACAGGTAATCCTTTTAAACGAGTAATTATCATGTTTTAGCGAACATCTTAAAGTTATTCTTGTGTCCGCATCCAACACTTGGGGACTTTTTCTTCTAGTAGTCCTTTTAGGATATGGCCTTGTAGAGTTGCCCAGAAGCTTATGGCATACTGGCAGTCGAAGTAAGCCATCTTTTTTTAAATTTAATATATTTTTAAAGATTATCGGTTGAAGAAAACTTATTTTGACTTGGAGAAGTTGTCTGGTGAAAAAAATGATGCAGAAGACACTGTGAAACAATTATATAGGTGAATCGCCTTTTAAATTTACAATTTTTGAATAGAGAATCGCGTAGAATTCTAAATACATACAAGAACAACGAAAAACTACACAATTTAGCGCAAGAAGTAATTTCTAAATTTCCACAAGAGGTAAAATAATTTTGCAACTATAACTATAATTTAGATTGTCGATGAAGTCTTTCCGGCTCGTAATGCAACAGAGTTTTCTGGAACTGCAGACAACAAATACATCCACAATCCTAAAAAATATCTCGTAGCTCATCATAAATATGTTATCGAAGCAGTTCAAGCGTACAAACGGTCATCTGCAAGATGGAAGTAAGTTTGGCTAATTCTTATCACTAAGGCCTTCATGTTGCTGTGTGAAAACTAGCACAATGTTTCATATTTTTAGGCACCTTATGGAAAGAGCACTTTTTTTGGAAATTGTTTCGCAAGCAGAACTAACTGGAAGGATGGACACTACAATAAAAGAAGACAATTCGTCTATTTTGTATTATTGGCACGTTGTATTTAAACGCCCTGTATTAAAGGTGATACAGGCTACTTTTAGAAAGAAAATGTTCCAGATTATTGCGGTACTAATGACATTTATGACTGTTCTCATCCTCTTATCAGAATGCACATTTTTCATTACACATCCAACTCTTTCTCCAGCTGCTCTAATAATGGATTATACAGCAGAACGATTTCGTTATAAATATACAGAGGTAAGATCATTATTTTCTTAATTATTTTTAGTTTGTGGCAATTGGAATAATTTTCTACCTTTGCTGGTGTGCTTATTTTACAATTTTTCGTTTAAAAATTTATAAGTACTACCATTTGGACCCGCATAAAAATACGGATGAAAATAGTTTACTATTTAGCGCAATGTTAGTTTATTTATTTCTCTTTTTATAAATCATTTAGGCTAATTTGCCGTTTAACGCCACCAATTTGTTTAAATTTTCTTGGGATGGTTCATCTTGATTCTCATATTACACAAGCCAAAGATTTAGGAGCAGAAACACAATTTACTAGGCTAATGGGGCATTTGGACGTCCTTCCTATTCTTGCAAAAGGCATAAATATTTATCTTCCAATATGTATTCTTATCCTATGTGCAATCAATTACTATAGGTATGTTATTAAATTAATTTAATTTCAGCCACTTTAAGACTTGGAACTTATCTCCTCCATACAATTGGTTTCGATCAATTTATTGCACAAGACGAATTTACTCAAGACATGATAGAAGCTGGAAAGTCTTTAGTTCAATTAGAAAGGAATTGCATCAATAGAAAACTTAATAGAGAAAGTAGACAAGGGGCATGGGGAGAAAGAGGTATTTATATTTTTTGAGCTCAAGAAATTAGCGTTTTCTCTTAAGCAAGGGTGCGGCATACTGTCGCAGAAGGACGCTATTCTGATATTGCACAAGAAGATGAAGAAATTGGTCTACTTATAGATGACTGTTCGCGAATAGACAGCCAACGACAGGAAAGGAGTCCATTTCGAGAAGATCACCCAACGCCGGCCAACATTTTTGATGACATGTAAAAACTGTAGATAATCATAGAGTTAGTTCAACAATATACAGTCTAGTCAAGTAATATTAACCTGTAACATAATTATTTACATATCGTAATCTCGGTCTCGTTTTCCTTTTAGAAAAGCTGTGCAATACTCTTAGCCATTGTTCTAGAGGTATTTTTTGTATTTTTAAACTTTCAATTAAATATAAATTGTAAATATAAGATTGTTCCTGTATTTTTATTTCGTTTATTCATAATTTTATCTTATATTAGCACTTTTTTGGGTTTCAGGAGTTCAGAGTGATGGCCGTAAATCAAGTATATGGCGGCCCAGTAGCAATGGAGGATCTATTTGGAAATCCCTTCGCAAAACCAAAAATTGTTAATCCTCCAGAACCAAACCCAGTAAGTTAAAGTATTGTTGTAATTATCTTCAGGAATTTATTTATAAACAATCAGCATATGTTACTTTAATAGACCAAATGATAGGTTCTCGATCTAGACCTTGGAAAAATGACACTATTCCAATTAAACCTAAGCAAGTAAGCTAGCAGCTTTTCAATAAATTTATTAGATGCTATCGTTGCCCGAAATGACAAAAGAAGAATTAATAATGTCAAGACTAATGGAAAATTGTGCAACAAAAGCAATAATTTCTGGAGTATTAGGATATGGAGTTGGTTAGTGCTATTTAGATTTTCTGTAATGCTAATATTGTCTAGGAGTTGCTTTTGGTCTTTTCACAGCTTCGGTTGATCCACAATTAAGCATGGTGAATAATGATCCAACAAAGGCTGTGAGTTATTTTTTTTACAGATACTGCTATAATTTATCAATTTTTAGTTGACTTTAAAAGAAACATGGAAAGAAATGAGTAGCCGAATGAAATCATACGGAAAAAATTTTGGGTCGATCGGTTTTATGTTTGCAGGTTTCTTACTTTTGGCTAAAACGCATTTATTTCTTTAGGAACTGAATGTTTGCTTGAAACAATGCGGGCAAAATCAGACTGGAGAAATGGCACTTATTCTGGAGGAATTGTAGGAGCACTTTTAGGCCTTCGTGCAGGGATAAAACCAGCAATCTGGGGAGCAGCTGGGTTTGCAATGTTTTCTACTCTCATCGATCACTGGATGAAAGGCGGCCACTAGAATAAAATAGTTTTAGCTTGTTATTTGTTAATATTATTGTTTCTAGCGGGTATTTTAGAGAATAAAGTGCCTTAGTCATCTTGGAATCGATTTGTATGCTTTGTTAGGATCGCTGTCGGGTGATTTGTGTGGCTACTGCGATAGACAAATTGTCGTCGCTTGAAATATTCCCATCGGCCAAACATTTGTTTTAAACCGAAAGAGTTCCCCAAGTGCTACTCAAATAGCAGCTGATCATTTTATTGGGCAAGTTTATGAGGTGTTCATAGCTCTGCCGCCAGATTGTTGGCGTTTTTGCCGCATCACAAATTGACATTAGATTATGGTAGCAAAGACATGTTTTTGGCTCATAGTGATACTAATATTGTTTAAAATTTCAGTAGCTCCCAAGTTATCATCAGGCAGCACATTTATCCACTTTACTGCTCTTTTTACAGCCTCTTGTACAAATAGAGACTGTGTCATCGCCTATCATAAACTGCTCTAATCAGCTAGCAAGGAGGAGAACTTGCGCAAATGCATTCCCCTTCACCAGAGCAGGAAAGCGATCCCACCAATATGTTCCTCGGAAGCAAATGTCACAGTTGTCACTTCGGTGTCTTTGAGCGGCTAATCGTAAAACGGTGCCGGTGGCCGCGCAGACAAGCTGCAGCCTGATTTACAGCCAGATACTTTAGCACATTGAACCCTGACGAAAGGGGCTCAGATGTCAATTGACTAATTGCAATAGAGAAATGATGTTGTATGCAAATATGTTAACACGTTACATTTTTCCCTTAAAGTATCATATTTTTAGAAATAGAGTTGACTTTTTCCTATAATAATTTAGCCTAAAGCCTACATAGATAATTATAAAAAATTCTAAACGTAGCCAAAAAGTTGAGTCCCGCGCACGCCTTGTCCTTCCAGCCACCCTCGGCTGTTGTGTGTTACACCTCTTCGCGAACTGACAAATTGCCAAGATGGATGGATTAGCGGAGGCCTGGGTGGCACAGTTGTCTTCAACGCCTCACCTATCATACCATCATCAGTCAGCGCTACAAAAACTCCATTCAGACGGGCAAACATTGGCATCAGCTGTTCACTACGTCAGGTCTTTCTTCCTTAAAAAAAGAAATAGTCTGACCCCCAGCTTTTAATTCTCGTCGCAACATGACCGTAAGAGCGTCATGTCACAAGAAATCTGTCAAACTCGTCGCCGCGCCAAGCCAAACATTGGGCGGATTACGGTAAGAGCGTTAGTTTCGCCAGCCTCGATATTCGATTTATGTTGACAAGTGAAGCAAATACTATTTTGAACATCTCAAGAAAATTGGATAGCTCATCCACATCCCAGATCTTGGAGAACAAAATTTCCGCTCCGATTAACTTTCCGAAAACTGACATTCGACTTTTCAGTTTGAATTTGGCTCTTATCCGTATTCGTATCGTTACGGTATCGGTTTCGGAGAGGCACGTTGCAATTTAAAGAGACAATGTCTCGCTGCTTTTAATCAAATTAACTCCCGTTGCGCGACGATTCTCGCCGATTGTTTTGGTAATAATTAAATTAACCAAAACTTTCACAAGATCTACGTGGCCTCATAGGACTAGATTTTCCTCATACAGTTAAATATTGCTAAAAGTTAACACCTCTATGAGAATATTAGCGATTTGGCGCAATAAATGTGCAGATGCTAGATAATTTGCTTATTTATTGTATTTATTGAAATGTACAAACATTGATATAACACAGTGCCCCGGTTCTAGTTTTGTTGATTCGATTTGCGAAGAGAAACGATAATATCGCTACGAGACCACCGAAGTGGAAAGATGGGGGCATAGAGAAGACGGTGTCTAAGCTTCTTTTTTTCGGATTGACAGGGCAGCCAAAAGGCAAAAGAAAATAGATCTCTTATAATTCAGTTCCCCCTTCGTGTTTGGACTACCTTTGCGCTAATCGTCGCATTAATTTGAGCGTTGATATGCCCTAATGTGGAGAGAATCACTCACCTATACCTTAATATGATACGGCAAGAACTAATTCAATGACACAACGCTCTAGTCGGCTCTACTAATAGGAGTTCTCACAATAGTAAGAGTTTATTGCGCAACCGTATCGATGTAGCATCGCTGATGCAAGAGCAGTGGGCTCTATAATTGTCGGATTAGCCGCAACACTCATCCTCAAAACTTTTCGTAACTGTAAACAGTAGGAATACGGTAGCTCTTTTTGGATCGAATTTCATAAAGAAAAATGATTGATTCCCTCGAACTGGAAAGGTGTTATCAGCCTGTAAACATTATTGGATGAGAAGAGGACGCTTCTTTCGCTCGAAGATAACGCGGTGTGCCCATCCGCTTACCGTTCTTCTTTCATCTGCCGCCGACTGTTCCTCGATAAAGTTCAACCTCTTCCCACCCAAGGTTAATAAGGGTCAGCTGCGATATCTAATTGATCACCATTTACAAGCTGGAAGAACATTCATTGCTTTCTTTATTCAAAACAACCACTTCGAACCGGGATATATAAAGTGTAAAAGTGTGGAAGGAAAGAATGAGCTTTTATTGGTCAGTCGAAAATCAAGCTCAATTGTCAGATCAGATCATTGCAAATACACGTTTCCTGGAATACTGTAAAGTAGAAAGAATTATTGTACAAGGCTAGGGAGTTAATTTTTCAGTTCCGTGTGGTTGAACTCTCGCCATGGCTGCCAACAAGCCTTGGGGATCAACCGGGGGCACGGGAATGGGGAAGAATCCCGGTGGGACTCGAGGAAATCCAGCTATTAAGGGTATTCCTCCAGGAGGAATAGCAGAAGCAGTTGTGACAATGGGCAGCATTTGAGGTGGGATGAGATGAGAGGCTGGCATGGCCGGAAGGCGGATATAGGGTTGGTAGCGCACAGACGCCATTTCGTTTTCCGATGTCCTCTTGTATCTATAATTATATTATAAAAATGTCTCTCCAGGTAATATAATCTCACTAGTCTTGGTTAGAAATATATTTTCCATTATCCGGCTAGTTATCCCTCCCTCATGCTATCTCATAAACAAACCCATTCCCATTCTCGAATAACTGATTATTATTCCCCGATTAATGAAAAGCTCCTACTGTATGCAAACGAGAAAGCACCTCTTCTGACTGACCTTTTTCTTCGACGAAGATAGGATCCATTGTCGAACATATCGTGAGCTTGAGGGTCCAGTGCCCAATAATTCCCTTTGCCGGGGTTTCCAGGTTCGCGCGGGACTTTTACAAAACAGTCATTGAGACTCAAATTGTGACGAATGGAATTCTGCCACTGCGGAAATTTTTCCCTGAAAAAATCTGATAAGAGGAAGGAAGTAGGATTTAAATCAATCCAAGGCGCCAATCAACTCACTTATAGTACGGAAAACGGCCAGATATGAAATCGCAGATTTGCGAAAGTGTCATTTTCTTATCTGGTGCGTTTAATATTGCCATTGTGATCAGGGCAATATAGGAGTAGGCTGGCTTCGTTGCTCCTGATTTACTTCTCGTGCCTGGCGGACTTGGAGTGTCCGGATTAGTTTTGAAGTCAACCGGTTGCACGTCCTCGCCTTCGTCATCAGATTCTGGTTCTTCTTCTGCTTTTATTTTCGAAATAGTGAAATTCAGTGGTTCCTCGTCTATTGTCGAGGAAGATGTCCCTTCTTGTTCATCGTCCGGTGAGCTGGATGTTGATGGTCGTGGTTGATCTGACTCCTAAAAATTAGCTCGATTTACAGCGGAAACATAAAAGCGAATTAATAAAGCAATGTCTTGAAAAAACGAACCTCTTCCTTTTTCCTCTTTTCCGGCTCTTCTAATGAATCATTATCGTCTTCTTCCTTTTTTCTTTTTCTACTGGATTCTTTTTCTACCGGAGAGAGTATCGAATCTACAGAAAAAGTGGCTCGTTTGGTCATCTGAAAAAAACTAGAATAAAGAGATAGTAGATGTTTAGAAATGAGGATTTTTAGGATTAGAGATGTCCTTGAGAGTTACGGTAGTAGACTCCTTCTAATTCCATTGTCTTACCAATAAATTTTGCACAAAAACATTTGTTTTGTTTGTCTTAGAAGCACGGGTGGATTGTTCGGACCAGCGAGTGAGATGTGACAACAAGCCGTGAGCCGACAGCTGCCAAAGAGATCTACGGTAGGCAATCTCTTTAGAGACTTTTAACTGGAGGCCAGTTGTCAAGATGGCTATTTCGACAAAAACAATTCTATGCAAAGGTCACTGAAAAAACAGGAAATAATAAGACTTCTAATGGGCAGCCAAAACAGTGGCCTTTTTCAGTTATCAATGTAAGAGGATAGAACTTCCAACCGATAAAACTCAAGGCATTCTTGTTCGAAGAAAAAAAGAGTTATTCACTATAAAAATAAGCCAGAAGCTGAAAAACTGTGGCTAAACGAGCCGCTGGGCAGTCCTCTCCACTATCACTACATTTATTTAGGCAACGCAAACTAACAAGACTACCGTTGCTGATAACGATAAAATATGGGAGCCGGGGAAAAGCTGATTGTTGTGTGAGACTGAGAGATTCAATTTATAGGGAGACTAGGCGCTACAGTAGTGGGATGTGATTGAGTCAATGTTATTTTCGGCGAAAACTGACAGGCATTCTACTTGGTAAACTGACTGATGTAAGAACTCATGAAAAAATGAGCATAACATCGCGTTTGCAGAACTAAAAACAATAGACAAGAAACTCAAAGCTTAGCTATAGCTCTCCTTTTTTGAAGTAAGAGTTAGCCTGGATGGAAAGTGGCTAAAAATAAACAGCACGATATCAAACAATACGGAAACTGCTAGCAGATCATTAGACATCATTCTTGAATTAGAAAGTTTGTACATAGCTCTGGGCTATTTTGTTTCAATGAGCCTCATGAACATATTAGATCGAGGGATTTACATTTTACAGAGCAGTCTTATGTCGCCATTTAGATGGAGCCTCTTCGGGATTACTGTAATGTCTTCACGGATTAAAATTAGAACGTTTTGAAAGTGAACTGGCCGGGAAATAAAAGTAGTTTTATAACCGAAAACATTATCTTAAGTATTGAGAATAAAAGGTAAACGAAATCAAAACAAAGAAAACGATAAGAGCCAAAGACTTGGTTAGCTGTTGGATCGTAAATTCCTTTATCGACCTACTTCCCAGAAAAAAATTTACTGTAACGTCTGCCTGGAAGAACAGAAGACGACTTTGAAAACGATGTCAGTTTATCAGCTGCTAGGGAAATGTTGTGACAACTGCTGTCAGCTACCGTAATACTTAAGGATTCTTTGCCTATTTTCAGATGAATTTTCGGACAAGAAGAAAATAACTGAGGGCAGTGGTTGGATGAATGGGCAACTATAACTCCGCCCCTAATAGAAACATGGATGAGGGCCTCTTCTTCTTCTAAGGTGGGCGGGGGACGCAGCCGACGAGGATTGGCTGGCTTGGTGTCTGGGTGTCGCTCCGCCCCGATTTCTTGGGGGCGATTGGGAGGAGTTCAACTCGGGTCGAGCATCTTTTATTGATTCCTTGATCAGTAATACTTTCTGATTTTATCGCTGACAAGCCAAATAAAAGTTCCTAGGTAAGTCCAGCTCAGAGCAAGAAATAAGTGTAATTTTCAATACTTCCTAACTAGTAAACGCTTTGAAGCTTTTCTCGATTTTTCTTACGCAGTTATTCGTTTGAAACTCTTGACTGATTCTTAAGCGCTTCTGAGAGCCAGTTCCTAATCTAATGACAATAGAGTAGAATACTTTCTGACAAAATCTAACTGTCACAGCTGATGCGAGACATCCGCCGTAGAGCTGACCAAACGAATTAGCCTCCACCCTGTCGCTTGTCCATCCGTTCGACCGAAATATCAGCAGATAAGCAGGCGGCGAAAGGCGCGCATAGGTTAGATTAGGTAGCCAAGGCTGGGCAACGCAACATGTAAACTTTTTCTGAGAATGTTTGGAAAACGAAGAAAATTACAGTAAAGACAAAATAAACTTCAGAGAGAATGAAATTAAGGTTTCCTATAGATGTATGATTTATGTAAAACCAAAAACAAACAAAACCTGCAGATCAAGCGATCGAAAACCGTCTGAGTCAATCGGCCGGCATCTCTCTGGCCCTATCTACCCGATCTGTTCAGTCCGTCTTGAAAAACTAAGTCTCCTTCCTTGATCGATGATTGTAGTTCAATTACATTAGTCACTTTTCTCCAGAAAAAATCAAAAAATCTTAAGAACAACTGTTTACATTGTAAGGAAGTCGGAAAAGACGCGAGGCATACGGGCTCGATCAGTGGGTGGACACCCGCCTGTCGCGGTCATTTATTACCGTGCCACCCATAGACAAATTGGGCGGTGAATGTATCAACTTGTTCGAAAAATCACATCACAAAATTAGATCTATTTGCACTGATTGAAAGAGCGAAAAAGCCTAGTATACATATTTTGGGCTGACCTATTTGATTTAGGCTTTATTATAGGAAATTGCATGTTTTGAATTCATACAGCTTTTACCAAAAAAGAGGTATTTCCATGATTACAACATCTGCATAGCAAATTGTCCCAGAGCTACAGTACTCTCACTCTTCCCAACAACAATTACCTATGCGCAACTCACTCGCCTAATCGCAGTTCCCAGCGGCGGCGGAAGCAAAGAGAAACCGAGTTCTCAGAAGGAGATGCGCTGGCCGCGATTAGGAGACCTGGCAGCCGACAACGCGCGAGAACAAAGTGTTGAAAATTATGGGAAATTTCTTTCTGAATCACTCGTGGTCACAAGTGAATCAGGTTAAAAATGAGTAGAAGGCCGGTCAAATGAAATTATAACCAATAACATTTCAAGATCACAAACAGGAGTAAAAATTAAGAGCTGAATGTTGATTTAAGCTTTTTTTGTTGTTGAAAAATTATTAGAATTGATCAGAATTAGAGGATGGCAAGGTAATTTAGTTGGAATGAGAAGAAAAGCACAAAACAAATGATGAAAGTGAATAAAAATAATGGTTTAGATAGTTCCACCAGTGTGACGGAACGTTGTGATTTCAAGTTGCGATAGCGGAAGGTCGAAAGAATATCTGTGGAAATGCGAGCTTTAACTTAAATCGAATCATCTAATCGGTGAAAATATTTACCTGAGTTCGGCTATCAATCCTATTTTTAATTTAATAACTTAAGAGAACTAGATCAACAATCGGGGGGAATTTCCTCGGGAGGGGAGCCCTCGAGCCAGGTGTGTGGTAGCCCTCGGGTAATAATGAGTACGCCTTATGATCCCATTACGGTTGATTGTTGACAGGGAAAGCAGTTTTGAGCCAGAAGGAGAAAAGATTCTAGGGCTAAAGGTGCGGCTGAGCTGTTTTGAAATGTGACACTGGCCGCCTGACGGGGAGGGAACATTTTTCGCAGTAAATGATAAGTGACAAGAAAGAATAACTGTTATTCTTGCTGTAGAAACCTGAACAGCTTACTTCTAATGATGCCACCCATATTGCGCTTATCCAGAAAGACTCTCAACCGTGATCTCCGAACAAAGGGTGCAGAAAATTTCTTCTTACTCTAGCAACATGTGATTTACATTTGATCGCGTAGATCTTCGTGTAGACCCGAATGCTTGGGCACTTCCTTTCCGGATTAACTGGGGATCGGCAATCCAAATTGAGGTCGCAATTTGCCTCTGTATCAGATGACCCGCTGTCTGTCATTGGTCATCGGATTAGCGCACTTCTGACTTTTCCGGTCCACAGTCTTATTTTATGATAGGGAACATTAAAACTAATTTGGCTGAAATCTGCTGATGACATCTGATCCGGCTAAGTACGCGAGACAGGGGGAGGGATGAGTATTAATAATTTTGGAAGACATCATTCTCTTTAAAATTAGCATGCGGATCTATGAACAAAAAGAGGCTATTCTCTGGACTTGTTCGTACACACCGTTGATCCTTGACATTACAGTAACCTCCAGATGACATATCATTATCCTCATTGAATATGTTCGCAGCTGGTGAGTTCCCATCTACACCAGTGGCGCAACTAATCGGCTGTTTAACCGATTCTGACAAACACTCTTCTCGCTACCGTAATTCTACTGTATTCAGAGGCAGGGAAGCGTGATGGGGTGAGCCTATAGTCGGGCAATGACGAGGAAAACATTTTTAAAACTTCCAAGAAAGGATCAAAATTAGCAAGAAAGAATTGTATGGTTGTACCCAATGTACGATCTGCAAAATGAGGCTCTTTCAAGCCCCTAGTGGCAGATTTCGGAAGTACAGGATTAGCCTTTATGTTATTGGCACATTTATGTTGATTCACATGAGGGTCGGACACTGTTGTCTCAAGAAGTAGTCAGATTAACAGTCACTTACCGTAATCCCAATAAAGAGAGACCGCCACTGCCGAAGTGACCTCCTAGCATTTGCATAACAGCACTGTCGCGCCTTGATTATCCAATTCCGAGAGGTGCTAACTCTTTTGGGGGTTTATGACCTGGCGATTATAGCGGGCGGTTGGGTAAGAAGTAAATATTATGGAGTAGTATTGATGTCCTTGGACAAGCAGGTAGCTTTAGGATAAAAGGATACTGTAGCCCACACAAACTGGAACATGTGAAATTCCTCCCTTTGTTTTTCATGAGATTGTTCCAGCTGATTGAGCCGCCGGTGGGACTGCACAACTCCAGTCGTTTTTTATGTTCAGGTCGGCAGAGATGAAAGATTCTCTCGAATGGACCATCGGTTGTCCTTCTCGCCTATCTGGGATAGGTGATTTATGGTGGTGGCGCAGCACGTTTTATGAACTTTCCTCAAGTATAGCTTGACTTTGAAGATTAATAGAGAATTAATGGGGATATTTTATCTTCAGAGTTTTATGTTTGTATTTATTTCTTCCTCTTTTGTGCAAACTTCTTGAATAAAAATTTATTTTGACTTGAAAGCAACACTATCTCTCATTTTAAATCTGTGCGACTTAGGCTTTGTCAAGCGTCCCGAATTGTTTATGTAAGAAAGATTTCGATGGTGATAATGCCCCGGTAGTTAAATGAAATCGGCGGACCCAGCTACCGTTTTTACGGGCAATAAACCGAAGCGTTTCTTCTTTCGCTTCGGAGACAATAGAGGGAAGAAGTTAAAAAAACAACTTTTTCCCAAATAAATCCAATATTTGTAGGCAAGAAACTCATCCTCAATTACGAGTGACCTTGTCAGAAGTTTGATTCAAGAGGGACAACCGTTTGTCGGCACTGTTATCTCACTTTCGATCATTGTCTCAACTGAGTTACAAAAGAACTCCGCCGAGCCGCCAAAGCCTCGTAAAACTGCCCCCCGTCGTCTTCCAATAGGCTTCCAAAAGTCACAACAAGTTTTTGGTTACAAGTTATCCATCGGTCCCAGTGCGATAATCGCAATGATTTATGGGTAAGCTGTCAAACAAAGAAACGAGCCTGTCTATTATTCCAGACAAAACAACTAGGCAGATGACGGATCTGCCTGTAATTAGCTGGATGTAGATCTTCGGCAACGCTCGCATGCTTGTAATTAGAGGGACCAGTGGTGTGGCTCTTGACCTGCAAGAGACTGTAATTTTCCCCCTTTTCGGATTGTGAGCTAATATTTGAATTGGATGACTTTAATGCTTTATTATTCTCTTTAATGTCATGTGTGAACAAAAATAAATATATTGCCGTAAAACAGTCCAGATCAAATGCTCCTTTACAGCTTGTAGTGTGGCTTAGCTACGCAGAAGAGAGCGGCAGAAAGTGATGTAGCAACTAAAAGCACATCTTTTCTATCTGAGACACATACCTAAGGTTCCAGCTGCTAAGAAGGTTGCAAAAGCAATCGGAGAAAGACACATGCCTTCTCGAACAGGAAGAACTCCTTCAGAGTGGAAAGCAGCTGCTTGCGGAAGACCACCCTCTCCTTCATGAATATCAAGAGTACTGATTTCCACACGAACATCGAGCGTTGCTTCAGATTGAGCCTGTCTCTTCTTCAATAATCGGACTGCATTTAGCGCAGCATCGGCTGCAACTACGTCAGCTGCAATCGCTGTACGATTTCCACCAGGAGCAGATCCTCCAGCTCCAGTAGCACTGCCAGCAGCCGGGCCATTTCCTTGTCGAATTGCACCAAAACCTTGTGGCTCAGAGCATTGTGGTCGAGGACATTCCGATCCAGGCTCTTTGATAGTAATACTAATTTGGCACTGGTAGAAGAGTTGCGATCTATCTGCGTATTTGTAGACGTGAGCCTCTTGCCCAGCCATCAAATCACTAGGATATTCCAAGTTGTTCAAGAGGAAGCGATCCAAAGCGCAGCCATCTTCATTCAAGATCTAAAACGATTTTTACAGCTGCTGAAGCTACCTTACCTGGACGGTATCGCCATTTCCATCATCAACGGTGCAGGTGTGAACAACAGCACAAAAAGTGTCCGTTGTTTCAGAATCACAAGTCCATTTGTGATAGACTTGCTGACCAATTGTAGCAAACTGGATTGGCTGGCCAGAAGGTCCGCCATCCAATATTTCGTATTTGCAAATTGGCATAGGTACAACTTGAGTTTGGAAGGCGGTAGTAAGGTCAGAGACTTCGATTTGAGTTGAGACAGTTTTGTCGGCCTCCATGTAGAAGCATTGTATACGGTAGGCTCTGAAATCAAAATTAATATCAGACAGAAAAGATGGCTACCGATCAACTTTTGTGACAAATTGTGGATGGAAGGAGATGACAACAGTGTTAGAAATAAAAACACCTCGAGGATTGAGTGATCTAGTTCTGGCAGTATTGCATTGATCAAAGGGAAGCTCAATTCCAGCGACCTAAACGACTATTCCTTGTAAAAGAAACTTCTTACTTGACGGCCACCGTCATCAGTTCTGCATTCTGGCTGGTTGAACAGTCCTTTGACATAAACATGACCTTCGAATGGATTTCTAGTATTGAAGTTGATTGTCATCGAGGTTGGGCCACATTCTATCTATAGAGAGCTTAGAACTGAAGTTAAAGATTCACCTCGGGTTCTCCCTCGACTCCGTTGTCTACAGGGATAGAATATACGAACCCGATCACAAGGGCGAGGAGTACCCACTTCCTCATGAGGCTGAATTTAGAAATTATTCAGTAAAAACTAGAAATATGGATAAGGAACAGGGCGTCTCCCCGCGCACGCAGCACAGTTAAGACAAGCCAACTGATTAGCAGATAATCGCGTCGAGGCGAGAAGTAGTGGTAACTGGAAACTGCTGACAGACTTGCTACTGGGGAGACAAGGCTTTATAGTCACTGGGCGGCAATTCATCTCTCGCCTGCTTCGGGACAAGCTAGCCCCGGAGACAAGGAAAATGTACGTCATATATGGTATTTCCAAAGATGCATCCAACATTTTCTTACTAGGCTGGACATAAATATAAATCGACTTCAGTTGGACTCACTTAAAAAAGTTCCAAGAGTAGTCTATTGCTCAAATAAGGGCTACAACGGCTAACTAAGAATAAAAATTTATGATTTTATAGACAATAATTTAGCTCAGTTTATTTTTCTTATCATTTGTCAGTAAGATTCCTCTTGCAGCTAACCAGATAACCGCCCTTTGACCAATCCTTCGAAAACTTGTTTCCCCGTCTAGTTACGACCCCTGCTAATGTTGGTTTTATTAGTTATAACGTCTAGACTGAAAATTTATGTCGCAATAAATAAGAACTGTTTCTGTCTTCACTTTGGAACATGTTTCGTTATGAAACTTTTTTGCAGATGCCTGAATTATATATTAAAATAGAATCTGGAAGTTTTACCAAGTCTGGTCCATTATCTGATCGTGTGACAGCCCTTCCTTTTTAACATACCCATTAGCTCCCTTAATTGGGGACACAGGCTTACCGCAAGCTCGAAAACCAATCTAAATTGAATTTTTTTTTTTTTTGAAAAAAAGGCTTCTCAAGAATAAGATGAGATAATAGACTTGCCTTTTCATCAGCTGTAGAGAATATGCTGAAAACGTTGGCTGCCTCGTAGTGTTGTTGGTTGTTGATGTCTTGCAAGAAAGCTGAGTCACAGTGGAGGCCAGTTCGCCTATTACAAGTGCCGACCGGAATTGGAACGACACAAAGAGATGACCCTGTATTTGCTCCAGCTAGGATTCAAGGAATAACCAAGACTTATGGCCAATAGGCTCACCAACAGAAAGATATGTATCGATGAGTTCTGTCAAAGGTGGGCCAAGGATTTCTCTTGTATCAACGCAATGTCCTCCTAAGATAATTAAGCAATATTCTTTTCTAAAAAAAAAGTCCAACCAAGAATAGCTTTCCTAGCGATTGGACTTCCCATTGAATAAGCTATGACATCAATTTGTGTCCCTGAAAGTCTAATCTTTGACTTATTTTGCTTTTTGAACCTGTATACTGCCTCACAGCGATAATTAAGGAGCTAAAATGACCTTTAAAAAGGTAAATAGAATTACCGTATTTGCTTGATATAGGAACATTTCATATCAACAAGTCCGATAGGAGTTGCTCCTGCGTCACCCCAGGTCTAAAGGATTTTTCCTTTCCAAGATGCACTACTTACCGTACCATACACTTCTGCATTCGAGTAACCTTTGCTCTTGAGAAAATTAGCTATGCCAGCGAATCTTGTAATTTTATTCGTTATTCCATGTACAAGAATGACTGCTTGATTTCGGCTAATCTCAGCATCGTCGGTCTAAACTGCCTGACTGGATCGAATCTAAGAAAGACGCAACCTTACCACCAAAAGAAGCATCTAAGCCGAGATCAGTCCTCTCAAGACTTTCGGCAATGCCAATACCATATGATGTCGTGATAAATTTACGGAAATGAGGTGTAAAATCTGCTGAGACGAGAGGAAGGAGGAAAAGTAGCCGGAGGGCTGGCATCTCAACTAAAAATGAGGCGCAGATCCTGACTGATCGCATCGGAAACTGGATTTTGCTGTGAAATCTTTTCGTAAAAGTCAAGGTCAAGAAACAATATTGGTGCCACTCGAACAAACGAATGAAATAAAATACTTTTTATTGAAATGCACACGAATTATGCAATGTTTCTAAAGTTTTGGCAAGAGTGTTTACTATCACAATAGAGAAAAATCGTTGGCTGAACCCAGAAAAATTAGTATATACAACATATGCGATTAGCACCTGAAGAAGGAAAAGCTAGAGAATATTTTTCTTAAAAATATAAGCTTAATGATTTTTTTGAATTTTGAGTGTAATATCATGTATTACGGCTGAGAGAGTTTCGTTCATGGGATTGTCGAATTCTTCGTTAAATTCATCCCGCATCGAGGTTATGCGGAATCTGTAAAAAGTATAAATTATAGGCAAAACTCACAGTGTAACTATATCAGCATGTTTTCGATTTATCGATATATCCATTGGCGTTAAATTAGAACTGTTTTGCAAGGACTTTTCAGCTCCCCGCCGCAACAATCTATTTTGGCTTATTATTGACTTCTAAATCCATACTTACTGACACACTTGCAAGGTATTTCCTTCCATTGCCGCCAAATGAAGTGGCGTATTGAGTCGATCGTCCAAAACGTTAATTTTTGCGCCATTTAGTAGTAAAAACTCTACAGCAGCCGTCTGACCATTTTGAACAGCTAAATGCAGTGCCGTAGTACCTTCATGTAAGCCGTTGATATCGAATGATTTGGCAAGTGCTTGAAGCAATACTATAATATCGCCAGTTCGAGATGCTTCAGAGATATTTGGCCAATAAGGATCGTCAATATGAGGGATAGCAATGCTGGGATCAGATCCACACGATGATAGACGCTTATTTAGGGGGAGGATATCTGGAGTTCTGTCACTAAGACAACCAGAATTGGCTTCTTTCATATCAGCGTAGGAGGAAGAACGATTTACTGAAATTATTGTTTTTATTAAAGTTAAAGCTTACCTGATGCAGTAGAGCATTTGGATTTTACTAGCAAGTGATCTTGTCTTGTTAGCGCCTCTTGCCTTGCTCTTTCATCTTGTGGAACGGCGAATCTTTTTTCTGCATATTTAGCCTTAATCCAGGCTTCTCTAGCCTGTCTAGTAGAGGTTTCGTTTATTTCAGGAGGGATTACATTCGTTTCGGGCAAATACGCCAAATAGACCGAGTTAACCTGATGAGCTTGTAAATGCAATTTGAAAAACTGTACCTGTTTGTTACCAAGACAAATGAGCAAGTCCCGTAACTCGGCGTCGATAGAATCCATTGTAAGGGAGCGAACTTTTGATATCTGCACACCCATACTTCTATGAACTCCAGAGCACTCAATGCACACCACCACGCCGAGATTAATGCTCACCCATTTTGGATCACATCGCCCACAATCTGCACATTTATCATTTCCAGGAACTCGCCTAAATTATCAGTCAAAATCAAGCTTTTAAAAAAACCGAATTTGCTCATATACGGAGCTTGTATCACTCATGGATGATTTTTGTGTTCCGCTGGAGTCCGCTGAGACGTCTGATCTATTGGTAGAAGAGGAAGGTTTTGCAGTCACATCATCACTTTCATGCAAGGCCAAAATTGTTCTTTGGAGCGCCCTCATCCAGCTATTACAAAGAGCTTCCGAATCTGCTTGAAGTAGATGTACCCTAATAGTCTAATAAACGAATTTCTGCGTTATTCTAACCTTGTAGGTGTGACAAGTTCGAAGCAACCAACTCTATCTACTGAAGAAGGGGCTGGTCTTACTAAACAAAGTTTCAGATTCTCCTCCATTACTGTAGGCTGTTCTAATTCTGCTGATCGATGAGAATAGAGCTGAATATTTTTAATCTATCACCATATTAAATAGGGCACCAATTTATTGTCTCTAATTTGAAACCATCTTCTATTCCAAGTTTTAAAGGCATTAGAGGAACGTTTCATGAGATAGCCTTCCATGATTACATCTTAATATGGTTATTTATTTTAAATTTGTTAATTTTCTACCTGGATCCAAAGACATTCCTGACGGATGAAACATTTCCTGAAAAAGGGAAATAACTTAATATAAAAAAGATCTTTGTGGGCCCCATTTTAAGATGGAATATATTCTGACTCAACTATTTGTCTTACATGTGGGAAATCAATGGGAATTGGAGCCGAAATGTCTTCTTTTGTGTAGAATCGACTGCCATTTCTTACGAGTAGCATTTTTTTTTGCTTTCTCCTCGGTTTTTCAACATTTTGAGTCGATTCCTCATCCTCCGTTTCAGAATAGAATTGACTAGTTGGATGACCCATGAATTGATCGAACACAGAGGAATATTGAATAGCGGAAGGACTGCTCTTGACAGAAACTGATGACTCTTTTCGATCAATTGATATCTGTGCAGTCAGGGAAAATTTTCGACTCGCCGAAGGGCTACAAACAAAGTCTGGATCGATTTTCTTGATAGTGATAGCCGGTGTAAATGGCACAGTGCTGATCTCCATTTTCTGTTTCTTTGCTGCTTTGAGCCTGCTCAATTCTGAGACCAATAAAGCCGTCTGATGTTCCATAGTCATAGTTGCATTCAAAAAGACTAAAAAGAATGATGAATGGCAAAAGACGAGTCAGAGGAAAATATAGAAGAACAACAAAAAGAAAACGAGCCAATAGTCGCATAATTGATAACGGCCAACACGGTTTGCTTATCGAGAGTGTAGTAGTTTTACTTGACCCCTTGTTACTTGAATCCTGGTTGGACCAGAGTCTTTGCTCAGCTGATTGGCCTCGAATGTCTCGCGAAAAATAAACAAAAGATTCAAGTGCTAGTGACCGACAGAAGCTGGGATTAGACCATCGATTGGTAGAATTTTATGGGGCAATACAATCTCGAGAAGTGAACGAACCAAAGTAACAACAAGATTTTGGTAAACTATTCATCTTGTTTAGTGGCGAAATCCGGATAAAACATTTTGTTTACAACGCCGCCAAAACAAAACAAACTCATTATCAAACGAAACCTGGAAAGAGAATCAATACGCGATGGACTTAGCCGCTCTCGAAATGAATCATCAAATGGTTGGTCAGGCCGGTTCCCAAAACAACATCTGTGAGCCTAAGCTGACCATTAAAGAAAAGAGGTCTCAAAATATATTTAAGTCAGAAGGACGACTATAAGACGATTAGCCTATTTCAAGAATATATTTTGCTAAGGAGAGATAAAGTTTCCTTGAGCTTGGATGCCGAGAAGACAAAGCAAAGAGTTCCGATTGAAGGTCATAACTCAGGAAGGACATACGAGCGTTCTTTGTGAAATTGACAGTAAAGGACCCAATTCCCAGAAAGAAAAAGAAAAACCTTTGGAACACGAGAGTGGATGTCCTGCATCTTCCTTTCAACAACTTTACTATTAGCAGCAAGTCCAGCTGAAAATGTCTTTTTTATTTGAGAAACATACTTACTTATGGCATCGGCGAGTCCTCCATCATCTGAAAAGGAAATCTATAAAATAATTTATGACTTCTTTATACCTGAGGCGGTCCACTCATCAAAAACTGCATGCCCTCTGGAGAAGAATGACGAGGTTTCTTTCACGAACGACCACAGCTGTAATTTTTTGTTTTGGATTTTCAGTCAATTTCAACTGTACCGCGTCGATGATTATGTGATCCTTTTTGGCGTGAGCCAGATTTATTTGGGCTACATAATCCAGTGAGGTATGGGCGAAACACGTTCCAACCTAAAATAAGTGAAAATACTATTGGTGAAAGAATTTCATTACAGCTGTAAGTTCATTTCTATATTCTGCCACTTCTCCCGGTTTGCCCTTTGAAATCGTCGCATTTTTAAGCAGTGCATCATCCATACTGGAGGACATGCTATCAAAGTGTGATCGTGTTGTGGCTAATTTAGCCAAATCTCTGAAGTTCTTTTTAAATTTTTTGAAAAGACCTACTGTTTGATGAAATTATTAATTTTATTATAGACAACGAGGGTCGACTCGTCGTGATAATTTTTGAAAAGACTGACAGTTGAACTATAAGCGTCGGTTAGAGCATTGAAAGAGGTTTGTGACAGAGCTGATGTTGAAAAACTTTCTTCCCGTAATTGATTCATGGCTATTGTAAATTTGCTGAAGTTCTCCCATATAATATACGCTTTAAACTTACTAAAAAGTCTGCATGTAGTTTCTGCTGTATTCCATCATTGCTGTCAAATGGCGCAGCATCTGAAATTCATTGTCAGTATTTTTAAAGGCGATATGAAGTCAAGAATCATGTTAAGAATGCACCTCATTTAGGCGATTTTCCAGTCTATTGAAATATAAGACATGCTGATGTACGGTGGCTCGAAAACGAGGTGAATCCTGAAAGTAACTTTTATGTTTTCTCAATCTCTGTTTAATAATCTGACTGAGAAATAAGCTTACTTTTATGGCTTCTTCAATAATAAAATTATCCGGAGTGGAAGAGAGACCATTGCTTACTGCAATCATACAGCTGGCAGAAGAAATGGCTCTAAAAATTCTCTCTTTGAGCATCAGGTGAAAGTATGAGCGAGCGAACTAATCTAATTTTCCTCGCGAATCGATTCTTCTAGCCCGAGAACTGGGTATTGTTCATGTTGTAAAAACATACGCCGCTTTATCGCAAGAAAAAATATATGAGAAAGTGGTTTATTTGGTAAGCAGACCACGTGGCTGGATTTGAGTGTGAGATTACTCTTGGATTAGCAGAATTCTAAGGCAAATATAATTGAAGAAAAATCTATGAATAAATTTCAACGAATCGTCTGATTTTTAAAAATTGAGGTTACATTATACAAAAGTTTCGTTTTTCTAGCCGGAAAATAGAAGAACAGGGACCGTTTCACTCACAGGTGAGGAGATGGCTTGGGAAAACACAATACTGGAGACACACTGCTTGGCCCCGGTCAACGCGCTGTGGTCAACGTGCATCTCGTGTGTCTCGGACCGGTTAGTTAGTCAGACAAGGCAGCATACAGAGTGACACGACAAGTGCACAGATTAGCACCTGCGCATAAAAAGAATAATTTTTAGCTCGAAAACTTGAAAATTGAAGTAATTGATCCGCAACTGGATGGAGAGCGTGGTAGGTTTCAATGCCAGTTAATGAACTATTCTTTCGTTCGAAGGAAAACATTCAATTCTGACGATTTTAGAAGAAAACGAGTGAAAAATAAAAAATAATTTCGGATGTGCTGTTTACGCAGGGAGTCGGAGCGCAAATACGGTCAACTAGAAAACAGTTTGTTCAGTGTTCGCTTGTAATTCTAACCAGCCTCTTCCTATGAAATTCTTTGAGTTTGGTCGATTCACGTGCCATCTCTGAAGAAAATAACGATTTGTTTAAATAAATTAGGGAGTTGCAAGCAAAATGACTTATAATTACTTTTGCATAGTTTAATACAGCGAATAGAATTCCCGAAGAGAAACCGAGGAGAACCCAAAACTTGATCAAATAGCTCCCCTTCGCTCTGTTTACCTGTCAGTTTTATCGGCTTTAAACTCCACCCAATCGAATACAAAATGTGAAGATGTCCATTCAAAAATAATTTATGCATTTAATCTCAACAAAATCCAGAGCTACCCGTTTGTATTTGATATCACGTTCGTTGAAATCAATAAGTTTTCAGTCCGAACTGGTTAAACCATTTGATACAGAGCCACTCCACTCCGCCATGAATATAATGACTGCCGATATAGAAGATCGATGCAAAGACAGCTAAAGCCTGTATGTAGAAGAAGTTGAAAAGTAGCTGAATGAAGAAAAGAGAAGATAGAACCCAAAACAGCCAGGCAATAGTATAGCCTATTCCAATTGTCTCCACTGGTAGTGTTTTTTTGTCTTCTCTCGGCGCAAGGGAACTTGTCTCTCCTGTATAGAAATTTTTTAACGTATCCTCCTTTTTCTTCCAAATTTCCGTCAGCCAGTTGGCTCGACCTTCTTCATCCGTTGGCAACTCGTCTAAGCGATACTCTTTCACATCAAAATGGATCTTCTTCGGAAGTTTGCCATAGAGAATCATATCCAGCTCAGAATGAACAATATCCTCTTGTTTCTCGTAAGCTACAGTTACATCATACACGCAGTCAATGTAATCCACTAAAAAGTTGTAAAATCTCAAGAAAAACCTACATTTTTGCATAGTCTCGAGAAGAATAGTGAACCCCTTTGTGCGAGGATGGAGACAGTATTGATATTCAGGAAGGCCGTTCTTTTGAGCGAAGGAATTGCTAATTTTTTAATGTTACTAAATGCTACTAACTAACCTGCGATTAATTCCCCATTCACTGAAGTCCGTTCCTTCGGCAAATAATAGCAACTGAGTCATATTTCATTAGAAAAAGTTAAAAAAACAAACCTGATAAGGGAAACCAGCATCCACCCAATAGTTTATCATATTCTTTATGTTTACGCTATCTTTTTCAATACTTCTTTCGAGGAACAGATAACTCGCACAAGACATCGCCCATCCCGCACCGGGAATCATCCGCAGATCTGACAACATTATTCCTATTGGCCACTGTTGATACCTGATTTGAGACTAATCTTCTCCGAGGTTAGCAGCCAGGGATCCATTTTATAGAGAGCATTCCAAAAAAACATCCAATCTAATCTGAAATTATTTGCTCTTTTGAGCAATAAGAAATGTACCTTGTTCTATGGTTCATTAGAATAATAGCCGGCTTATTTCTCTTTATCAAATCACCCGATACATAAAATCGACACCCGAATAGTTTTTCCAAAAGTGCCTGTAGAAAAAGATTTAAAAAAAGATTTTAAAAAAACTAACACATGGAAAAGTGAGCCAAAATCCCACGATTCTGTCGGCAAACAGTCTCCAAGAAATTGGGAAGAACTTAGCCAGTGGAAGATATGGGAAAAGGAGGAATACTGAACCGAGAGCAGAGGAAATGAGCACTAATAATGCATAGATAACACCCGTCAGTTGCCCAAACATACTCGGTGATCACTGAAATAACCTTTGGTAAAAAATCTACAAGCAATGAATTTTGCCAGTTCTGACAAAATATTTTAAAAAGAGATCAAGAAAATGATCAGCGGAAAAACTCGTTCTTGAGTACTTTAGGTAATAAAATGGAAAAATTAGAGTGCACTATGGGAAGGAAGTAATGTTTGAGGGACTCTTTAGGAGACAAAAACAATAACCATAATATTTACTGAAAATACTGGTTCGAGATAAGGTCTTTGCACATTTTGTTTGGTGAAAAGAGGAGATACTTTTTTGTTTCTAATTTAAGTACTTGTTTTTGACTTTTGAGAAATCGAGAAAAAGGAAACGGAGTTAGTGAAAATGATCTCAAAGGGCAAGTCACTTGAAATCGAACACCACAGCTGGTCTCCTCTCGCTCTCACAGCACTCCTACTATTGCAACAGCCAACTTCCTGCCCTGCCTCCTATTCGTCTCGCCCACAAAACAACAAAAACATAGAGAATGGAAGCGAGTTTCTCGACCTTGCCCTTGTGAACAACCTGCCGCAGTATGGCTAATATAGCTCCAATCAAACGGCAGTTTAATGTTTTGTGACCGGATAGTATATGATGTAGAAAATAGACTGACGTCAAAAATAACTTGTGATTTTATCAAAACAGATCTGAATCTCAAATTCCTCTAATGAAGCTCTCATAGAGAGAAAAAAAAAATGAAAAGTGAACTATAAGTATAAAGGGCAGGGTAGGGCACACAGACAACAAGTCTCCGTCCACTCCTCTCGCACTATGTCTCGTAATTTATAGGCCGATCAAGAAAAATCGATGTAAAATCCAATAGAATAGCAGAGACGACATAGCTTTTGAACGTTACATATATCAGAGTAGTGAATAAAGAGATTCTGCTGAACAGAAGTAGAGCCTCGTTCTCAGGGGAAACTCATGCGAACGCCGACGAATTCTGATTGGAGCAGAGAAATTTGGCATGAGAATTGGCCATTTTGCAGAGAGATTGAGCCTAAATCCTCGAAAAAAAGGACGAACAAACCGCCGTTTATTTGTCTGCCGAGTGGGAAATCCCTCGGTCGTTAGCAAATAAATCTCATTTTATCGAAAAAAAAAATTATTTTCATCCAAATCCTTTATTCACAGTTTTATTATTTAAATATTGAAGCGAATGAAGCTAGAACTACTGCTTGAACTTTGGCTGACAGTTATAGCATTATCCACAATTAATACAACACCATCAGAAACAACAATAGCTTTCTGAATTTATTTTTTATTTTATTACTCCCATTTGATTAAAAATACCAAAACTTTGCTGTCTTCCACATAAAGTTCTCCATTTTCCCTTTTATATTTCAAATGCTCTCCATTTTTATTAGAGACTGTCGATGGACGAATCGAACTCGATTTAAAGTCCTGCTCACAAATTGGACCTGTAATGTGCGAGAGTATGTGTGGCATTACTCTTCTTACGGGGGATCAAATGTCTCTTTACAAAGACTGCAAGACTTGAATTGCTTTTTTCAAGTCGCTTCAAGCTGTTCAAAGAAAAAGAGTCATTGTTAGGCACTATTATTGTCGCTACTTTTGGGAGAGTATTGTGATCATCAAGGAAGGACGTTAAAAGTCTAAAAATATCCAAGAAAAGGTTAAAAAGCGCTCACTTGCTGAAACGACTCAAGTCTGATCTCGATCGTATCAGGCTCAACAAATTATGCTCGATTTTCGGAATCGGCACATCCAAGAAGAAAATTGATGCACCACAAGCTCCAATATGTTCTTTTTTATTGCATGGCTCCTTTATGATCTTGCTGCACCCAATCTGAGCTCTGGAGTCCTCCTCTGCAAATGTAAGAACTTGTTTTATTCAATTTCTAACCTATTGAAAACCGTGTCTTAAATAAAGAGATTTTTGGTGTTCCAAATGTTCCAGAAAAGATCTAAAAGGCTTTATTAATTGTTGATTATAGTCCTTACCGTAGTATTTCCCATAGTTGTGAGTTGAGGGGAGAGTGCTTTGATAGAAGGAAGATACCAAGGTATTACTTGGTTGAGAGCCATTTCCTCGGAGATGTCGTATTCCTGACCAGATCCTTCATTCTCAGAATCATTTATCTTATTCAAAAACAAAATTGGAATAAATACAGTTAATGTTTGGCTAGAATCGATTTTATTTTCAAGATTCTTGGCCATTTCAGGAGCGAGACTTTTCAATTTTTCTTGGATTGGCTCCACTAAAAACTTTGCAAAATAAAGTCAACAAACAAACTCACGGTCTTCCTTTACTATCAAGTCATCCACAACATGAACGACTCCATTAAAAGCAAACAAGTTAGCGTCGATAGGTCTTACAATTTCGCGAATTGTCTCACTCAAAGCTCTGTAGCAAACAGCTGGTTGAAATATGTGTGCCCTGGCTATTCCTTTAGCAAAGCAGCTTATTCTATTGTCAATTTGTTCTTGATAAGTTCTGGGAAATTTGTCAAAAGCTTCATCTGTGAACGGAAGAACTGTATGGGAAGCAGACTTATTGGTAAAAGCGGCAACTGTTTCCTCAGATAAGACTACAACTAGTCAACATTTGTGAGAGGAAAATAGCCCACTTGACAAAAATTTCTTGAACCTTCCATCTTTTTGAAGTAGATCAAGGACGGTCTCTGCAGCCGGTTGGATCCTTTCTGTTAAAATATGAGCTCTTCCAGTATTCATGCGAATATTTGACTCAGAAAACGGTATGCAATTCAAAGAAGTTGATAAAAATTGACTCTGAAAGCGAATATTTAGAGAGAAAAGTGAACGAACTCGGTACTCGGGAAAATTAATTTTAACAATAAATTTGTCATTCTGTGCTGTGGTGAGGATAGCTCCATCGTCTAAGTCATAATCGTTGAAAACTTGAGGAAAAATGTGGACTCTTTGTGAGCCAGATGTAAAAATAAGAGTACTATCTTTAGGGACAGTTGCTTGGCTGCTAATATTATATCTCTTAAAGAGCATTTCTGGTGATATATAATCAGTCTCTAAATCAAATTAGTTCAATTTACTGACTTTTTAACCCTTGTTACAGCCATGTGCACCAATATTATCGGTGGAAAAACCATCACAACATTCTTGAATTCTTGTTGTCTCCCGAACCTCCTCTTCATTAATTTTAGTCGTCTTACACGTTTTGGCTTGAGCAAAATATTTGCATTCGTTAGAGTATCTTCTTGTTGTATTATCAGAATTAAAAACTCTATTAATTTCGCGGACACAAATGTGTTGAGAATTCGAATTTCCTATAAGATCCGCCAGTCCAAATGGGGATCGTCTATCTAAAGGGTCAGTCTTGATACGCTAAAAGACATATTTTATTGTTTGGAGAGCCTACCTCGCTCAGAGTAGAAGCCAATTTTCCAAAAAGAGAGCCAATTACATCGGTAAATGTGCTAACTCCACTAATAGGGGAATCGTCCTCTTCTGACTTGATAGATCCAATATGGTTTAACGACTCAGAAACAGCTCCTTTTAATTTATCCTTTAGCGAATCCATACTATCTTCCATTCTTTTTTCCATAGATTCGGATAAATCATCTTCATCTCCAAGGTGTTTAGCAACCATAGAGAGCATTCCAAATGGACCAAAAGGAATGCTAGCACTTGAGACAGAAGAACTTCTATAATTGGCAGGCGAACCGTGAAGAATATTTTGCAGCCTCTCCATTGATCTATGTATCCTTTCTTCTGACGAATCGCCCAAAATAATTGGGAAAAACAAGAAGAAAATTTTCATTCTGAAAAATAGTACGCTGTAAAAAAAGAAAGAAGGAAGGATGACTAACACGACTGACGCGAAATGATCACAGCGCTCTTGACCCTATATCGACGGCGAAACGAGGATAAGGTCGAAAACCATTGATATACTGACTATACAAGTCTTTCACAAGTTTCGATAAAAGATCATGGTCTTTCTCTTTCCTTGAAGTTCTTTTACAAATCCAGAACATACCCTTTGTCTAAAATAAATTATTTATTGTCCTCATTAGTATAACAAACATCAGAGTACACGGAATTGTTAATCGGTAGCATACAAAGATATTTCTTCACTATTCTTTTTATGAAATAAATGTTCTGTCCAGATTAGAAACTCTGAATTTTTAGACAAGTACTGCTTTTGGACTCGAATTATTCGTCTCTTGAAGTGGAGTACTTCAATAAGAGGAGGAGATATTCTTGTTTCTTTCCCATAAACATAAAACTCATGGAAGCCATGTTTCAAAGTGATTTTGAAGTTTTCATCAATTTTTAATTTTGAATTAGTTGGCATTAGCTCAGCCAAAGAAGTAGAAATAGCTTAACAATTATCAAATCTGTATCCAAAGCTGATGGGAGACTTACCTTTTCGTCCAATTACTTTAGTTCCATTGAAGAGAAACATGGCTGATCGCTTAGCATAGTGCTAAATGTTATTAAATTGTCTTAACTGAGAAAGTTACATTAAGAAGATTGTCCAATTCACTATGATTGAAATGGTGCTCGTAAAGATCGAACAATAATTTTGTCTGAACCTTGGCAAATACCGTATCCCATCCTAAAAGATCTTTAATTCTGGCAGCTGATCATACGTTGCTCCATGTCCATTGAATCAATAGACTGGGAAAGTGGTAGATGCTTTAAAAAGAAGACGACACATAGAGGGAAGAGCATTGCTGGTGTTTCACCTTGTTCTATGATTTTTATACAGCCGACTTGAGTCATTTCATTCTATTGGAAATCTAACAAAAGAAAGTTCTGGACACCGAGAAATTGAATCGGCTACCGTCTTCTTTGTTGCTTCTTTCCTATAAAAGCTCTTAGGATCGAGATTTCGAGATATCCTCGTCATTATCGTTACGTGTGCCTACTAATGGATTCTGAGTCAAGGCGGTTCTGTTTTCCTAGAGATCCTAGCAACCCGAAAGGGCAGCCCCATTCTCCGTTGAATTCAGCTGATTTTGCTGACATTCGTCTACTTTACTAGTCACTCTTTTTTTCGTTCCGAGCTAAAAATGAGCGAGAAACACAAGAAGAAGAAACGTCTTGACTCTCCCGAGCCAACTGCTGTAATCAGAGAATTGATGGCCCAACCTGGAATAAAAAAGGTTCGAATTTTTAAAAATGGCGAAGAAAAGCAACAAGGAATTCAAGTACTTTCTCTTTGTTTCGTAAAACGCTTTATAGATGGTAATAAATGATCGTCAAGTTCATGATTTGGACATTTTCCTGGCAGCTGTAACCAATAGAATTGATCTCCCGTTTGGTGCAAGAAAGCTCTACACAGCGACAGGAACCCAAATAAAAGATATTCGTCAAATTCAGGACGGAAAAGATTATGTCGCTTCATCTGGTATCTTTACGCCTCAAACTTATGGAGGATCAGCGTAAGTTTCTTCTCAAAAGGATTTTAGTTATTAGTACTCGTTCTCGGGCTAAATCAGTCGAGCCGGAAAGAAAAAAGAAGAAGAAAAAAAAGCGCGCTGCCAGTGTGGTTTGTTTTTCCTTTATTATCTATGAGCCGATTTAGGCTCCAGCAAAACATGCAGAAAAGCATAAAGAAAATGAAGTCAAAGAAGTTGAAATTCCACTGAATCATCCGAAAAAGAAAGGTTTTATTAGTTGAAAAAAAAATCATAGTAATTCCAGTTAAAAAGACCAAGAAGAAAAAGGAAAATAAAGAGGAACACCACGAAGAGAAAAAAGAAAAAGACGAGGTAGAAATTAATCGCGGGGAGGTGAGAAGTGTCAGTCGTTATGCTGCTCACAGGCCACCGTAAGGTTTTAATCTTCCTCTATGGAAAATTGAACAGAACACGAGCTGAGTCGAGAATGCATTGGAAAGATACTTCAATAGACGAAGATGAAAAGTCAGACAATGAGCATGGATATGACAGCCATGCTCACAATGGTACTGTTTTCTCTTTAAATAAATAAAAGTTTAGAACTTTATTCTGGCAGCGATTCAGAAAGAGAGGGAATTCTTCCTAGTGAGATCCACATTCCCTTCAACAATGAGTCAAGCCATGGCATCGAGAATCTTCACATTGATAAAGAAAAACATAATGCTGATGAGACACTTCATGAAACAAAAGATAAAGCTGAAAAGGAAACAAAGAAAGAAGTCGACAAACGCAAGAAATCTGTATACCACTGGGGAGATTTGAGCTCTTTTACCAATAACATTCAATCCCTTTTGTCACGTAAAGAATAAAGCTTTTTATAGGGAATTTATGCAAGCAAGTCTATCTTTCAGCGAGCTTTTATAGGCCTCATTCAAGCAAAAAAAAATTGAGAACAGCCTTGAAAAGAAATCAATGCATCACAAGCTAAAAACCATGAAGCTGGTTTTATTCACTTTCTGTCTGCTGAGTTCTGTTGCTGCTCAGCCAGGGGAATCTCCTTTAAAAATCATAGCGAATAAGTGGGCGAAGGACTTTTCTCGAGCTTATAAGGAGAGCAACTGGATCGAAATTGAAAAATTGTATTCAAACGAAGCCGAGCTTGATGTTTGAGAGAAAAGTAGAAACAAGAATGCTGTCTATTCCGGAAAGCGTGGTAAATTCTCATTCCAATAACCAAACCAACATTTTAGAGATTATTTGTTTCTTCAAATCGATAAAATCAAATGGGCTTGAAGTACAGAAATATGTTTGGAGTGCAATGCCGAATAATCCACATTCGGAGATAGAGGCACAAGGAAATTTCAGTATCACGCAGAAATATGGAACAGAGAAAGGAGAATTCTATTCGATCTTCTCCTCCGTATGTTTGACAACTCTTGGAAATTACAATTTTTGTTTTAAGTAAATCATATGGAAGTCTTCTTCGAACAGATTACCATTCCATGATCTTTTAATAAAGTCTTTTCTCCAAGTCTTGTTGCACTTTTCTCTGATCATTAGTATTCCACTCCATAGTTTCTAGAATAAAATCGGAGAATTTCACAGATTTTTGTGAACAATGCATGTGGCTTTCACTATCCTTTTCTTACCATTTTGTGTGCTCACTCATAGGTTTTATTTTTTGTTTGTTGAAAAAGCGCTACAGAACCACTATCTCCTACCACCTTAGGCGCCATCTGGTGGTCAGGAAACTTGATTGAACATTATAACCATAATGATTTCGAAAAACTCAAGTCTCTCTTAAATTCTGAAATAATCATGGAAGTGTGGGAGAAATTGAAAGAAATATTAGTCAGTTATGAAGGACCAAATGGTAGATTTTACTTCCAAAATTACACTATTTGTAGCTGTAAGAAACTTCTTCAAGGATTTAAAAAATAAGAAAATTGGAATGGAACTGGCTGGACAACGTGCACTAGCTTTCCCTCCTTTCGACGAACTCGAGGCCCAAGGAAGTTTCATCCTCAAAACTACTTGGCGAAATCAAGAAGGCAAATTTTACATAATATATAATTTGGTATTTTTGCCATGGCTTTTAAACAATTTCAGTATTCAAAGTACTCAGCTCTTTATCTGCAAATCACTCTTCCGTAAAAGGTTGCCAATAAATTTTCTAGACGGTGCGTGGGAAGCAGACAATTTAATTGAAACAGACCCCATTTTCTAGTAGTATTTAAAGCCACTCCATAGTCGCTTCTTTCAATAATGATAGTCTTATTTTGACTGGAATCGCCTCAACTAATCTTAATTTTCCTAATCAGATTCAAGTAAAGCAGAGTTTCCTTCTAGTTCACGTGCAAATTGTCTGTAGATCAGTCGGTTGGATAAGCTGCTAGTCGGCACCTCACTCTGCCGTCTCTGCTAGCAGAAACAGCTGTCTGCCACTGAATTGGATCTCAACTAAGCACAGAGCACGTGTCATCTTTTTTTAGCTCTAATGTAATAATGTTCCATTTGTAAGGATTGTCTACTCAGATAAGTTAGACTTTTCCCTCATGAGAGAGCTAGCTAAAAGTTAGTCTCTGTCAACAATTTGTTGGTGAGATATCGGATTACACTAGCATCATCTGGCGAGAATAAGAACTTATTTCATTTGTTTTGACCCTTTCCATTTTCACATTTATTCATAATTACCCTTTGGTAAATTTAAAATTGCATATATACACTATTATTTGACCGAAATACGCAGGTACAATGGCATTTTCATCCAAACGACTTGGTTGCTGTAGACCAGAATTTGTATTTCCCAACAAAGGAAAGTGCATTTTTGACCTATTTTATCTTGATTTTTGCTGAGTTATTGCTTTATTTTGTTCTCAAAGCTAAATCAATCGATAAAACTCAAAATTTTATTCTAAGCACAACTAGAACAAAACAGGTTCAACCTGAAAACAAGAAACTTTGTTTTGCATCTTGAGAATCTTTTCGTCTGTTCCCTAGTTTTTTGACAAAAGGTCACTAGTATTTTTGAACAGTTTGCATGTGACTGAGATAGAGTTTCATCCCTATAGAAATCTTTCAAAGTTATTCACTAACTGATAGTCTGAGATAGAATGAGAATTGGTGATCTAGTAGGTAAGAATTATTAGCAACAAATTGTACTTTACGCTTTCTAGAGACCTTAGAAGTCCTTTGACAGAATTTTGATGTAAAGTGTGTCATTCCCGGAACACTCTATTTTTAGAGTGGTCTTGAAAGAACAAAATACTGTCAGCTGGCTGTTTTCTTTCCAATAACTTTATCTTGATCCGAGGCCATCTTACTGTTTGTTTAAATATATAGCTTTCTAAGCTCTCAAAAGTATAGTTTGCCAGTGATCTTTCTTTTTCTTCCGCGTCGCCAACGTAAATCAATGCCGACCTTTGATTTGCATCATGTACTTTTCGAGCTATTTGTTTAGGACTTGGGCGCCAAGGCACTAATTTCCCCCATGGCACATTCCCTGTTTATTTATCTCGTGCTCTTCTCTTTCTGCCTGGTTGATAAGAATCCGAAAGCTAGCCTATCGGTTGGCGATTCGGTTCGTGATAGTTTTTTTTCTGAGATCTCCCAAAAGGCCCCGCCCAGCGGTAGCAGTTTTCACGCTCTACAGACCCTCTTGCGTCTGTGTTTGAAAAGTTGTTTACCAGAAGAATTGATAGAAAATCGTCGTGGCAGACTGCACCGTCTCTGGGAAAATAGCAATAAAATCTGCGATTTTGTCACAAGATCTCCCTCCTCCGTCTCTATCAATTGAGGCTTTCAATATATACTTTTAGTTGCCACGAATCGCTAGACAATTGTTAGAAAATGTTCGTGGATCGCGAGGCGATGATTCACTTTGTCGGTGGGGCTGTAGGAGGAACTACAGGTATTTTTCCACCATTCGGATGCGCAATTATTTAAGGAACGGCTCTCACTTGTCCTTTGGAGGTAATCAAAACTCGATTACAATCTTCTAAAGGAATCTCTATCACCGGTTCGGGACCAAGTACCAGCCAAGGTTTGTCGTCTCTTTTAGCTTTTATTTTTGCTTTGAGAATAACGCTCGGTTTTTCTTTTTAGTGGAAATCTTTCAGGGACTGGTCCCACTTCGCAAGCTCGAGAAGCACCTCCGGGGCCGTCCCGATCCAGAAACCATTTTTCCTTCAAAAGAATATTAGGTAGATTTTTACTTTTTTTCTTCTATTAGTTCTCATAGGCAATGCTCTTCCTGGTCAGGTTGCAATGAATGGGTTGCGAGCGGCCGAGACGAACCCCAACCTAGCTTTGTTACGATTTATTCAGACTCAAGCTTCTCAAATACCGGAGAAAACAAGACGAAAAACAAGTCTTTACCAATACGTAAGGTTGGTTGATTGATTTTTGAGGGAAATTCTGTCAAATTTTAGACATATTTTAAAAACTGAAGGATTTGGAGCGCTTTACAAAGGACTAGGACCAAATTTACTCGGAGTGGCTCCTTCGAAGTGAGACTTACTTTCATATTTTAGACGAAATTTTCTTTAAGAGCTGTATATTTTTATACGTACTCGACAAGCAAGAGATTTTGGAATGACTCTGGATTTTTATTACCCAACAGTGCTGCGGTTCATATGATTAGTGCTGGATCAGCGGGTTGGTTCTTAATATATTTGATAGACGTGTTTGCACAAAGGTTTATTGCCTTGTTTTATTGCAAAAAAAATCTTGGACTATAGCCGAGAGGCTCAAGTGGCCTTTGAGTGCGTCATTGGAGTTCTTTGCCGAGTTGCTGCCGCTATCACACAAGGTGTCCATAGCTCAACCTCCCAGGCACCAAAGTCTCTGAAAATTGATGGGTCAGAGAGTTTTACACGTGGCCGACACGTGCTTTCCTTCTCTTCCCACATGACCGGATTGAGTACCGCAAAAACGGCGGCACGGGGCTCGGTCACAAACAAGTATGTTAAGGGAAGATGAACGAAGCTTTCTCGCGTTTATTGCGCAGAATGTTGTGATTTCAACACACGTGATTCGACCTTTTAAGGACATTTATATTTTGCACGCGCAGGACTAATGTTCTTGTTTTGACGATCCAAAATAGTCTAATTTTTCGGGGGCACGTGAAGGTCAAAGTTTTTACTTTTAACTAAATCAGCTGAAAGTTTTAACATTTAAGATTATCTGTTTTCGTTTTGAGAAAATCGACAGCACTTACGGCTTTTGTTTGCTCGAAACTGAAAAAATAGCTGATCTTTGCCATATTCAATTTCATTTGTTAGCCTTTAGAAGCATGATAGTGTTTTTCACAATCATGTTATCAGGCGCATGCGGACTCATTTCAGCTGTCAAAATTAGAACTTGTTGCATCTTTCAACTGACAAAGGAAATGCATAGAAAAAGTCGCTCCGTTTCAATGTCCTAAAGATTATCGCTTTGACCTCGTTTTATCACCGGGAACGTGTAGAACAAGAGCTGCTATACACTGCTGTTGTAAAATATTAAACCAGAAGGTGAACCAGAGTTCTCAACAATCCTCTTTTTATTGTATGCCACCTGCAGAGGGCTCAGGTCCTTCTTGTTATTTTCTGGTTGTTGACTCACTGGGTCACATGTGGGTGAGGACATTGCAGTCTGCCAGATCCGGGACACAAAAGTGTTTATGAAGACAAGTTTGTTCCCACGAGGGCTCGCTAAATATAAGCTCAGGGGGCAACAATTTGGCTAGATGGACTGGTTCCTGACGAATTTCTTTTTGAGACAACAAAGAAAAGCTCGTTTCGGACGGATATTCGTACTGTGAACAGCCGTTCTAGACGTTCTTTGACTTGTGCCACATGCTATCTGAGTATTGGCATGCAAGTCAGAGACGGGATAATGTAGCGAAAAAAGTCGCATCTGACCTGATGTTTCACATGTTCAAAATTGTTGGAACATTAAAGTTTTGAAGAGAGAAATAGTGGAAATAAAAGTTTAGGATTTGTTGCTGCGACAGTAATTAATCCCGTCTGGCTGGTGAAAACTCGCCTTCAATTGAGTGAAACCAAGTTCACTGTGCTGCAGATGATTCGTCGTGTTTATAGCCGAGAAGGAATTAAGGGGTTCTATAAGGGAGTGACGGCCAGTTATGCGGGAGTATCGGAAACTGTCATCCAATTCGTCATTTACGAATATCTTCGTGGAGCCTTTACACGAGAGGAGGATGGGAAAAGGACAGTTGTAGGTTAAGTCTTCTTCTGTCTGAATTTCTCTTCAGGACTTTCTCGGATTTATGGGAGCCGGTGGTTTTGCTAAATTCTTCTCCTGTATCATCGCCTATCCTCATGGTTCGTTTTTTTCCTTTTGAACATTTCTGACCTCTAACCATATCAAGATTTGGCGCGGGTAGGGGCAACTCATTCATCACTCAGGACACGTGATCCTATGACGGGAGAAGAGACTGAACTGATTCTTTAACTTTTTTTACAGAAGTGGTACGAACTCGTCTTCGTGAGGAATCAAATGAACGACGTGGATTCTTCCGAACACTTTATTCTCTATACAAAGAGGGATATCGAGCAATGTATCGCGGTCTTTCGGTTCAGCTAATGCGAACAGTACCTAATACAGCGATAACAATGTCAACATATGAGCTCGTGGTAATTAAACTGGAAGCTCTTGTGAAAGTATTTTTTTAGGTGTATGCCCTCCATCAGATTTGAAATCTCTTCTCAAAGCGGGTCTTTTTCTCAGCTGCTTTCTCTTCCCTCATCAGGGTTTTATCCTCATGACAAATGGCCTTCTATACGCGGTGTGCTTCATCTCTCCTTCCCTATCGCGCCTTTCATTTTCTGGGTGTTTTAATTAAGCCATTGAGCTTGTCTCCGCCAAACGAAATTGTACAGTTATATTTATATATATATATATTTGTAAGTCAGTCACTTACAGGTTTATGCTCTCTTCTTTTAACAAATTTTTATTCTTACGAGAGCTTTTGGTTTACTAAATCTAGTTTTTTTTTTCCAACAGCTTAATAAAATATTACCACGATTTACTTAAAAACTACGTTTAGGCATTGCAAGAGGCTGCTTCCAGCAAATAAGAAGTGTACTTCTTGGCCCTCTTGTTCTGAATGTCCTTGAATTTATCTCTTTTCGTTCCTTCGGGAAGATCCTCATCGGGCAGGCAGCTAAAAGTAAGATTATAAGGAAGATAAAAGAACCAACATATTCTCTCTATCACAGAAGCTATCGAATTCCTTCTTGAGCTTTGAGATTTCTTCGGCAGCCTGGTTCTTACAAACTTGCCTACGAGATCGGCTCAATTGCTGTCTTTCTGGCTCAGAATAGGGAAGAGCTTGATCCAAATTTTCTATAAAAAATCTTCTTCTTGGAAAGAGTGGAACTAACCGGAATGACTTCGGCTATGTCTTCTTGTTTTATGTCTTAAATGATCAACATGAGACTCTTCGTGTCTCCTCTTTCTGTGATTATGTCCAGTATGATCAATATTTGGATCATTGGGATCTACAAGGAAGTTAGCTAAAAGAAAAGATTTACCATGTCGACGACGACGAGTTCCCGCAGTACGCTGCTTCACACAATCGTTTACAAGCTATTTATTTTCTTTAATACTTGGAATAACTTACAGATTTATATTCGCGTTGGAGTTCCGTATATTCCTGCCAGAGATTATCAACCTTCTTCTGGTCCACACATTTTTCATTTGTTTTTTCTCTAAAATTTAAATGATTTGCTTCTCCTTGCTTACCGATGGCATTCAGCTTCAATATCCTTCTCTCTGTGGTTGGTAGCCAGACGGAAAATTGTGTCGGAAGGACAATCAAATGCAACAACCGCTCCTAGAAGGAACAGTAGGAAAAGCCAACGCATGGCTGAAATGGCAGAATGACGGAAATGTTCAGGAAATGCTGTGAGGTAAATAGGGGGCAAAAATTCTGTCCATTTCTGGACTCATCAGGCCTAATTAAATTGGGCTCTGAGCCATGAAAGTTCTCTAAAAAGAGTCCAGAATTCAGCAATAGATGCATGAGATAATTAGATGAAACTCATTTGGAGGGAGCCCAGTCCTCCTCTAGTGTATTATTATTAGCAGAGTAAATATTCCCAGCTCGTGAGAAGTGGTCTCTTTTGAAGCAACAAAGTCGGACAATTATTAATTATTCAAGAACGTTTAAGAGCAATTAAATCTGGGCGATACTTTGATACAAGAGCCCAGTATCAATTAAACCTATTTGAAAATATCAAGAAGTGAGAGGCTTATATAGCGGAAGGGAGATAAGACTCGAACCACGTTTGTAAGCGTGTCAGTCAAGAAAACAACAGTTGCTCGGCAGATTTATGGGGAGGATCGCCAAAATAAATTCTGAGTTATTTCCCTTTCTGCTTCTTTTGTTGATAGCAGTTTTGAAGAAAAAGACCCACTAAAACCATGTGTGCGTGACCGAAAAAGACTGAAAGTGGCTCATTAGAGTTCAGTTGGGACACAGCCCTCTTTTACCCCGCTTGGGATGCAATAAGCGGAAAGGATTGAGAGGGCATGTGAAAAGTGGCTCAACTCGAGCGGAATGGCTCCACAAATGGAGGACAGAATTACATTGCACATTCTTGCATATTCTATTACGCTTCCAGAAAGGAGAGAGAGTGTAAACTTTGAACGCTCGCTGAAACCAGTTTCATCAGAATTTGAAATTTTTTTTTGGTTAGATAACGAAGAATTTATTTACATCAGACTGTCTCTTGCTCCCTTCAGAACAACGCTCAATTTCTGCAGAAGAAGGACATCTCCTTTGGCTTTTACCTTCCCACTCATGAAAGCTTGCACAGGCTCCAGCTCTCCCAAAGCTAGAGCAGCAAAGTGCTCATCTTCGACAGTGATTACTGCCTTAGGCTTGGCTCCGTCTTTCGGCTCTCCTTCATAACACTCTCCAGGAAGTTTCCGCAAGTCAATGGCTGAAAATAATTCGTTTAGCTGCTAGAATATTTAATTACTGTAGATAGCTGCTTGTTTTTTCTTGACAGTAATGTGGAAAACAATAAGGGCACGTGCTTTGCTCAGTTGCTTGGAGTAGTTTGGTAGTTCTGTGTTCATAACTTCAAAAATCATAGAAGAAGCAAGAACTCGATCTTCTTCTGCCATTTTGTTCTAATTGTTAGGAAGACTGGTGTAAAGAAAAGCTCTAGGAGTTATATAGTTCTCTTGTTGACCGCATACGTGGGCTTGATAAGACTACGTCGTCTTATTTTCTTCGAAGAAGACTAGACAACTTTACGCGACAATTTTATTTTAACTGGATTGATAAAAGCAGAAAATTTACAGTTTAGCTTCATGATTAATGGAAGGAACTTCAGATACTTTGGAAAATCTGATCCAACTGTTGTTTATAGCGATTTTGCCGGTTTCTTTGATCTAAAATTTTGTTTTTGTATAAAGAACTATTACCTTGACGCGGAAGATGATACGATTTCCTTCTTTCCAAGTCTCCGTCATCAGTGTCTGTCCAGGGATAACTGGAGTCGTAAATCTCAGTTTAACGGCTTGAAATAGTTCTGCATTATTCTCTGCCCATGCATTCAAAATGTGTCTGAATAGAAAAAAAAAATAGTTGAAAAATCTATTCAAAATGCCTGAAAGCAAAGCCGAATGTGCATAGACCATGAAGTATAGGAATTTTAAAGCCAGAGAGGACCGACATCTCCGGATTGATGCTATATGTGTATATTTACAGGAGTTAAGAAATTGCATAACCACTCATTTTAGATCTTATTTTTCAATTCTTGATTGTTCCCAATCAAAATAATCAAAAACATTTTGAATGGACCCGACCCTTAGAACAAAAGAGATGCCCTCGCTGAAATCTAAAATCAAGAATACGAAAAAATGACCAACAAATGGATGATTACACAATTTCCAAACGCACTGAATGGGATTCATGTCCATTGAGCCTAAATTCAAAGATATTAGTTTTAAAATCAAAAATCCTAACCGACGCGGTAAAGAGTTCCTTGCTCTGAATTGATATTCTCTTCAATTATAGCATCCGGAGCTCGATCAGGAATTGCAGCAATTGGTATTTCTTCTGGGCTTGTTTTAGCTCCCCCGAACCCACCACCGCCAACTTGGAAACTTCCGACCTGTTGGACAGCCAACTTCTCGTTTGTATCATTATCATAAGTTGTAACTGGGAAGGATTTCACTATTTAAAGATGTTTTACCTTCCGAAATGATCAGAGCACCCGATCCTTTGTCGAGAATATCCTAAAACTATAACAACTCTCACTTTCTAACTAACTATAACTCTAGCCTCATTTCTCAAACGGGCTTCAGCAGGCAACGACTTAAAGACTTCAATGTAGCCCTCACCTGTAAGAAGTTTTACCTATTTTGTAAGTTTTACCATGAAGAACTCGAGTGTAATCAAAACCTTCTTCCACACCTAAAAGAATCTGCTTTAAAATACTGATAAGAACCTGGCCAGTTGTATAAATGAGTAGAATTTAACCCCGGAGCAACAACGTAAGTAGGAAGAGGCATAAATTGCTCGTGTCCCTCATAGACCTAAGGTCAGTTTATATAATTTACATTGGTCACTCACATAACGCAGATCATTTTTTGCATTGCAACCAACTGAAAAAAAATTTTAAAAGAAAAAAAGAAACAAACTTCCAAGGGCATACATAATTACATCTCGAGAGTTATATTCCCAGAGATCGGGAGAAACAACATGATGTTTTTTGGCAACTTCAGGGTTCATGGTAGCAAAGACGAGCGAAATTCTTATCGCATGGTTAAAAGGACCTGTCCTATCGACGACTACAGTGAGGCTTGCTGTCTGCCACGACTTTGAAGTGGATTTTGGTGTTTGTTAAGCTTGAGCTCCTTTGTAGTTCAAAAGATAAGATCATTTATAAGGGACAACATCAGCAAGTTGTGTTCTCTTTATCAAATTTATTCGCTAGTTTAAATTTTAGCCGTAAGATTCTCTAAGTGGGTAGGCTTGTCAGAAGTTTGGCTGAATTTGATCCATCCGTTGGAAATAACCACTTTTCCAGTCTCCTTAACCTATATACATATGACTTAATTTTTATGCGATTTTAAGCTTACTTTGACTTGGAAATGAACCAGATCCTTCTCTTTCCAACTCTCAGTCCTCAAGGTTTGGCCAGGTAGCACAGGAGAAGAAAATCGAACTTTGATGGCTTTGAATCGTTCTGCATCATTGTCTGCCCATTGTCCGAGTAAATGGCGAAAAGCAAATCCAAGAGTGCAAAGACCATGATTAATAGGTTGCTTGAATCCAGACATTTGAGCAAATGTTGGGTCAACATGCAGCGGATTTAGGTCAAGAGATCCCATTCGATAAAGTGTCGCATAAAATAAGCAGTTATTATTTTGAAAAAGAAGTAAAATTACTTGATCGGAATCAACGCGTTCCTCAACGACGCCGTCGGGGGCTCGCTCTGGAATTTTGGCAACTTCAACGGCCTCAGGATGGCTTTTATTTCCTCCAAATCCTCCAGCTCCAATTTGGAATGTTCCGATCTGCTGAACAGCCAATTTCTCATTCGTATGATCGTCATAAGTCGTAATTTCAGATATGATCAAAGCTCCCGTGTTCTTGTCCAAAATATCGATAACTCTCGATTCAGAACGGAGCTTAGTCTCATTTGGGAAAGGTTTGAATGTTTCAATATATTGTTCTCCATGAAGAATTCGAGCCAAATCAAACTCAACCCCTGAAAAGTTCGTATAATCAACGCTTCAAAGCACATCTCTTGCTTATCGCTCTAAAACTCTCGGAGAGCATAATCCTTCGGTGATAATTTGTGGTCTTTAGTGACTTAAATCAAACTTCCTGGTAAAAGAAAACAAACCTGGCCATCCCATAAGACCAGAAGCGTTAAGTCCCGGAGCAACAACATATGTAGGAAGAGGCATAAACTGTTCGTGTCCCTCATATACCTAGGTTATATTATATTTTATAAAATAGATTGCTAACATATCGAAGATCAGTTTTCGCCTTGCAGCCAACTAAAAAATATTATAAAATTGGAAAATGAACTTACTGCCAAGGGCATAGATAATAACATCCCTGAAATTGTATTCCCAATACTCGGGAGGGTTTCTGTGCTTCTTGGCGACCTCGGGATCCATTTCTAAAATTTTTAGGTTTTTTTTGGACAACCAAATAGGAAGAAAACATGAAGAAGGAATGAAACACGGGGACGAATATTGAACGCGAAGTCGAGTCTTGCCATATCAAAGATAACAGTACGCGCGACCCGCAAACAGCCAAATTACTCGGCTAGAGAAATGAGGTCGCGTGGTCGAACTAACTAAATGATAATAATACATAATACTTGTACTTTATTTATCTAACAAGGGCGCCCTTTAGCGACGTCTCTATTTTTTTTAATTAAAAAAATTTAGCGTGAGTGAGGTCAGGGAGCAATAGCAATCAACGTTTCATAGTAAAATCTCCCGTCATCGACAAAGGTTTCAGGCTTCTTTAACGACCTTTTTGAGCCACATATACAGGCTGTATGTGACAAAATAGTATTGAAGTGGACCTTTCTTCTACCTTGAAAATTGACGAATATTTTTCATCATTGGCCAAGATGTATAGAAAATCTGCATATTCTCATCGCTTCTCTAGCCCAACTGACTTAAAGTTAAATGTGTTTATAATTTTGACTTTACTTTTTTGATTGGAGAAATCACTTGGTGGTTACATTTTCCCGTGAACGCAATGATCATCCGACGGACGATTCCTTCTAAATTCAAAAAAGATGATGCAGCATGACGAGAAGTCTGTCAACACAAAACACTTTGTGATCACATGTCGGCAACACAGCGCCGTCAATAGTCTAACATCAACAATTGTGCTGAATGGTCCTACTTGCTGAAAATCAATTTCTCTTTTCCTGGGAGGAAATCCAGAAGCACGTTGACTATGTCAAGGCAATTTTAATCAATCTATTCGATAATTATTTTAGGAACATGGAATCACCCAATTTATTAATCTCATGAAAATAGCCAAAACTAGAGCTAACTATCCGTTCAAATGGGGCGATGAAACAGAGTATACGCTGGTAAAATTTGACAACGACCTCAAGCGAGTAAGTCTTCTTAGAGTTTTGGTTAGATTTCTCTTCTAGGTTTATGCGAATTGTAGAACTAATGAACTCTTGCATTTGCTAGAAAAAGAAACTTTAGATGACTCATTAGGCGGATCTCATTGGGTTCCAGAATTTACTCTTTTTCAAATCGAATCCACACCTGGAGTTCCTTTTGAGGGTATTTCGAGGATTTATCAGCAAATGCTCTTAGGATTCTTGGATTGTTTCAAAATGGTCGAAGAAAACATGAGAGCTCGTAGAGAACAGCTTGAAAAACACTTGGAAGATGATGAAAGTTGTCTAACGGTAAGCTTCCCCAGTATTGGAGTCAACGGTTTTTCCAAACCGTCAATTAATCTGAATCCTTTGACAGGTGGAACGAGTATTTATATACCAGACGAATTAACTCATCAGGGGTTAGTTCCTACTGCTTTACAATAAAAATTACAGTTATATCAATTTGGTCAAAATTATCAAGGACCGAAGAAAAGAAAAAATCGCAATCAATGTCCCTGTTTTCAAGGATAAAAACACTCCAACTCCATATGTAGAGGATTTTTCGATTTATGGCAGTCCGGAGGCTACAAGTGCAGCCAAAACCGATTATATTTACATGGATCATATGATTCAAGGACTTGGATATGTCTGCCTTCAAGTAAAAACTTTAATTGTAAATCTATTGAAATCAAGGTTACAATGCAAGCACGAGATTTCGAAGAAGCTCGCAATCTTTACGATCAATTAATGCCGCTAACGCCCATTGTTTTGTCCCTATCTGCCTCATCTCCAATTTTCAAATCAACTTTGTCAGACGTTGACGCCCGCTGGAACGCTCTTTGTGAATCAATTGATGACAGAACACCAGAAGAAAAAGGACTGGAACCGTTAAAAACGTCCCCTTTTACGATTGATTCCTATCGCTACGGCACAGCAGAAAATTATATTTCTGCTTCTTCAGAAATATACAATGACATCAATATAAAATATGATTCAAGAATTGTAACGTACGCTTTTGAAATAGCCAGACATATCATAGTATTTTTTAGGAGGCTGACTGACGCTGGGATGGATGAGACCTTTTCTAAATTTATAGCGAATATTTTTATCCGAGATCCTCTTCAACTGGCTGAAGGACAAATTGAACTAGATGATGAGAAGAATTTTCACCACTGTGAAACACTCCTCAGCAGTATTTGGCATAATCTTAGGTTCAAACAACCGCCAATGAATAACACAGAAATCGGATGGAGAGTTGAATTCCGCCCTACTGAGAATCAGCCATCCGATTTTGAGAATGCAGCTTTTGCTTGCTTTATTGTTCTCTACGCCAGGTGGGCCTACAAAAAGAAGGATTAGAGGCTAGTTTTAGAATGGTGATATTGGAGCACATAGACACGCTCGTTCCTATATCTAAAGTTGTTGAAAACATGCAAAGAGCCCAGAAAAGGGACGCCGTCCTCAAGCAGAAGTTTTATTTTAGGAAAGAGTTGCTGAAAAATAAAAGTGACTACGTTGAAATGAGTCTCAACGAAATTATTAATGGTTAGGCTCTTTAATGATAAAACAGTAGGAGTTTCAGGGAAGAAAGGGGAATTTGTTGGATTGGTTCCTTTGATCATACAGTTTTTAGATATACAGGAAATCTGTCAAGAAACAAGAACAATAATCGACAAATATTTGGATTTTATCTCGGTAAATTGTCAATAAAAAGTTTAAAAAAGCGTTTAGAAAAGAGCTTCTGGAAAAATTCCAACTGTGGCCAAATGGATCAGGAATTTTGTTACAAGCCATCCTGATTACAAGCAAGACAGCCAAGTTTCCAATACGACCATTTATGACTTGATCAAGGAGCTAGAAGGAATTGGCAAATCAAAGCAACCACTTTTTTGAATTGTCAATATTTTTTTACTAGGAAATAAAAGAAGTAGAAAGATTATTTATTCGCAATACAAAATTGTGCAACAATTAGTAAGCAGGAACAATTCATGCTCGCTTAATGGGAACAATTTTGCGGCGAACGTTCTTCAACTCCTTGAACCATTGGTGATCAAAGACATTGGGAGCATTTGATGCAATTGAAACCCAGCCGAGTATAAGCGAGGGATAATCCTTAGAAGGTCCAACTGATCGAGTAACAGTCACTTTGATGGTTTCACCAGGGAAAATGATTCCATGTGTCAAGTCAACGCTATAACAGCACGAACCATTGAGAGTGAAAGCAATTCGCATTGGGGAGGAGTTCGTAATATGCATAAATTCCATATCCTTGGACCCGTGGAAGACAAGCCTTGGATTTGGACAAATCAAAATTTCGTCAGGAATGCGGGGAGGATTCAATGGGGTTTGGGAGCTAAAAGGAACTGTCACGGGATTGCTAAGATTTGAATCTTGAGGTATTCCATAAGTATTACTGAAAGCTGCTTGCCAATTTTGCTGGATGAACTTACTTGATGTCAGACAGCCTTGGTAGAGATTGGTTCTGAACTGGTGGTTTGCTTGGCGAATGCATAGGGCTCATATTCATGCCAAGTGCATTTTTAAAGGCCCAGTTAGCTGGGGAGTATTGACGTGGGGTTTGATAAGCATTATAAAGACGAGACATTTGATCATTATACATTTGAATTTGTGAGAGGAAACCCTGGGAGGAAGAATGAAGAGAATTCGGTCTAAAATTTATTTGTAATAAATAAGTTCTAAATACTTACAGATGCTGAGAAGAACGTTCTATCTCAGTAGTCACTGGAATGTTGAGAATTCGGGGCCGTTCATCCTTTGCCTGGGTGGCAGAAGGCAATGTTTTATTATTCATTTCAATGAGTTCTTTGACTCTTTGATTCAACTCTTCGATTTGTTTCTTTTGAAGATTGCATTCCTTTTTAATATCTTCCATTTGAAGTTGAGTTGCCAAATTTCTATTTTCGCTTTCTTTCAGCCTATCATCCTGCATGGCAATCTTCTTATCTTGAGTATTTCCCAGTCCAAAAAGTCTCAAATACAATTCATCATTTTTTTTGGCTATTGCTTTGTTGTCTCTGGCTTGAATAGCAAAGGCTTCTTTGTATTGAGCGATATCTTCTTTAAACAGGGTTTTTAGTTCATTGCACTGAGCTGTGACTTCATTGCAAAGCTGTGCGCAATAGGTCTTCATCTCTTCTGGAGAAACGTAAGTCAAATTGCGAAATTTGCTTTGGAATTCGTCTTTCTCATTGTCCATTAAGATTGTTAACTGATTTATCTTTGTTTCAAGATTTAGAAGTTGATCTTCCAAATAACTCTTTTCCTCGGCTGAATAAACAGGGGCCTCTTGTGCTGTTACGTCTTCTTGAGTTTCTGCTAAGTTTGTATTTTTTTCCTTGGACTTTCCTACCGTATTCATTAATGAAATCTGCTACTATTTTTTTTGCAGCAACTTTGAACCAGTTCTTAGCTCGACCAAAAACGAACTTGGCCTCTTCAAGAGCTTCAACGGCGACTTCGAAAATAGGCTCGGCATCCATTTTTTCAACACTAAAAGAGTTAGTATGGGGAGAAAATAAAAGTGGTTATTTGACGGGAAGAAAATAAAATATTAATGAAGGAAAACGATTTCGACATAAGTAAAAAGCGATGAGTTACGGGCTTTTGATAGGAGACAAATAAAATCAATAACAATTTATAGAAGAAAGTATGAATATTTCAGATTGAAATCATTCATCATTGCTTTCGTTCGAGCAGTCATCGAGAGCATCAAGAATCTTTTCACCATTCAGAATGGAGCTGTCTGTAATTGGCCTATTAGCTTTTGGAATAAAACTTGCGAATCATCATTGGTGACTTCTTCTAACTCCTCAAAGGTATCAGAGAACTCAATCTCATCCAACTGCGTACGAAGTTCATCGATCTCTTTCTTTTGCCAGTTGAATTGGTCAAACAAATCCCGATATTGTATATCAGATGTTTCCAGCGCATGGACAAGTTCTTTGATTTGGTCACGATAGCCAGTAGATTCGATGCACTCTCTTCTGAGCTCGTTTGTCAGCTTTGTAATGTGTTGGTCTAAGCTGAACGCATTTGCATTCAGAAGGTCGCACATATCTGCCTTTTCAAGTAATTGCTCTTCAAGCTCATTGTTGCCTTCAGCAAAATCATTCAATCTTTTCGTGAAAAAAGTCTCTCCATCTTTAAGCTGAAAATCATTTTAGCGCATCCTAAAAATACTAGATTACCCTCTTAATCTCAGCTTTCAGCGACTTTTCGGCTTCAGCTTTTTCTGCCAAATGCAAGTTGAGCTTAGCGATCTCATCTTGACTCGCATTTAAAGCAAGGTCCATCTCTTGCTTGAGTGTTTCAACTTTAGTTTTTTCTTCGTTGAGTTTTTCCTTTGCATAAGCTAGCTTAGAACATAAAGCTTTAATCTCTAGATCTTCGATAATTTGCTCCTGGTTTTGTTGGAATTTTTCTTCTTCGATATGACGAACTTTAACCTCAAGGGATGCTTTTTGATCGTTGAAATAGAAGTTGATGTTGGTTTGGTGCGCCTTGAAGTCTTCAAACTCTTTGCGCAATGCTCGGATTTGATTGGACAAATTGTCTTCACAAATTTCTTCGAACGGAACAGCTCCATCTTGCGAGTAGTTGTTCATTTTTGATATAACCTTTTCTATATTTTTCTTGAGCTCTCCAATCTTCTGCTCTTGAACTTTTAATCTTTCAATTTCTTGGGGGTAGATATAAAAGATTTTGTTTTTGCTTGTAAATGTTATTTTTTCTAAGTTCTTTCGTCTCATTTCAATTGAAGCCAGACGCTGGTTGACATCACTCAGGTGGCTAGGCAATGCTTTGTAGCTAAAAAAAGATTAATCTTTTTTTTTTCTAGAACTTACGCTTTTCCAGCTTCTAGATTGACTGGTAGAATACAGTAGCAATTGTAGCAATAGGAGAACATCCAAAATGGAGAATTTGTAGGAAATGCACATTTAACATTGCAGTAGTAGCAGTCCATCTTCTCGAGCTCGAGACGATGAGATGACGAAAAGCGCCGTCCTGACCTCTATTCAATTTATCAATAAAAGCATAACTCGAGGTCAATCGTTATAAAACCAATGGTAATGTGAAATATTTATTGCGAAAGCGAGTTAGCATACTCTCCATTAAAAGAAGTCTTCTCCTCGATGATGCGAAAGACATAATCTCGATCCTAAACAGTTGTTAAACCACAAACCTCCAATTTGACGATTTAAAGTTAAGCCCTCCTATAAAGAAAAAAGAACTGTGATGTTTATAACACCAGCATCCTTCTCTTTTCTGTGGAAAGAATGAATTCCTTTTCTTTTCTGACTATCAATAGAAGAATTAGCGTCAAAGGAGTAGAGAACGCCAGATTATTTATGTAGTTTTCATTGGAAAACATTGTATAGAGAGCGTTAAGAAGAAACGGTCTTTATACTATATATACACTGTAGATCCCTAGTTAATCCCGTCCGACTCCAATAGCTCAACTCTTTGAATAAGATTCAAAGACTCTTCATTTACAAATACAATAAAATGCAAAAGACGATATGTGACATCAAAGGAGGTTGCAGCTCTGCCTTTAAGCTGCTCTCAACCGGCTAGTTATTATAGAAATCTCGTTCTAAAATAAGTAAAAACATAATAACAAAACAACAAGGGCACCTAGAATTTTGTGACCTAGTCATGGCACATAAAAGAATTATTTCATTTGCGCCAACATTGCCGACGGGTGCTCCAGATAGTACTTCCATCTATTGGAGAATCGCGCCATGGTGGCGCCATCAACAACGCGATGGTCTGCAGCCCAGGAGACTTTTACCAAATGAACCGGCACAACCTGTATGAGCAATTTCAGAATGGAAATGAAAGGAGAACTAACGTTATCGTGCTTATCGAAACGGGGAAGACGCTCCATTTTGCCGAGAGCTCCAATGGCCACTTGAGGAGGGAAGATAACCGGACTAGCATAGGTTCCACCAATTGCTCCAATATTGCTTAAAGTGAAAGTTCCTCCAATCAAATCTTCACGAGCAATCGCCTGGCGTTTTCCATTCTCGTGAAGTCGTTGTAAATCCGAGGCAATTTCGAAAATGCTCCTAAATAATTCATTTTTTTTAAAAAATATTTGTACTACCTCTGTTCACAGTGCTTAATGTTCGGCACGACGAGTCCTCCCGGTGTATCCATAGCAAGACAGATGTTATGTGCTGCCTTGTAGACAACATTTTCCAGTTTATCATCAACGGTGGCGTTAAGCGAGGGAAACTCGAGCAGAGCCAGCGAACAAGCTTTGATAAAGAAAGGCATATAGCTGAGCTTGACGTCTCTCTCCTTGGCCAGTTCTTTCAATTCGTTTCGCATCTTCACAACCGCATCAACATTAATTTCGTCATCATAGCCAAAGTGTGGGATCTTCAGTGCTTCAGTCATAGTTTTGATCATTGCCCGTGTGTATCCGCGTATTGGTACCACACGATCCTCATGAAGCGGCTCAAAAGTCTTGATTTCTCTAGACAAAGAAGTTGCTCCTCCAGCTGGTGAGGCACGGACATTCTTCTCTCCAGAACTGTGGCCTTCATGCACTTTTCCAAGGAACTTCAAAAGATCTTCTTTCAATACGCGGCCATCTCGTCCAGTTGCGGGAACATCAGCCAGACTGATTTTATTCTCCATGGCGATACGACGAACAGCCGGTGTTGTGAGAACTTTTCCATTCTTGGCATGGAATTCTCCAGAAGATTGTACTGTCGAACTGCTAGTAGACGCTGAAATCGGGGAAATTAGTCGTCGAGTCGGCTGTGAGAGGTTAATTAGATACCCAATCCACTCGGGAAATCATTGCATTTTCTTGTGATTACTCTGGGAATTTGGGGAAAAAGGTTTCAAAAAACTAGCCAGCTGTCTTTTCCTCCTTTTTAGTCTCTTGTGTAGCATCTGACAAATCTCCAGCAACATCGATTTCCACCAACGGCTGGCCGACTCGAGCCAACTCGTCGATTTTATAATATAATTTTTTAATAACGCCATCGTAGCGACTCGTAATCGTAACAGCAGCTTTGTCGCTTTGAACATCGCAAAGATTGTCGAATTGAGCAATTTTGTCTCCCTCTTTCACGTGCCTACAATTTCTATTTTTTAAATGGCTGGAGCTTACCATTCTTTAACCTGTACCTCGGCGATTCCTTCGCCAATGTCGGATAATTTGAATTGCACAACGGGAAGATAACAAACTAAAGGTTTTACTAAGAAAAAAAAAATCTTACAGCTAGAATTGTGAAAGAATCTGGTTTTTCCCGTCAAATGGCGAGTAGAGCGAAGGAGAGCTCCCGATATCATTGGATCTACTCTACTCCTGAAAATGAACTTATTTTCTATCGAAATCCGGATACCTGAAAGAAAAGAAAACTGAAGTGAAAAGCCAACAGAGACGGCCGCTGCTGGTCGTTTAGAGCTGTCAATGGAGCGAGTTTGTTGGACTGAATTAGACAGGTTAAGATAAGACAGGATTTGACAAGTAACAAGGGATTTATAAGATTTATAATTATCAAAGTTGATTGGGAAAAATGTGCTCTGCTTTGGCTGAACTTATCGAAGATGATAATGAGCGCTATAAAGTAAAACTTTTGATCTTGGCTTTTGTTTTGATTATCGCGTCATTTTGTTAGTCAAATCATAAATTTTTCCCAAGAGAAATTGACGACAACAAAGAGAATTCTTGGATTATTGATTCTGTAAAAGAGCCACGAAAAATATTTGGGGTTTTCAAGAAAAGTTTAGGTATGTGCTTGTCTCCCAAGCTTCCTGGCCTGCTTCATCTTCCAAATGTACGATATTTCCGTTGTAATTATCACAACCCTTGTCTATTATATTGTCTTCAATATGGTTCGTTTTATTGAATCTTTTAAGCGCAAAATCTAGGATGAAGAGAGTTCAATCATCGATTTGGATATGCTTGTACCGTTTGGAGCACTAACCCTCTCGGCGTTGAGCTTCTTCACAGGACCGTTGGGTCTTTTTATGTGGAATTCTGGTCTGCTCTGGATATACGCCATCCGGATTTTCATCATAACTTTGTACTCGCTTAGCTGGGCCATCTACATCTTTATTGTCAAGACGAAATCCTCGCATTACGTTGTTGGCGGAGTCTGGATTGGAGCCGTTATCATCTATGTATGGGGACTTTTTGTCACATTCAAGGCTATCACATATATTACTCTGCACTACAGAGGCTACGATGATGTGGATCCAGCATCCGGGAAGCATTTCGACGAGAAAATGCGAAAAATGATGCAAGAAATGAAGAGACGCGAAAAGTCGGAGTCAAAGGATACAACAGCAAAGACAGGACGTTCTGCCCAGAGCTCTCGTCCAAAAAACGACTAAAAGTCTTATAATAAGTAAAGTGTTTGAGCTTCATTTTATTATTGACGAAATTTTATCGTTCCGACACATAAATTTCATAGGGTTGTGCTTTTCTAATAACCACAGACTCCTTGACTGCTTCCATTTTGGGCAATTTGTCGGGAATTCCTTCTAAATCATAAGTGAGAGCTAGATTTCCTAGGATTATGTAGAGTTCTGCCCTAGCTAGTCCTTCTCCCGGACACGCTCTTTTTCCAACTCCAAAAGCTACCACTTTTTCTAGCATTTCGCTTTCTTCTTCCAAAAACCGTTCAGGCTTGAATTCATAAGGATCTTTGAAGTTGCTCTCGTCAGACATGACAACAGACATCTGGAAGACGCATCCAGTATCTTTAGGAATAATGTAGTTTCCAACAGCAGTGGTTTCTGTAGTAACACGAGAGAGCACATTGACCGGAAGAAAAGACATTACTCTCAATGTCTCCTAGATTCTGTTTTTTTATGCAAAGGATCTTCAAACCTGGATAACTGCATTTAAATAAGGCGTCTTTATTCTGTCACTCATGCTAATTATTCGATTTCTCCCAGTGACATGATCCATCTCTTTTTGAAGTTTTTTATAAGTTTCAGGATGCCGAACAAGATAAGCAAGCGCCCAATAAATGGCTGTTGCCTATATCTGTTTAAATAAAAAAGCATTTCCAACCGTCGTCTCTTGACCAGCTGACCATAGATCCAATAAGGTAATTGATAATGTCTCTTCACTAAATTATAAACTTTGTTAAGCTTTAAAATTGGACTACTTGAACTCGCTGCTCATACTTCCAGACTCCATTTTTGACAAGTAGATATCTACAAAATCGTCCGAATATTCTTTTCCAGCTGCTCTGGTTTTCTTTCTAGTTTTCTGTTTTAATAGCTAGAAAGGCATAGCTCACTTTTCCGCAATCTGTTGTTTCACAAAATTGATAATAGCCTCTTCCGCGTTTTTCATCATATTGTAGCGAGCCTTGAAGAAGGGCCAATCTTTATTCCACTCTCTTAAAATCCCATCAACAATCGTAGCGTTTTCCATTATCTGATCCAAAGATTCCTTCAATTCAAAAAATTCTGCTTCTTTTTCCTGAAATCGCATTCATAAAATAAGAACTAAAAGCAACCTTTGTAAATCTCTCGCTGAAGAGCATTCGATTTATAATATTGCCTACAGTTAACATAGCAAATCGTGCTGGATTCCAGAGCAGTTTTCCACCAGCTTGTTCAATTTCTTTATTTAATAGCTGCTTCCGGTAATCTAGTTCCAGCATGATTCTCTCTTCTATTATATTTCTTCCCAAACCAAAGTCTCTCAGAGTATGAAGAGCAAATCTTCGCTGTTCCACCCAATGTGGTCCATTAGAATTAATAATGCCTCTTCCACCTACATTTCTTTGATGAAACGAGAGAGAAACTAACGACGAGTAATGTCACCTATGAAGAAGTTTAATCGATCAGCAAAGACTGATCCATTCTTAACCATTGACTCTTGTGCAATAGAATATTTGTTTATAAATACAACTGGAGTACTTCCAAACCTTAACTTTTCGGGTTTGGAGGAGTATGAGGAGACTGACCAAAGGGTATGGACTGGACCGTATTGCTTCGACCATTCATGAAGAGTTAATCTGATTCCTCCAGGTCGATTACCACCACGAATAAATTGAATCACATTGCCAATTAATGGCCATGGTGTGGGGCCTAGACTAATATTTTTTAAGTTTTATAAAAAGAGGACCTGGCGGATATTTGCGAATATTATAAAAATATCGAACAATGTAATAGCCGAAAAGAGCTGTAAAAATCAACAGACTCAACATGGATCCGTCAAAAGTGCCTCCTCTCGGGGTTATAAAGGCCAGACAAGTCACAGATTTTGCACAAATCGATGCCGCAGCCAGTGTGTTAAGTCAGAAAGACGGCACAAAGAAACAAGTATCATCTTTACCCTTTGTAAACAGACGAAAAATTATCTCTGGATTGAACTTATGGAGAGCTTGATAAGGCTACTTTAGTGCTTTCTCGAATAAAATTTCTGTGCATTCTCTGCCACGCCTCTCTCTCTCTCAGATAAAAATTATCAAAGCTTTAGTGTTTCTTTTGTTTACCCATTCAACTGTGCTTTAAAAAATTCAGCCATGCGGACGATAATTGTCCTCTCCGCTCTTGTGGCTCTGCTTTATGCTGGTTCAAACACAATGCGCTTAAACAATGTCGGCTCAAGAAGGGCCAAAATGATCAAGTATGAATTTCTGGGATAAAAATTGTTCTAGAGAGGGAACGTATGACACATATTTGGAAGAACTCTATAAAGCTAGAGCCAAAACAACAGGATCTCAGCCAATTCTAGATTGGAGTGACGACTTCTATTTAGGCAACTTTTCCTCAATCGGATTAAAATATTCCTTTAGCTAACATAAGTCTCGGCTTGCCAGAACAAGTCTTTTCCGTAATGGTTGATACCGGCTCTGCCAATTTGTGGGTCATTGACTTGTCATGTGCTACAAAAGGTGCGTAATTTCCTACAATATCAAAATCTAATTTAGCCTGCAACGGACCACCACCAACTGAATTCAATAGAACAGTCAGTCTTTCCGCGTTTGTTTCTAGCCGATTTTAGAAGTATGATACTTCGATTTCTCAAACATACGAGGCTGACATTATGAAATTTTATATTCAATATGGTCAGTTCAAAAGGACAATCTATTACTTTATTTGTATAGGTAATGGGGGAGTCAAAGGCCACTTGGCTGTGGATCTTTTACGGTTTGCTGGATTGAGCGTAGAGAGACAAGTTTGGGGATTGGCGACAAGTCTAGACGAGCAACTGGGTAAAATGCCCATAGATGGAATATTTGGAATGGGCAAGACTTTGCCTTATTTTTAATTCAATGAAGCCGAATTTAGGTTGGCCAGCTCTAGCTGTAGATTCAGTTGTGCCTCCTTTGCAAAATGTACTAGAACAACTTCAATTGCCAGAGTTTACCTTATGGTTTGATAGGCGAGTAAAACCATCTCTCGGAAGTAGTGCGGGTCAAATAACTTATGGTGCATTTGATGATGTCCATTGCGAACCAGGCAATTCGAAGACAAATAGCAAACCAATTCAGTTCAGTGATTAATTACGTTTTGCTCACATCGCACACTTACTGGATGTTTGCTATAGATGGATTTGAAGTCAAAGACCATAAATACTTACCAAGACCGCCACCGCAGGTTAGGAGGCTTAATCTAAGCTTTCAGTTCTTTAAATTGTTCAAACTAATTTTTATAGGCTATCGCTGATTCAGGCACATCTTGGATTGGAGGTGGTTTTATCTTTCAGATTTAAAAAAAATTGAGCTTTCAGGTAATCAAGATGGCATAGCTGGTATGTTTGCTCCCATTTTTGCTAATTTGTACTGAAAAACAAATTTAAAGCGTCCTTAGCTTATTTCTGCGATCAAAAAAATAATTATTGAAATCTCCAGACATCGCCTTCTATGTAGGAGCTACTTGGAATCTAAAGCATGCCGTTTACGAAGTCGACTGTGAAAAGCAGCCAAACCTTCCAGATGTGACTGAATTTTCGGCTTATTTGACTATTTTAGGTCGTATTTTATATAACCGGAGTTCCGTATCCTATTCCAAGCATAGAATATGTGCTAGATATGGGTTTGCCCAACGGAAAGGTATATTTGATTGTCTTCTTTCTATAACAAAATTATAGTGCGCAATTACATTCTTCGTTATTGAAGGCGCAGGTTTCGGCGTAAGTTTTGTTGATTTACTTTTTATTCTTCCATATAGCCTAGCTGGATTCTGGGCGACACATTCATTCGAACTTACTGTGCCGTTCATGATTTTGGTGAAGGACGAATCGGTTTCGCCAAAGCCATCCACACTCAAGACAAATAAATATGTATGAATTGTGATAACTGATCTTTTTATCAGACATAGATTAGACCCCTTGTGACTTCGGCCAAAGAATAAGTTTGATAAGAAAACTAAAAGAGCCAAAAGAACAACAATTGGTTTTGAAAGCTAGCATGTTTTTCGCGAGGGCTTCCCCAGGCGGACTTGTTTTCTCACGCCGCTGTTAAATCGTGACCTTCTTCAAATTGATTTCTAAAATGGACAGTTTCGCTCTTCTCTCAATCGACAACAACCTTGTCGATACAATCCTTAATAAGGTTACTATAGTTTACTTTGAAAAAAGATCCTTTAGACCAATTTTCTGGATTTGTTGACTTTGAGTGAAACTTGTTTATCTCTAAGAGACAAGGGATGCTCAGTTATTTCAAAGCGTTTTTTTCTTTTGGAAAGTATTAAAATAACACAAAACGAGATCTTTTTGATTCCGTCAGATTATCACAATAAAATATCCGTCAACCAATCAAAAGAAATACCTGTTCGACTTATTGCTTCGTCAATAATTCTTAAGGTGGGCATAACTTGGTATTTATAATCTTTAGGCTACGTTAACGGCTTCAAAATGCAAGGAAATACTTGCTTTCTTAAAGTCAATCGATCTCGAATGTGACTCATTGATTGTCGATGCTTACTACTTACCTGAATATTTGGGAAAACTCATTGAAGTATGAGTCAGACTAAAGAGCTATAGCTTTTCAGCAACTGGAGATCAAACGACTCGTCATAAACACACTGACAATGCGTAAATTGTGCGAGTGTGATTCTTTCAAGAACGTAAGTTCGCCGGATTCCTTAACATGCCAATATGGGGAATGCGGTTCTTTGGTGCTTGCTTCTACTGTATTTTTAGCTGGAATCTATTGTTTTGCAAGAACATGACTTATCTGATCAGGATCTATTGTCTTTGAATGCCTCCTCAATCTCCTTGAATTGTTCTTGTTTAACTTCAAAAGGCGTCAACTCTTTTCTAATGGTATGCCTTATTTTTAAAATTATCTAAGAGAAATACAGGAGTGGATTTCTGGCGACAGAAAACTTCAATACCTCGGAATAAGGAACTCTCCTTTCACTCCATATCAGAAAATTGAAACCATTTTGGAGGATATAACTAGCTGCGTTATTTGGACTCCAGAGAATCATAATAAGAGCCAATTTGGAGACATCGCATTGAGTGATCTTTCTTGTGTGCAGAAATTAGATCCGATCTTTATCTTCTCTGTTAAAAGAGGTGAAGATGCTCGTCTTCTGCTTTTAACAAATAATTCTATTGAAATTCTAGCTGATTCGAATCAAAACGAGCTTTTAGAGCGTTATGGGTTTCCAATAAAAAGTTAGAACTTTCATTCTTTTACAGGATAGAATAAAAAATCAAAGCATAGATCTTGCGCTGAAACACAAAGACAAAATTAGAGCTATTCTTTTATGTGAATCGTAAGCACCAGGCGGCTCGCTCGCATTACGTCTATAATCCTGTGCCGTAAGGAGTAATTACAGTCTTTGCTCCGACCCAGGCTAAGCCGCAGCTTTGTACGTTGTGCTAAGCCAAGGGTAGACGGGGCAAAAGTCCAAACCAATGACTAAACGTCTTCACCATGTAGCCTGATCTAACACAATTACTTTCCGCTGAATCGTGACGCTTCTTCTGCCTTTCTTGGCAAACTGACCAGCGCCGCGCAGAAGTTCTTCCCGCTGATGTATGCTTCCAAATAGTGTTTAATCCCGCCCCTCGGAGGTATATTTCTGTTCGTTTCAGCCAGTCTTCACCCAAACTCCAAAGAGCCTATCTTTTCCAAGTTCTACTTCAACTGACATCACTCTCGACCTGATCTATTACACAACATGGTCTTCAAAGTGTAAGTGTCTCCTAAGGAAGAAAAAGGCCGCCAGTTTTGTCATATTATCGCGCCAGTTTTTACACCCTTCATGTACATGTACGTAATTTTTTTGAATTATTCTTAGCGAATAGGAGGTTTAAAGGGGGAGTCTTGATGAGGTCTAAACTTCAACACCACCCCTCGGTCAAAAGTGACCGGTCCGGTCGCGGTGATAAATTTTGCGCGGTTCCGGTCCTCTCTTGTTTTTTTTTTAACTAAATGCCCCTAGGTAGGTCATGTTTAGTGTGGCTTTACTTTAAAAAAGTAGTTATGTATTTAAAAAATTATATTTCAGATCACTTGACACGGAGCCACAAAAATCCCCACTCCATGCCTGGTCAAAATTCTCAAAGAAATGGGTATGTCTTTCAGAGAAATCAGGTTACGCCCAAGCCTAGGCTGTGTTTCGTACTTACGGTTGGCCACGAGATAGTCTTAAACTCCAAATTCGTGTTGTTCTGTGCTTCTTTCTTTTAATCGCTGGTAGAATCGTAAGACTTAAGGCTTCCATGTGTAATAGACAAATTTAAGGTTAATTTGCAGCTTCCAATTTATAGTAAAAAAATAGGTTGGGACTTTGCTTCCAGGCGACAAAGAAAACTTTCAGTGACCAGCCTAACACATGACAAAGAATTCGACTACTCACTTATTTATATAATGATCGTTATGCGCTGCTTGCATGGCGGTGGAGGTGAGCGCTTCTTTCTTTTAAAAAAGGGAGATTTTAGGTTTAATTGATAGCACAAGACAAGTTTTGTGGCTTCCAATAAGGTTTGGGCTTTAAACTAGCTAAGTCAGGACTTTTAGGCAGTATACAAGTAGGATGCTTGATGTCGAGCTCTTCAGACATCTGCATTCTTTGCCTGTAAAATGGCACGTCTCTAGACAAATTGGTCTTGTTTTGAAGGCAGCCAACAGGGGAACAAGTTGCGTGGACGACGTTCTTAAGTAGGACTTTTTTATTTACTTGATAATTATTTTATCCAGTATTCTCATCTTCCGCATGCTGCCTACTATCCTAGATTTTATCATAGGTATTTTGAACATATTCTGGCTTATCGTATTATTTTCAGCTTTGGTGTTTTTCACTGCAGCATTCAATGCTTACTTTGGATGTCTTATATTTGCGTCCATAGTGATACATTTCAGTAAAATACTACAGTATTCTCGTATCTATTTTTAGGCTTAAATGTCTTTGTCACGGAGTATCGTACCCGTTATCGAAGAGAACAAAACGACAAGTAGCAATTTTAAAATATTTTTGAACTTTTGAAATTTCAGAGAGAATAGTATGGGAGCGATAGGAACTGATTCATTGTTGAATTTCGAGGCGGTGAAGCTTTATGGAAATGAGGACGTTGAAGTGGATAGATATAGAACTGCTGTTGAAAGGTTTTTATCGTGTTGGTAAGAATAACCAGAAAAATTAAGCTTCCAACTTGCTGAGTGGAAAAATTTAGCCTCCCTCTTTGCTCAGAAATTTGTTCTTCATACCATCCTTGCTATTGGGCTTCTGATTGGCTCTGTTATGGCGGCCTATCTTATTACTAAACACAACCTCACGATAGGCGATTATGTCCTGTTTACAAGGTAAGAAAGAGTCCTAAATCCTCTAAAAACTTTTAGCTATATTGTCCAAGTCTATACCCCTCTTAACCATTTTGGAGACAATTACCGGTAATTCAAATGGTTTTTCTCATAAAAATTCATAGAATGGTACAAAAAGCCCTAATAGATATGGAGAATATGATCGACTTATTTGAGGAAGAACCAGACGAAAAATACAAGCAAAATTCTAACAAGGAATATGTGCACAAAGAAGAAAACAAATCGACGGAAGAGGTTAATTTAGTTACTTTTTATGGTTTTGGGTAGGTTTATGGCAAGGAAAATTTCCTCACCTCTTGAGGGCCAAGAGATCCCGTTGTCCCGGTTGAGAATCTAAAAAGATTATCAAATTTGCTTTCTCTTGGCTGCCTTAAGCCAATGCCCAAGCCTTTATAATGCCGTTGCCTTAATAAATCTAGCGCGACTTCCAAGAAAAAGAAAGGAAAGAAGTATTTTAGAAGTGCTGAACTACTTGCCCAAAAAGAAGTTATCTCTATATGTATAAGAGGTACAAGAAGAAGGAAAAATGATAAAGAAGATTACCCGATTCGTATTACTCAGATCTCAATGTACAAAATGTTCGAACGATATGAAGCTTGTTTCAATTAGTGAGATGTGATCCAACCTGTCATTTTTCATGTAGCAATTCGTCATAATTTGGCAGTTGACGCTGTCCTTGACGGCCTATCATTTGACGCTGTTCTGAACAGGATCGTCCAGCCATCAATCAAGGCGCAACTTTCGTGAATTGATTTCTGCCATTTTAAGTTTACACTTACTCGCTTCACAGTTCGGCTTCGACGCGTGCCAGTTTCTCATTTATCCGTCTGTGGAAACCCGGTTAGAAGCAAAGTCCATTAGGCGGGGTTGTAAAGCCTTCTCTTTCTTCCTATTGTCTATTTCTTTCCCTTAAATTTTCTCCAGGGTATTTTCCTATGAAGATCATGCGGAATATTATATTATTTCTATTAATTTGTGGATGTGTAATAGCCAGAAGAAAGAGCCAAGCTCATAGAGCTTTTGAAGACAATGAAGGAGTTGACTGGGGAATGGACATGGAAGACATCGAGGAAGAAGGAGAAAAGAAAGAGAAGTTAGTTTTTCCATTATCTCACGGCCGAATTAAAATTCCCGTCAGTCGCTCAACCTGAAAAAGTAGTGCGAATCTTGCGTAAAATTTATGATCTCACCAACTCAAAGACCTATCCTCGTCAATTTAGAAAAACATCGGGAGAAGTGACAAAAAGCGAAGATAAATCTAAAGTAAAAGCCACGACAACCCCTGCAACGACGACCACCGACGATGAAGTAAAAAGCACCGACGCGACAGATGATAGTAATTCTTCCAAGCCTTCCAGTTTCCAATAGCTTTTTCAGTGGTTCGACAAATGCTAGAAGGCACTTTAGACTTCGCAAATCTTACAAAATTAATAGAAAAGGAACATTTGAAATCGCTGGAAGATGCGAATAGGTTTGTGAAAAGTAGTAGAAGCAGATTGTTTTTAAGGACAATACTCTGGATTGACGCTTATTATAAAGCTGAAGATTGGGGCGTCAATATCTCCAGTATCCAAGAATGCAAAGCCTGGAATCAACATTGGAATATTACCATTGAAGAGGTTTTATATTTAAATTTCATAAATCTGCTTAGCCTACCAATAACAGCACGGAGACGGAAAAACCAACGCGATTGACTGAAGATGAAATGAAGAAGTTCCTCAAAGAATCTGAAGTAATTGATAGTAAAAAGAGATTGAAGAAACTTGGTATCAAACAAGAAATTTTAGAAGAATATGAGGTTGGCTGCTCACTCCTTCCAAATATAGATTTGTCAGGCAGTCGGCATAGTTTTTCGAGAAATCTGTGCCGGACATAATCGAATTCTGTGGTTTAACAGTACAGAAGATGCAAAAAAACTGGGAATAGATGAGAGTAGTCCAATCTGTGAACCGTTCAAGGAAGATTTGAACCCAGATTCCCATGTACTTATGGAAATGGCTAAAACTCTCAATGAAATGATTGAAATCGCTCAATATACTGGGTAGGTTTCTTCATTTTATTTTTAGCTTTCTAAATTAGAAAAGCAAAAGGAAAACATGCTTCGAGCTATAAAAAGCCAGGACATAGTAGAAGCTCTGGAAAGGAGTCAGGCGAACGGAAGTATATCGAATACGTAGATGAAGAAGAAGATCATTCGGAAATAGTAAAAACAAGCAATCAGACTGAGATGCCACCAAAAGAAAATAAGACTACAGCCCTGCCGAGACAATTAAAAACGGCAAAAACAATGATTTCTGAAGCTGGAGATACTCTTCATTTTGTTGAAGAAAGTGGAACTGACGAGCCATTAGAAAGTAATGGCGTTACGTCTGACGGAGAACCAGTTGTTACCAGCGGCAAAGGCTCTACATTTGATTCAAATGAGATTGAAACTACCCCAAAAGCAACTATAGACAATGTAAAAGAGGAAGTGGGAACGAGTCACGAAGAAGATGTAAACGTTTATGATGATGACTTGTATGACTACAGAGATTTTGTGTGAGTGACGACTTCTAATAATTAAAATTCGTCCAGGAAACGCTTCAAAGAACCAAAAAAGAGAATTCGAACTGGCTATAATAGGCGCAAAAGAATGGCCGAAAAAGTGGATGGCGGATCTGAGGATGACTGGGTAGATCCTGCTGATACGCCCGTTGAAACTCCGGAAAGCACGACAACGGCTCTAGAAGAAAAAAATAAAACGATCGGCTCTGTTCAAATGGATGTATCCGATGAAATCAAGTAGCTTACGTTATCTTCTATTTGAAAGATTTAGTCCGATTCTTCTCCTCGCTCCTGACGCTGTCTCCGGGTTAGGCTTCAATATAGACGAAGAGCTGTTTGCTCGTCACGAAAAGGTTGGATTGTATCTCAATGGAATTTGTGCTGATTACGTTCCAAAATCAGTAGATTCATTCAATATCAGCAGTTTTGAAGGAGTTGAGATCGAAGGTCCGATCGGCGTTAATATTTCTGCACTTGAAGCGGCGGGAGTAAATTTAAGTTAGTTCAGTGAATTTACTTCTAAAAAGGATCTTTTAGCCGAATTGGCAGAAAAATTGAGGAATGACACAGAAGTCGATGAAATTCTGTCCAGAACAGCAGGTTCTGTCAAGTAAGATAGCTGGGCTAAGAATCGCAATATTTTTAGGACTCTTGGTGGAAGTTTTATACTGCCTGTACTGAATAAAAATCAGTATGACCCATTTTCGGCGCCTATCGTATTTCGTGGAAGTGCTGTAGTGGTTAGATTCGGAATATACATTGAATCGATGTCAAACTTCCAAACTTCGACAATGGTACTTTCTTATTGACAAACCAATATTTAGGCTTCTATTTCATGATTACGACATGGACATTTATCTGTTAGCTTCGTGGAGAGATGCAAGACTAGTTAATCCATACGACAAACCAATTTTGGTAAAAGAAGAAGAAATATTGGAGAAAATTTGGAGACCTGATCCTTTCTTCGCAAACGCAAAACAAGCAGAGTTCCACGAAGTCACCTTTTTGAACTTTTTAATGAGGATTTTCCCCGATGGGCTGGTTCTCTATGAGACTAGGTAATTTTAGCTATTAAAAAAGTAAAATTTAGAGTTAAAATTACACCAAGTTGCAATCTCATTCTATGCAAATTCCCTCATGATAAGGTAAAGTTAGACTTTCGGCTTTTAAATTGTGCGTTTTTAGCAAGTAAGATTCTAGTCTATTAACAAAATGATAAACAGACTTGTGACCTACTTATCAAATCCTTTGCCTATCCAGTCGAAACTGTCCGATTTGAGTGGTTTTCCAATCGGTAAGGGAAGTTTCATATAAGATTTTTGGTTTAGTTACCATGCAATCGACAAGAACCCTCACGTCAAGTTACCAGGTTAGGCTCGATTGAAAACGAATAAGACAAAGTTATAGAGCTTTATATCGCTAGCTATGATACTACAACTTGTGATAAATCGCGGAAGTCAGGAACGTTCTCTTGCTTGCGAGCTGTGTTTAAACTGAAAAGAGATGTCGGTTTTCATCTTGCTCAAACCTACATTCCAACATCGTTGGCTCTGATGTTTTCTTGGGTCGGTGTTTGGCTACCGGAAGAGTTCATGGAAGGAAGAATAGGTGTGGCTATTACCGTACTTTTAACTCTTTCAACCGAATCAGCAGGTCAATATTATTTAGACTAGACTTAGTTTCACGAGTTTTAGGAGCGCGAGAGCATTTGCCCTCTGTCTCATACCTTAAGGTGATTGATTTGTGGTTCGGCTTCATTACGGGCTTTGTTTTTATTACCCTACTACAGACACTTTTCGTTATTGGTTTCGACAAAAAGTCAAGTCAAATGGTTAACTTTTTTACTAGGGAACAAAAAATATTTAGAGAAAAGCAGCGGTAAAAACAAAATCTGATATTACAGAAGAGATGAGAGAAGAACTGCTTTTTAAGTCGAAAAAATATCACAAGATAGGAAGAAAGTTGGACAACTTTTGTCGAGTTGTCTACCCAGTTTCCTTCATAATTTTTTTAACCGCGTACTATTTTATTTTTACAGAAGGAAGGCAAGACGATTGTCTAAATAGGGGAAGCACTTTCGCTAGTACTTGATTTATCCAACTCCTTTATGTTTTTCGGGTAAATGAACCTTTCATTATTGTGTTTATAAAAAATAAACAGTGATTAGTTTTTGTCGCGCGGGGCGTGATATCTTCAGCAATTTGGCGCGACGCCTCGTGTCTTGATAAGGACACAAAGAAGGGCTCCTCAACAACTTCTTCCTCTTTTCCAATAGTCTTTGACTCCTTACCAAACACGGTCATAAGGACGCGGTTTCTTTTCCCATTCGATCGTTACAAACAGGTCAGTCTGTTTGTTCAGTTCTTCTCTATTGTTATCCCAAGATTTTGAACTCTTATCAATATCCTTGTTTTCCTTGGTGTTCCAACGATTGTAAATATCCCAAAATCACGGGTTCGATATGCTCAGACGGGTGGCGCATAGCTGTGTACTGGTGCGTTCTTTGCTTTCCCCTTCGCCCCTCGACGCCTCTCAACCAAACATACTCGCATTGTTGCTTGTTTTTCTAGTAATTTAATCGTTTCACAATAGTTTTAATTTATTTGTTTTCAGAAAACTAGAATTATTTCAGTTGATTTCGGTAATAATGGAGGAGGTTCATTTCATATGTGAGTTCTGTTGAGTGTGGTTGTAATTTCAAATGTATGAACCCAGCTGATAGACAAAAGTCTGCACGTGTCCTTATTGAGCGTCTTCACGTGTAGAATCTACACAACAGGTCATGAATTCCTTTCCAGGCGATGAAGAAGACATAAATGTCGAGACAAGCTCACCCTTCCATAGAGTTTCTACCAGCAAAACACATGTGACTTTAGATTTCCTCCTTGATGTCAGTTTACCCGAAGTAAAAAGAAGATTTTTAGCAACTTCGACGAACAATGGCGTCCTTAGACAAGGAATTGACTGAAGAAGGCGCTGATGAGATCATTTCCACTGCTTTGGAAACTATGACGACAATTTGGCGTAAACGAAATAACTTTTCGGAAATAGCTTTCAAGGCTTGTTCATTAATTTCGGATTCAAACAGGATGATTAAAGGCTCTTTTGGCTGTTTTGGAATACTGTCTGGCCCATCCTTATGACGGACATTTAATCTTCGAGCAGCTGATAAATGCTCTAGGATATAATACCGTTCAATTCTGGAAATTTTCCGTCTCCTATATTTTTGATTCGGACTTGAGTAATGGAACAAAATATCGAGATGCCCTTCTATTTTCCCTCACTCTATATGATATCAATACTGGCCGAAATAGATTGAAGTAAGCAGTCGATAGTTAATTATTTTTAAACTATAGAGAGCTGTATGCTGCTGTCCCAGGGATCAGAAATTCGCTCCTAGGAGTCCACGCCAAGAGATTTGGCGAGCGATACCATCATTTACAGCAAAGACTGTCGAGAAATGGATCGTTTGCCAGCTTATGTAGCAATGACGAAGAAGAAAATGGCGCTCATACCCCCAGGAAATCTTATCCTGCCTCGGAAAGCGAAGATGAAGAACCTAATAAAATACCAAGCGGAGGTCTAGCCGATACGCATTTCCAGGTTTTTTTAAAACAACTTTTTAAAATTATTATTTATTAGCAACGAGTGATTAATGTCTCTAATGCCCCACCTGTGTCTCTAAAAAGAGAGAAAACTGGCGATTGGGAAATTAAACAAGGTTCTGGCGGCCTTGTTGCTTGTGTAGATCCGGTAATGTCGAAAGATCGCGAAAATCTGTGGTTGGCCAATCTTGGAATGAATCTGAAGGAAAGAAAAAGGTTCTGCTCGTTTTTTTAAGAATAAAAAGAAATCAAGATCGGTCTCCTCAGCCTCTGACAACTCGCTTGCTCCAGCTACAAATACTCTCGGTCTTCCACTGATCAAGCAAGCGATCGCTGAGGTTTTCTTTCATGTATTGGCAGATGAAAAGGAGGAACCAAAAGAAACAACAAAGGATAGAGAACAAAGAAAAGCTCGGTATGTCTAATACTAAAAATGTGTAACAACATTTTAAGCGAGGACATGTCTCTGTTAGGAGTGTTGAATACCTATAATAGAGGGAATTATAAGCTCAATCCGGTCGTTGTTCAAGAGGAAGACTACGGTGCTTACTATGGAGGTAAGCTTTAGACATAAAACCTAAACTAAAGTCGATCAATTAAAATATAGGCTTTTGATTATCATTTTTGAGGAATCAGCAACGGTCTTCTTTGGCCAGCTTTGCATAATCTTCCAGAATATATTGTCAGCGAATATGAAAACACTAAGGTGAACTAAGTTTTAAATGATTTAGAACTAATATCTCAGATTCTCAAGGATCATTGGACATCCTATGTAAGAGTAAACTATCAATTTGCAATCGATGCTGTGAGGAATAGCCGACCGCAAGATTTCATTTGGATTCATGACTACCATTTACTGCTTTCGGGAACTATTGCTACAGGTAATTTTTCGATTTTACTGATACAGATAGCTTTTCAGCATTAGACTCAAACTTAGAAGTCGGCTTCTTTTTGCACATTCCTTTTCAACCTCCGGATAATTTCTTCACAAAATATGGAGTTTGTGGCTTACCCATGCTGAGAGGACTGTTGAGATTTACAAAAGTCGGATTCCAAACGCATAGAGATCGTGCAAAATATGTGGAGTTAGTTCAAAAATACCTGAAAGGAATATCTGTGAACTATGACCAGAAAATGGACATCTATACAGGCAAGGAGAGGGCAGAAAGCAACTAGCAATCTATTTTAGTTCTTCATGAGGGATGGACCTGTTCACTTGGAGTCTTCCCTGTGTCTATTAAAAACGACGATTTTCTAAAATTTGTTTCTCTACCAGAAACATTAAAAAAGAAGAAGGTCTTCAAGAAACAAGTAAGCGGTCTTTTTTAAAAGACGCTTTTAGGTTATGGGAGAACACCCAGCACTTGATGGACGTTTTTTCTTCTCCGTTGAGCGATTTGATTACACCAAGGGAATCAAAGAAAAACTGCAAGCTTATGAGCGATATTTTGAAAAGTATCCTGATAGAATTGGAAAGGACGTCCTTTATCAGGTAAAAGAACCCGTTGCAGGAAAAACAAATAATTTAAGATTGCTGTTACTAATCGTCGTTCGGTTGACACGTATAGAGTGTATCAAGATGAGTGTATTGAATTGGCTGAAAACATAAACAAACGCTTTGCCACCGCGAATTGGACACCTCTAATTTTCCAAACAGACGGCTTGCCGAGAAATGAACTCGTTGCTGCTTATTTAGCCATGGACGTAGGGATTGTGACTCCAAAAAAGGATGGAATGAATCTCGTCGCAAAGGAAATGCTTGTTTGCAATCCAAAAGCTGGATTAGTTCTTTCAACTGGAGCCGGTTCCGAGATTCAATTTACTACCGCTGGGTTATATCAAGAGGACGGAATAAAGAATTATCATCGAATTTCTGATGTTTTTGACAAAGAAGTTTGTTTGTTTTGGGAATTATTTGCATATCATTCAGAAATATGCTGATGTTCTTCACGAAGCAGCTCTAGAAACTGAGGATGTTCGAGCTGTTCATGGCAAAACATTAAATGAGTTTATTGTGGCTAACGATATAGAGCGATGGAGTAGTGCCTTTTTAGATCCAAGTTGGACACATCATGTCATCAGACCCACTGAAGCAAGTCCTAAAATGCTATTTAGAAGAGCTCCGAATTATAGGTGGAATCGCTAGACGACTTCTTCAGCTTAATGATGCGAACAACCTATGTCCGCAGGCAGATTGTTGATCGAGTTTTAAAAGGAATTCCAATTCGATCACATTTCGCCATTAGTTTGAGAAATGCCAAGGAATCTTTGGAGAATAGTTGCAAAGCCAATTCTCATACTTTACTTTTAAAATCGAATGATGACTCTCCTCACACAATTCGCTTCGATATTCAAAACGAATTGGCCGAATTTGAAAAAGGTTTTATTTCCTATGGATATGTTTCAATTAATTTTTTAGACCTTTCCTTCCTTAAATACATCTACTCTGAAAATTCTGACAACGTTGAACAATTTGTAGAGGCTAGTTTTATTCATTAATCACCGTGTGATTTCCCATTGCATTGGCCAAATCTTCTTTATAATTTGACGAGAATTCTTCGCACCGTCTAAAATAGGTCTCACATTGCCCACTATTTGGGTGTTTTTTACAATGTGATCTCCAAGATCTACATCGTGATTTCATATTTTTCTTCTAAAATCTATTTGATTAGTTTCCAATAAGCAACTCACATAATTTGGACCTGTAGATACTTCAACTGGCCGGGTAGACGTCTCTAATTTGCCATCTGTTGAGCTCAAAATATTTCTAACAATATCTTCGTCCTCTTCAAAAGAGGAATGATCTTCTTTTAGAGTTACTGTATAATTAGACAAAAAGTCTTCACATCTTCGTTCGACTTTTTTACATGAGCGAGTGTTATTGTGATTCAAACACTGTGACTGCCAGTGTCTACAGCGAGAAATCATATTTCTTTCCCAATGTTGTCCGTGCTCATCGGGATGGGGGTATTTCTGAAACTTTCGTGGAAAAAAAACAGAAAAGCAACTCTGATATCATCCAGCTCTTCCGTAATATTTCCAACTCTTGGTGGAAGGCTGAAGTTGTGACAGAATTTTCTGAATTGCCTGCAAGTAAAATGACGATGATATTTCTTCACACAAGTACTGCCCCATTTCTTACAAGCTTCGGACAGAGATTTCTAAATTGGCTTTGCTTTTGAGACTTTAACTCACCTTATGTCCTAAACTTTCAATGGCCTGATCAGTTGCACAACCCGTTTCTTTATAAAAATGACAATACCCGTTAAAGAAAGTCTTGTTCAAGCAATTTTGCTTCAGTTCACCGCAAGAAAAATCAACGATTTTGATGTCAGTATCCTAAGTGATACTTTTAAAAGTCATCCTGCTTACATTTACAATATAGTCACCATTTATATCACACCAATAGGAATAGATACAGCTATCGTCAGCATTACATTTTTCTTGTTCACACTCGCAAATTTTGAGATAGCACGAGGACTGTCCAAAATAAAAACAGTAGTCGCTACTTCTAGAAGAGATTTTATTGAAGACTTTTAAACTTACACAATTTCACAAAGATCAATGGAATCGCTGGCCAAAAATAAAGCAGCGGCCAGCACTATTCGCAAGAACATTGCAGACCTGACTGTCGTGTCTGATCACTATTACACCTCTTTAGCTCGGCCGGTCACAGAAGCGTCACCAATATTTTTATTTACGAACAAAGATAGAAAGTTAAAAGGTAAATCTTTACTTCTTCTTTCCCTTGGGCAAGTCTTCTTTGACCACTCGTTTGTCTTTGATTTGCTCGCCCAGCCAATTCATTCCCTCTTTGAGTCCTTCTCCAGATAGAGCGCTGCAAGGAGCAATGTGCCAGCTTCTACCACGCAGATCAGTCAACTTGAGATATTTTCCCACTTCGGCATGAGTTGCGGCTGTAGCTATGTCCTGGAAATGTTATTCTCGTGACCGATTTATTGCTAACCTTGACCCACGTTTCTTTATTTGATTACTACTCATTGACGCAAAAGAAAATTGGCTAGAGATTGCTTTTAATTTGGTCTTTCGATCGATTTCGCGCTGCCTTTCAAAGAAATGGACACTATCTTTTTTGGTCACTAAAAAGTCTCAGACAGGATTGGCGAACAAAAGTGACAAGAACTCTCTTATTTCATTAACTCACCTGTTTGTTAGCGAAAACAAGCACCGGGACATTGGCTAACTTTTCCTCGTCCAATAGATCCATCAGCTCCAAATTAGTCTCATCAAATCTGGAATCTTATAAAGTGATGGCTAATAGAAGAGGAACCTTTTTCTGTCACTACTATCAATAACGTAGATCAAAGCATCAGTTTGATCAAAATAGTTAGACCAATATGGTCTGATTGCCCTCTGCCCACCCAGATCCCAGATATTTAGTCTGATGTCGCCGCAAGCCACGACTGACTTTACGTTGAAGCCCTGAAAATTGGCAGGTGCAACAGAGCTACGTCAAGTAGAACATGATAAACAATCATTTTCGAAAATATTGTCTAAAGGGTTCAACTAGACAGATTTTGACAAATAATTATAAAATGTGTAGAAAATGACAAAGAGATATAAAAATTGTAGTCAGAAAGCAAACCTTCGTAGGAGTGACATTATCTACGCTTTCTGTTGAAAGCTGCTTGAGGATAGTAGTCTTGCCAGCATTGTCCAAACCAAGAAGAAGTATACGAATCTCGTGTCCAGTGCTATTTTTGAAGTTCTTGATAAGGTCTAGGAGACCCATGACGGCAAGCTGAAACAACGGGGACCCGCCGTCGATTTGACGGGGTCGTCATGACGACCAAAGAGGCAGCTGCGCATGGCGTGTCACGAATACTTGAGCCTATAGACAGCTGGGAAACATACAAATTTGTCTAGAAATTAGAAGGGAAACTTTCAGACTCTTCCTGGTTCTACCAGTGTTTCAGAAGAAGAATTCAAAAAAGAAGTTCAATCAGCCGTACAGCTTCTCTACGATGCGGATCATTTTCACTATTTCTTCACTGATCGTGACGGAACATTGAAAAGTTACTCATGCTCATATCCCAGCAGTATTCAACCTGCATATTCGGGTGTAATTCAAGCCCAATTTGCACGCAGATGTGCTCAAACTTGCTGCATTATAACAACCGCTCCCCTCATGCATATTGGTAAAGTTTTTCTAAAAGAGTATCTTCTTTTTTAGGCGTCCTAGACGTGTGTACAATTCCTCCCGGCTATTATTATTACGGTGCTTCAGGTGGACGAGAATGGTTCATTGATCCATCTAATAAATTCAAAGATACTACTATTCCAGAGGCTTGGCTTTCTATTCTTGACATGGTAAGGATGTTAATTTTTCATAGAGAATCTTTTAGGTCTTTTCTGAGATAGCTGAACTATTAGAAACCGATGAGTTTAAACCTTTCACTTGGGTTGGATCAGGGCTTCAAAAACATTACGGTCATTTGACTATAGCTCATCAAGATGTTTACGGATCGGTAGCAGCGTTTGTATTTCTTTAGAAAGTTCAGGTTGTACCGGAAAAAGGAAAGGCTCTTCTTGAGAAAATCAAGCAAATAATAAAACAGGTCGACAAGAAGGAGGAAGTTCTTCACTTAAAAACAACAGATTTGGATATCAAGATCATGTTGAAAGAAAAGAATTCTGGTGAAGTATTCGATAAAGGCCATGGAATTCGGCTACTCTGTGAAAAGATGAAATGCAATCTCTCATCTGGATCAATTCTTGTCTGTGGTGACTCTGATACCGACCTTCCAATGCTTCAAGAATGCTTGAAACAAAATCCAAAAGGAGTTTCCACAATTTGGGTGACTTCAGATTCTAACTTAAAAGAAAAGGTTTAACTCGTTTTTAAAGTTCATAACAATTTTGAAGGTGCGAAGCCTTTGTGCCGAGTATGGCAACTCCAAACTAGCGTTTGTCTCGTGTCCTGAAGTTCTCTTAGGAGCTATGGCACAGGCTACAATAAGAGAAATCAGCTTCGCTCGACCGTCTGTATACGAAAATGCACAAGAAGACTCGCCTTTATGAGGCTTAGAAATAAAAATTTATTCGTCTGCATTTGTAAGAGATTCATTGAAGTCAGTACAAAGTAGTAAACCCGAGGAACGCGTACAAAGTGAGTTCTGTTTTTATATACATTTTGCAATCACAATTACACCGGCAAAATGAAAACTACGACTAGCATACCTGAAAGCTCATAAAAATCACTTATCGGTTAAAAAGCGCTCGTTAAAGATGGCACTGGAAACGCGAAGCATTAATTGGGGAGCCGAGCTGATCTGATGAATATCAACTTGCGTGAAATACGCGGTCGCCTGATTGAATGCTGTACTGTATTGGTTAAATTGCTTAGCTGTAGCTGCCTCTTTGACTGCATTTATTCGAACATTTATGACTGGAGTATTTTCATCAATTCTAAATTGCTTATTTCCAAACATATTGATCATCTCACCGTGGTCTTTTTCCATCTCCCAGAGACTGTTGAGTTAGATAAGCCTCCATTATGGCGAGAATTGCTCGAAGTTTTGAAGTGTAAGCCTTTTTAGAAGACATAAGGTTCGATAAAAAGCTTGATTCGTCTTTAGAAGCTTTTTGCATCCAAGCCCTTAGTGAAAGAAATAGATCTTCAGTAGCTGCGAAAGTAGAAGGAAGGGTTTTGGCCTTTCCTGATAGCCATAAGATATGACGTTGGATAATTAGAGCAAAAGCAGCTTCATCGTAGATGTGCTTTGGCTTCACGGTTGTGATATATGAATGAAGATTTCTAAAAATTTGATCTTCATGCGTACCGTAGTCTAAGAAGGCTTTCAAGACTAAATGGAGAGGCTGGACGCTTGAGTTCGAGCTGAATTGTTGTCTTACAGAAGCATAAGCAATACCTTGGAACGCAAAGAAGATAGTCCTGGATGGATTTCATGGAAGCTGTTGGGAATTGAATCCAACTCATCACGTCTTCCCAGCTCGCTCCAGCTCGTTTAAAATACGAACGAATTGTTTTATCAAGGACTTTGAGAGCTGTAGTGAGTTGATCTCCACTCAAAGATCCGACGATAGTATTGAGACAAATCAGAACTAGAGGTGAGTCCGGATTAGCTTCAAGATAACCGTTCCAAGCATTTACTACAGCCTCTCCGAATTTCTTATCCGTAATTTTGGTCCATACAACGATGAGTTCTCGAGCTACAACAGCAAAAGCTCGCTGATTTGCTACAATTTTCTAGGTGCCTTATAGTTAAAGAAAAACTTACGATGATTTTTTGCAACACTATGTGTAGAAGCAGTCAATGAATTATAGGCAACAGCAGCTTCCGGGAGGGAACCTTTAAGCAAAAGTAAGCATTGGGTACGAAGCCAGATGGTTTGCTTCAAAATTGTAACAGTTGAATAAGGCTCATTTGGTGAAAAGCAACAGATTTTGCTCCACATACTGAACTTGTATTATTCCTAGAAATGAAATGACTTACCATAAGAATGATTCCATAATTGAATGAGATTCTGTCAAACACTCGGCAGGAATTAGAGCTGCCACTGTCTGAGAAAGAAGTTCGCAATTATCTGATGAAATGGTGTTCCAATCTTGACGAGTTGATAAACTCTTCATTTCCTTTTCAAAAGAGGCTGTTACGTTGGAATAACAACTTGGATAGGCAGCGATTCTGGTCATAACTGAAGCAAGATGGTAGAGATAAGTTGGTCGGACGTCATCAACGATCTAAATATATTTTTCAAGGAAAATAACTCTAAATTTACATGAGTTTGAAGCACAGTTTTCCAGGGAATCCGAACTACCATGTTAGTGATAAAGGAAGCACAATCTTTGCTCCTAGATGAGAGACATTCATCCATCGCTTGAAGTCCTCTCAAAGAAGGATGAAATGTACCTTTGAAGAGATCTTTTGACAAGAAAAGTGACTCCTAAAATTATGTTTTCAGACAGCAGCAAGACATACAATTAGCTTGAAGTAATGGACAGTTCCCTGCTGTAATATTGATAGCTTTTCATAGTAGAATTGCCATAATAGAGACTCCAAATTCTGCATTCCGACTGGTACTGCTTTCGTTTGCGGAATATTTTGAAGTAAATCAACAAATCCTTCTAGGACAATTTTTGCTTCAGCATCGTGTGATAAAGAAAATGGAGGTACAGTTGGACTGTATACAGCGACGAGTGGAGAGAAAAGGCTTGAAACTCGGCCAAATATTTCAACAAGATCTCTTTGAAGAACACTTATTGGAGAATCCGGCTGGAAAGCTGTCATAGCAGGAGTGTAGATAAACAGCTGGGCGAGTTTAACAATTGAAGGAATGTATCTTGACCAAACTGTGTAGAAAGAAGGCAGTCGTGAGCGTGAATCGGCAAGGCTTCGAGCAGTTAAAATTGCACACTCATTGCACTGAACATTTTGTTTATTTTTCTTGACCTAATTTTACCTTCAAAGGTGGAAGTGAATAGTCTGCTTGACCTTTTGTGTATTCTTTTGCACCTATGAGATACACAAAAGATTCCAGGAGATGCACAGGCGTTTCTCCGAGGTCGCACCCTTTCAATGCTAATTCCAATCCGGCGTTGAAATTGACAGGGAAAGCATGAAAAACAAAGGAGACGACGTGTTGCATGCAAATCCTATGAAGAGGAGTAGTTGGATCGGGTTGTGATGCTCTAAAGCGAAATAATTAAACAGCGAAAAATTCTTACAAGTTCTTGAAAGCTAATGGAAGAAGGGGAGCAAATTGGTGAGGAGGTAGTTGGGTGGCTGCTTTGTCCATTCCTAATCGAGCGAGTAAATCCAAAGCATATTTGCTCTTTTGTGAATCTCTAATAGCTTCAGAAAGACGAGAATATGCTTCACAAAGATCGGCCGAAGAAAGGCATTCTGGTGTAAAGTTCTAAATGTTTGTTGATAGTTTCGCTTCAATAACCTTGCCTCAATCAAAGGATCAGAAAATACAAAAGCTTCCAGAACGAGTCTCATGACAGGAATTTGTTCTTCTGGTCGATTTCGAACAAATTCTTGAGCCAATATTCTTAGTGAATTGATGTACGCAGAAGAGGCGCATTGGAATAGACAAATTGTGTTTTTCTTTGCATTTGAAATCTGTGTCAATTGATATAAGAAAGTTCTTCCAGAGTTTTGAGCTAGTGCTCTATTTTGTGGTGTACAGCTTGCTGCAAGACGAGAAATTTGCCTAGCAATGTGCTCCAATCCGGCCGTGTGGACAGCAGCTCTATCAATCAGAGATCCGTGCCATTCAGCAAAGACTTGTTGCCTTTTTTCTCTGTTTGCAGCTATTTGTCCATCGATCACTTTATTGAATTCCATTATTGTTACATCTCCAGCTGTGTTAAGAGGAGCTTGACATCTTGGATGACATTTAACAACCAAAGGAAGTTTCTTGCTGGCAGGAGTGTAATGTTTAGGAAGAAGCTCCAAAAAGTGAATGTCCTCTGTCTCCAACTTCTCGTATCCTGCTTCATATTCGCTGGAACAGCCCGTTCTTTCAAAAAGTTTTAAAAAAGCAAACCTAGCCATGTTATTTATTCCTTCGATGATATTAGCAGTCGCTGTTTGAATCTCATTGAAGTTAAAAAGAAGGCTTCCATCAACTTTAGGAGCTGTTGGTAGCCCTTGATGAGATGGCAGAGTGGGAAAACTGAGAGCAACAGAACTGACAAATCTAGTAGATGACGGAGATGTTATAACAGCTCGACGATCTCGAGTTCCCAAATGAAGGGTGGTTATAAAGAGACGAGAATCCTGATCTTCCTCTTTGGTAAGAGCACCAATATTCACATAGTCCAGCCAAATTGACTGAAGTTAAAAAATATAAAATAGTTTACAAAATTACCTCTTCGTTGCTTAAGATGAATTGCAAAAGGTAGTCCAAATCAAATTGTGAAAAATCAAATTGACTCATTGTGACTTCCTTTTTAGTGAAAAGCCATCCAGCCACAGCTTTAGAAATTCCTCCCTTGGTATCGTTCGAATCCAGCAGAGCTGTTTTGCAATCAGTCATAATTGTTGCAGCAGTTTGACAATCCACTATTCTCCTTGCAAATTGGAACTTCTGCCCGTTGACTGTGCGCAATTTATATACTTCTGTAGCAAGTTGCTGAACGGCTAAGGGATAAATTAGATTATCTTTGCACGCCGTAAGAAAAGTTGCCCAGCAATAAGGAGCTAATGACGTGAGAGGAATGTTCATCGATACTTTGGATGCGGCTTTCTGAAATAAAGTCTGATTACAGTGGTATCAGTGGAGCCAAAAGAATCCTCTTCATAACCATTGACCCAGGTTCTACGGGCAAATAACAGGATCTCACCTTTACTGCTTGCTCTAGCGAGTATTTGTCTTTTTTGGCCAGGTTTTCATAAATAGCTGCATAAAACGTTGGAAATGCTCCACTTTCAACCAAAAGAAGTAAATACGTAGCCCAGGGTGCTACGGTGTAAAAAGTTGGCGAAATTAGAGGAGGAGGAGCTTGGTCAGAAGAAAAAATTGAAAACAATCCTTTGTTTGATTCTCTCCAAGAGGCTAATATTTTCTATAAAAGCATTCTATACATTCTAAAAAAATAACTTACAGTATACACATTGTGGAAGATTTCTTTTAATGCCAATAAACCTTTAGAATCTCGCAAGAAGGCAATGCGAGCAATTGTTCCCAGAATTTGAAGACTAGCCTGATCATTATTCCAAAGAAGAGCTCTTTGAACACAAAGAACATCTACCCAAGCTCGAAGATACCCACCAATGTCAGGCACTCGCGTTGCATAATACTAAACTATACTATAAGCTGAAAAGAAAAAGCCTACAGAAATCGAACAGCAAATGAATTTTACTATAGCTGTAGGAGTGGAAGAAGGACCCACAAGCCATTGAACAGCATAAGAACATTGATCAACGTGAATTATACGATCGAAAACATCCAAAAAGCTAAAATGGAAGTGTTTTTTTTTAAAATGTTAACTCACGATTTGTTGGAAGAAAGCAACGCTATTTGGTCATAATGATTGGCTAAAACTTTAGACAATATGACAACACTAGCCATTGAAGAGCCGGAAGACACCAATTCAGAAAGAAGATTTACACCCTGACTGATGAACAGCTGAGGGCTAAAATTCAGGTTTACTCCGTTTCCCAGCAAAAAATACCTATGGATTTGAGATTCAATTAGTGACACATAGAAGGCGGCGAGATCATTTTGTGGTTTTTCCACGGGACCCGTCTGAATGCTTTTGTAAGAATACGAAAATGACCTAACTTTTCCATGAAGCTTTAGTTTTACTAAAATATCCCAACAAAATTGAGTGAACTGCTGCTCATGATCTGGCATTTTACTGGCCATCTTGGCTATTTTACTAATAGACTTGGAGATCATTCCATTGGAAGAATTACAGTGCTTCGCATGTGCTTTCACAACACTATCAGCACAAATTTCATGAACTTTTTGATCGATCCAGAGAGAATTCAGGTCATCTGCATATCCCCAATGAAGTCCGGAAATAATTCGTCGTGCCAGTCGATTTGGGGCCTCATTTGGGGCGTTATTAATGAGCCATTTTCCAATAATTGACATGACTGGCGCGCTGATCCGACAAGTTGTAAGAGTAGCGGAAGCTACTACATCGTGAGCATACTGCAATGAGAATTGAATATGTTAAACAAAAATTTACATTTTCCATATGGTCGATGTTTCTATCCATGATTGAAATCAGCGAATCGAGAAGCATTGGTCTTCTTGTTAAGAGAGTGGCAATTCCTTCTGCTCCCACCTTGTACAAAGATTTTCTCGAGTCATCGTCGCAGTAGCAAACCTGTTGATTTTTAATTTGTTTACAAAATTTTTAAAAAAATATACATCGATGAGTTCTTTCAAAAATGAGGACGGATCTGCATGTGAGAACGAAACAAGAGTTGAAAGGGCGTTAACCAGAAAAACACCGTCAACGTTCAATGATTCTCCGTCTTCTTTTTCATCTTTTCTCGGTCCAATCGCTTCAATTCTTTCCTTTAATGGAGACGCCTTGATCTTGGCGGGAAGCTCAGTTTTAGGTATTTCATAGATCTCGTTCAATATCAGTTTGTCCGTTGTGCGAATTATTAGCTCACATCTAGAACGGCATTCCTCTGACACACAATCATAGGGCATGTCGATGAGGAATTGCCATAATCCAGCAGAGAAAAATTGTCCATTACTGAAATGTCCCTTGTTCCCTTTTTGCTATCTTTTGAGGGGGAAGATAACCGCGACCTTTGGCAAATAAGCCAAAGTTTGTTCTCGGTTCAAATGGTCATATTGATGCATGTGAAGGAAATTCCTTACCTTTGGTCTACCGGATTATTGATGAGATAGTGTACAGCCAAAATAACAACTCGGTCAACTTCCCGCTGAATTTGTTCCCCATCTGCGCCCGTTAGGATGTCTCTTGTCACGCGCCAGTGAGAGCACAGCTCTCGGACACTTTGGCTGAAACGAAAAGGTCAAAACAAATAACCGAATCACCAACCGGATACTGTTCCCGATTTGTTTACAGAACATTTTGTAGCCAGGGCGTGCGTAGGTCGAAAGACCATCATTGAGAATTTTCATCAAAAGCAATTGGAAGGCAAGAGCCGAAAGGAACTGGGAGAACTTGTCATTGACTAAATACTTGTCTTTTTTGCAAAGGTAAAACTCACATGCAGTCGAGCTATGAATATAAGCCGCTGTGTAGAACTCTGACACAGGAAGCTGATCCAAAAAAGCTGTTAAATCAAGCTCGTTCACAGTAACAAAAGAAAAGTCGCCCTGGTCTTCATCATTGCTCAAAATAGCCCATTGTCCACCAGTATCTTCCCGCTCCGACTGGGAAATTTTACCCAAAAATGAGTCTCTTGCTCTGCAAGATTCGAATTATTTGAAGGAAAGACCAACTTGATTGGATTCATTAGATGAAACATCATCGTCAGGCAGTAATCAATTTTTAATTTCGGAGAGATTGGACATTGGACGAAAGTTTGAACAAGCTGTGCCGACCAATTATTAATTGGAGAAGGTAAACGGAGAAGGTGGTTAAGCAGGAACTGTGCATCGCTAGTACGACAAGACATATTTAAAAAACAACACTGAAAACAATGTGTTTCAACAAAAAAGTATAATCCTACCAATTCTTTTATCCACCCTGTTACAGCTTCTACAAATATTTCTGGGAGTGATGGGGCACGAAGATGATGGAAAAGGTCTGACAACGAGCAAAGCAAAAGACTTCTTCCAGCTGTTGGGACTACATTTTCTACCACTAAAAAACATTTCTTTCTTTTAAAAAAATTACGAGAAGGAGAACTGTTGACAGAAAGGCCGTGCTCTGCCATGAATTGGTTGTTTATTATACAAATTTGCCATTGAATTTGCAAAGCGACGGATCGAAGCTCTGATTTTGTGTAGAGGTCTTTCCCTTTGATTGCTCTGTTGGCACTTAAAGACTCTTTGACTTCTCGTATCTTGTCTTGTGACAAAGCAAACGTTGGAAAAACAATTTGGGCAGTTCCTTCTTTATTTTCTCCACATCTTCCCTAAGAGCAATAGTTAAAAGGTAGAACAAATTGTTGCCTTGAAATCCATGGATTGAGAGGTTTGAGACCAAACTTCATTAACATTTTTAGCAAGGAGCTCAGTGTTTGCCTTGTCTGAGATTTGCACAGAAACAAGGTCATCTGACAGTTCTCGATATCGTTTGAGTAGGTAAAAAAGAGGTCCATTCGGATGTTCCTCATTCTGAAAGATTTACAAAATGGCTGATTCTTTTACCTGTATGAATTTGTTCACAAAGTCATCAGCTGCCTCGTAAATTGGATTGTAATAGTACGCAAGGAGTTGTTGTTCGCTCAACAGACCGTGTGCAGTCTTCTCATATATTATAGAAGAAACGGAGGGATACATCGGAGGAGCATTCTCTTTTACTTCATGCATAACCTAAACTACCTACTATTGATTTACAGCTCGCCTCTCAAGGACTCATGATGAAATTCAATTCTCTCCAACAAAGAAAAAGAAGAATAAGGACTGACCGTTGTATAATCCGGTGGTTTCGTTCGCGCAACAGGCAATGGAGGCTTATAGTCAGTGATGGAGGTCAATTCCGGCACGGATGGATATGTTGCAGAGATTTTTGGGTGCTCATGAATGGGGCTGTAAAGATTTTTTCTGAGAACATTTTATTCTACCTTCGATCTTTTGACACATTATTTGACGTGTCCACCAGCGGTTCTGCGACTTTTGGAAATATTAGCTTTGATGTATCGATTTGTCTTTGTTGTGGAGAAGGCATTTGAGGGAGAGCCTGAGGGGTTGGGGTCTGTGGTAGCGCCTCAGGAACATCTTCGCAGATTTCCTCAGAAACCAAAGAATTTTCCGTGCTTAATCTATAAACGGCAATTTTGAAAATGAGACTAGTTACATCTCTTCTGGTTCTGGAGTTGCTGATCTCTCAACTTCTCGAACAGAGTGTGTAGGTACATCAGGCAGCACCAATCCATTAACTACAGTTGGACCCGTATTTTGAGTTTGTTTAGATTTTGATTTTTTGGGTCTAACTGCTTCCATTTGAGCTGAAAATGGATAAATTTAAAAGTTTTTAGAGGTGATAAGCGCAAAAAAGCGATGTTTAAGAAAAGATTTTCGATGATACAGCTTCTAGAACATGCGATTAAGGTGTCCGCTTGTAATGAAATGGTTATTTGTTCTTATTTATTGCGAAATTGAACTTGAGAAGGTGAGAAAAGTTAAAATAGCGCACGAGCGAATTTACTCACGCGACTTTCAGAAAATTCTTTTCGATATTGTGACGAAAACGTCTACGTGATTGCGTAACCTCGTTCAGTCGAAGTAATCCTCTCAAGATTCAGTTTTTGGATTGTTTTTTTTCTCTTTATCTGCTATCTTATTTTAATTTTCAGTAGAAGGATGGGGAATGATAGCTCGAAAAACCCAAAAACACCAAGTGCCAGAGCAGTGGTTAAGTCTATGGGATTCAAACCGGCTCCTGGAACCTCTTCAAGTTCTAAATCGAGTGTGATGTCTCAGCGCTTCCAGAATGCTATGAAGAGTGGGGTTCTTCAATTTAAAGACTCTGGGTTGAAGAAAGTTCCAGATGAATTAGAAGAGGTAAAACTTTCCAGATTGTTGTGTAATTTATCATTTAGCTCGAGCATATGCTTCGCCATCTAGAACTCGGCGGAAACAAGCTGAAATCAATTCCTCCATATTTGGGTACATTTTGTAGTATCAAGCAAATCCATCTGACAGAAAACTTGCTGGGTTTGTTCTCAAATTTAGTGCAATGATCTTTTAGAATCACTTCCTGATGAATTAGGACAGTTAAAGACTTTGGAAGTTTTGGATGTTAGCTCAAATAAGTTGACTACTCTACCCGCAACGCTTTCTGCCTGTTTTAACCTAAAAACACTAAAAGTATCGAACAACTTGCTGACAAGTTTTCCTCTGTGTGCATGTGATCTGCCTAATCTCGATGACTTGGATGTGTCTAAAAACAAGATCGAATCTCTGCCTGAGGAGGTAAGACATCGCATTAGTCCTATCACATTATTTAAGATTGAAAAATGCCATGCTAATGAGATTAATCTGAATCAAAACCGTCTCTCTTCTATCAATGCCGACGCTTTGATCAAATGTCCCCGGTTAAAAATCCTCCGAGTTGAAGAAAACTGTCTTAGCAAACAAGTCTTCACTAAGGAACTTCTCGAGTCAAACGTTCTCTCTATTATCGCTTATAACGGAAATCTATTTCAGGAAAAAGAGTTCCAAGTAAGTTTTATAAACCAGTCTCTGAAATATAGTTATAGGATCTTCCCGGTTACGAAAGCTATCAAGAACGTTACACTGCTACTAAACGAAAAATGTAAAGCTTCTATGCAATGATTCTTCTTGCCTATCTAGCTGGATTCTAGTCTTTCTCATTCCATGTACATATTTCTTGAGATTTTAAAATAAATATTCTATCTTTCTAGCTTGTAAACGAATAGCTTTTGGTCGAAAACCATGCAATTCTTTGATTATGAAAATAAACACGGTATTGTTTGAAGAATGAATTCAAATAATGTCAACGTCTTTTCTAATAATATTGAATGGGTGCAATCACTACGCTGCTCTCTGTCCACACCCCAAGAACCAGAATACCTAATAAATTGCAGAAATTTCGCTGAAATTTTACACAGAATGTGAGTTGCTCCCTTGCCAACGAACATTTTTTCAGAGATGAGAAATATTTCACGGAGGAATGGGTTGAGAAAGTTGTAGACTATGATTTGGAGACCAATTGGAGACTAAAAGCTAGCAATTTGAATAAGCTCTTGAGGAAAATTACATCCTATTTGGTTGAGTATGCATCCAAGACTATTAAAGACAATAAAGAGTGGAAGATTGACGAAGAGCAATTTGGTTAGAGTGCTCTTTAAAATAACAGACTTTTTTTCCAGTTGGGCTGCACGAACATAAGGAGCTAAACAAAGTATTTTGTTTAGTGATAGGATGCGCTTTTATGGGAAGATGTAAAGAAGGTAGCTGATATCTTGAGAAGCAGACACATTTTATTTTAGAATTTGTACAACTTGTAACTCAACAGTCGCCGGTAGTTCAGAGCCATGTGATGGAGTCTATAAGATTTATTATGAATAATAGTCACGATGCAGCTCCTCTATCTCCTCAACTTCCTGAAAATCTTGACAATGGGGCGAATGGAGAAAAGGATCGCAATTACTCCAAAATAGTGAGAGAGGTTAGTTGACGGATTATGCGCTGTAATTCTCGCGTCACTGACGGCCAAACCTGTATTTCTTCTCTTTTAACGACCAGGTTTATCAATTGATTGGCTTTGACTTTACATCTCATATTTGATTATTCTTCAGCTTGGTGAACTAAAGGCTGAAAACGAACGTCTCCATTTGGAGTTGGATTTGTCAAAACAGAAGCTCTTGGAAAATTCCAATAGCAATTTGGCCGAGCAATTGGAAGCAGAAAACGTCGACTTAAGAGTGAGTTCAATTTTAATTCCTTCTGAAATTTTATTAGAAAAGAAAGGGAGAGTTAGAAGACAGAATGGTTGATATCGAAGCTAAAGTTGACTCTCAATCAAGGAAGCTTGAATCTAAAGAAGCGGAACTTGAGGAGCTAAGAAATAAACTAGAGCAAATCCACGAATTTGAAGAAGACTACAGAAAAATGAAGGATGAAATAAGTGAACTCAAGTCAAAAGAACATGAATTGATGCGAGTGACGCGAGAGTTGGAAAACATCAAGCAAAAAAATAAAGATGCACTAATCCAGAAATCCGAAGTAGAGTTTCCCTGGCTTCCTTCAACACAGTTTTTAGATCAAAGTTCTCCGAGAAACTTCTGCCAAATATTTAGAAGACAGTATAAATCTTGACGACGAAGTCTCAAAAAATAAAGTTCTTCGCCAACAAGTGGCTTCTCTAAAAGCTCAATATGAAGATTTGGAGAAAGAAAACGACAAACTAAAAGTCCGACTTGATAAAGTTGAAGCAGATTTTGGTGAAACTAAAGCAAAATTGGCAACGGCTGAGAAGAAAAATGACGACCTCTTGCATGAGAAGATGGAGCTCCAGGGACGGTTTAAGGAACTCGAATTCGAACAAGCTAGAGAGACTCTCTCAGTTGCTAATAGTCTTGGATCGGAACTGGAAACAATCAAAACCGGATTAGAGTAAGTCTCAGTATTTTGACAGAATTTTGGTTCAGTGATCGTGCTCGAGTGCTTCAATTAGAGATTGAAATAAATGGGCTTAAAAGTCAATTGGAAGATCTGGAAAGTCTTCAGTCTGAGAAAAGAAAATGGGAAGCGGCTAAAAACAAATATTCTGGTTTGGAGAGTGAGCACAACATTTTGCAAGAAAAATCACGAAAATATAAAGTAAATTCCTCAAAATTACAATCAAAAACTATTTTAGGAACGGATTGATGAACTTGAGAGTCGATTGAATAACCCCCAAACAAACGAAGACACCAGGCCTTTAAGAGTGGAGTTACAACAGCAAGTCGTCGAGATAAAAACTCTTCATGAGAGAGTGAATCTTTTTGAGAAAAAGGCTATTGATGCGGAAGATGATAAGAAGCGCTGTGAAGGTTCGACCATATGCTATAAACCACACAAGCTTTAGGACAACTGGCTGAACTTCGAAAGAAGCTCGAACACTATGAAGTCCATCTAAGAAAAGCCAAGCAACTCTTACAAGACCAAGAAATAAGGATAAATTCTTCTGAGGATGGAGGACCTACAATGCATCAAATTGATTTATTGAGGAAAGAATTGGAGCAAAAAGATAAATTGATCAAGAAAATGCAAGATCAAATTGAGACTATGAATACTAGCCATGAGGAAGAACTTCGTCTAACCACTACTTCATATCACGGAATGGTAAAATTCTACCCCAATCAAGAAAAGACTTTTCAGGCCAAACAATTGGAAGAAAGATCGAGAACTTCAACTCAGCCGAGGACTTTCCTCAGCAAACAGTGGCAAACATTGAAACATAACTAAATCGAAGGACTAAAACAGGGCTCTCTCTAAAGCCCTGTGACTATATGCAATCTAATCGGCCATTTATTTGCTCTGTTATCTGCTAAGCTTCGCAAGCTTTGTCCAAAGATTTTATTTATTATTTCTACTTTCTATCCAGGTCTCTTAAATTTGGGTGTAGAGATTCTTTATGTAAAAAACTGTTCTAAAGAGTTATCCTATGCCTCACTTTGAGCTATTTTACGGGTCGCTAAACGTGTATTTTGTCTCCTTTTATCACTTAATTTATTTGAGATTGTCTTATTGGGTGAAAATGTGCTAAAATACAACTTATCGCAATTGTCTTCGGTCTATTTATCAATGAACATTATATATTTTTTCCAATGCATACTGTAGCGGTTTTGGAGATCCATAGGTTTTTATAGTCTGTAGAGCAGTGGTAATAGTCAGCTATGTCGCCTTTTTACGGATAAACTATAAAATAATGAATCCTTCAAGATGCTGCCTCTTCTCCCTTCCTATCTTAGCTTCATCACGATAGCACTTTCTGCCGCTTGCTTCGTTACCCTCTATGCTCCAACATTTTGGCTTTGGATTCCTGCGCTAACATCTTATGGAAAGTCATCAACAAATACAAATGAACCTCTATTAAAAGCTATTCAAGTACCGAAGTATTGGTTCCGCCATTTCTATATATTAGCGGTAGCTAATGTAGCATTCTGGATAGCTTTTCCCTTTTTTACACATACAGAGGTTAGTTTATTCTTCTTTTGTTATCTACTGTTTCTAAGCACCTACGATGGCTAACTCCCGTGTCTGGTAATATTTCATCCACAACATCGACTCTCCTTTTACTTCTAATGTTGATTCATGTGACTAGACGGCTCTATGAAACGCAATACATATCGACATATTCGAATTCAACGATGAATATTGGGCACTATCTCTTAGGAATGATTCACTATTCAATTCTGCCTGTAACGGTCATTTGCGAGGTAGAAGCATACAGATCAGGAAGAATTCACCATTTAGGTCAGTTTTTTCTTTTTATTTTACATTTTTGTCCCAGAAATTTCCTATTCACAATGGCTAGGAGTTTTCCTTTTCTTTTTCTGTAACTACAATCAGCACATGATTGTGCGTCAAATGGCTCGCGTGCGCCATGGGAAAAACTCCAATCATCATGGAATTTTTCACGGCGGGTGGTTTGAGCTTGTTTCTTGTCCACATTTCTTATTTGAAATCGGTATATATCTTTCATTTGGTGTTATAATTCCAAACGGGGTTACCTTTCTTTTCATGTTAGCTTTTGTTGTTGTTAATCAAACTTTTGCTGGTATTTTGAATCACTACTGGTATTTAAAAACTTTCAAAATATATCCTAAATCAAGAAAAGCTATCTTTCCGTTTGTTCTTTAACATATGTTAAAGTTATCAGCCAGAATAAATTATAAATTAGGAATTTTCTTCAGATTTTTGAAGATCTCTCTGAAATACTTGACAATACGTATCTAATTGAGTTTACTTTTAAGGTATGATATGAATTTTCGAATAGTTCGCCGGTTTGGAACACAAGCTAGACAGCTTTTTATAGACAGAGTTAGTATTTTTGCCGTTTATGCTATAATTCTTTTAGGTTGAAAGTAGAGGAAATGATCAACCCATACTAAATCATAGCCGTTTAGCGACAAAAAGGATAAAACCAATTCAATCAGTAAACCACGATTTAAAGATATTTTTATTTTAGGTTCTATTACCTTTCATTGATGAAGGTGGTAAAGGAAGAATTCTTTTAACAAAACGCTCAAACTTATTACGAGCTCATCGTGGAGAAATTTGCTTCCCAGGAGGAAAATGTGAATCAAATGAGTCCATGGAACAGGTAGTTGAGCTTTCTATGAATTTGTTTTCTAGACCGCTTTAAGAGAAACATTTGAAGAAATTGGTCTTAATCCAAAAGGCGTCGATATTTGGGGAGAAATGGATCCACTTTTTGTTACACCTAAAACCGCAGTAACACCTATTGTTGGAATTGTTAAAGATAATGACGCTTTACGAAACTTGAAAGTAAATGAGGATGAGGTAAGGTAACTTCTTTTTAAACTAACTTATTTCAGGTTCATGTTGTTTTCAGCCTACCTATAGATGAAATTTGCAAAACTGCTGGTTATACGCGCTTTAATGATACTAAATTAAAGCTTAAGATGCGTTTTCCTGTGTTTAGATCAAAAAATGCCGAGGTTCGTTTTTTTAAAGGTTAATTTACTTGTTTAGATACATTATCGAAGCGAAAAAGAATTTGTGCCTCAAGAATTTCATATATGGGGCCTCACAGCTTGCATGCTAGATGTCGCCCTTGCCACTATTGTACCCGGATATGAATCTCAACTAGCCAAGACTTGGAATTAGATAGAATTTATATAAATATGTGTGTAGACCTGGTCCTTGATTTAAAATCTCGGTAGTCATTGTAAATAACTTTTTTGAAAATTTTTATTTCCGAATGTTCATTAAAACTCAGTACAGAAATCTAACGATCTTTCAGCTGTAATTTTGTTATCTTTTTTCATCTGAACGATGAAATCATCAAGTTTCTTCTTTTCATCTTTGTTCAACTCTCTAGCAAAGCTCTTGCCGATATAGACTTTGTAATTCTAAATTCATTTTTTGCTCTATGAAAGCTTTACTTGCCTGAACTGTGCAGCCAGGAAACACATAGAGTACCGTATCAACTCCAGAACAAAACAATGGGATTGTTGGTCTTATGGGATCTGACAACCTGATTTATTGATGCACTGTATTAACTTACATGGTGGCGGAAGTGTAGAATTGTTTTTCTCTATGTTTTCTGCATTTTCAAATGCTTCTTCAATTTTCTAATCTAGTTTCTTTTTTAAGTTATCTTGGCATTACCTTTTGAAAATTAGCAATATCTTTTTTATATTGCGCCAATTGAGTCGTTTCAGTCGAGTTTAATTCTCGGATCAAATTTCCTGCGGAAAATAATCTATTGCCCTTAAAATATTTGTTTAACATACTCAATCAAATTACCGTAACTACGCAACCAACTGCTCCAGAGCTAAAAGAAGTTGTGTAACTCGTAGAAAAAGCACTCAGCAAACTTGCAGAGCTCAAAAATAGGATCACTCTAAATATAGGGTTAACCAAAATAAATCCAATGACCTGGCTGACATGACGTTCCTTTGTTGTGGAGCAGTGACTTAGCCCGGTCAGCTTAAATAGCGACCTGCTAATGAGTGAGACAAACAGATTTGGAGCCACACGAACGTTCGAAAAAATTAGAACTGGACAGAGAGGGTCAGACATGTGTTGTCCATCTCTTTCATCCATACACAAGATATTAATTGGAAATGTTTATTAAACTATAAATAGAGTACAAAATTCCAAAGCTATGGTGAAGGAAGAACTGGCAATTGGCAACTTGTAGCAGAAATCAGGTCAGAAACATTGACTGTAATATAATGGTTAATAAAGAAGTAGTGAAAGCATCTTACCTACTCGACCTTGATAGCGAAATTCCATAAAAACAGAATCTGGAGAGTTGTTGCAGTTCATTCGCATTCCAATGGGCTCTCCCTGAACGATATGTTTCCTTCCAAAGCCGAGGTCGCTTCTCGTTTTTACGTTGTAAAGTCTGACTTCGAATCCTAAATATATATTGCCATCGCTTTTTTAATCGCACCAATCCAATTATCGGTTCCAATTACGAAAATGCCATCATTATCACATCCATCGTACTGATTATTAGAGTCAAAGACGAGACGAGTTCTCCCAATAGTCTCACCATCAATTGGAGAATAAATCAGCGGTACACGAGGGTCATCTCCTACTTCCTCAAGCAACGGACATTCCAGATCCCACCCACGGACTCCATTGAATCGTTTATCCGAGCGATAAGGATCCCCAAAGAAGCTATTTCTCGAATTCGACTCACAAATCTGTCCCGTGCACATGCCTATTTTACTCTTTTTTTACAGCTAAGATCAGACCTACAGTTCTGCAAATGATAAGTAGGGTCAATAACTTTTCCTTCTCTGTAGAGTTTTACCTCCACATGAGAATCTACTTCCTGGAAGCGTGGATTGAAGCAACTACGATCCATAACAGTTCCGATTTCGTCACCAGCTTTCACAATTCCGCCAAAGGATTTCAGTTTAATCGAAGAAATGTGGACAGCATATCCACGCCATTGGCCAGTTCCTTCAATTCTAACCCCCTGATCGGCACACTTCTTGTCTTGAGCTCCGCCAAATGGACGCCAGAAATATAGTTCTCCATCAAAAGGTGCTAAGCATTACTGATTGAAGATGATGTTTACGTGTTACCTTTAACTACAGCTCCTCTACTACAAGATAAATCAATGCCATCGACGATTTCACCATTTACTCTAAAACGTTTTCTCTTACTAACGAATTTACCTAGCTGTATGGTAATTACCACATGTTCCATCTATTCCCGGACAAGGGCGAAGATCGTTCTTGTCATTCCCAGCGCAGATGGGCTTCATACAGCCCAAGCCATTTGCTAAAGAACAATTCTTGTTTTTAGTGTAGTATCGTTAAATGTTGTGCAAGTGAACACACGAACAGCTGCTCACGGAAGAGCAAAGTGAAGGAACACGTATCTCTTCTTCGATCGCTAGAACTAGCTTTTTGGTTCGAGTAAAACGAAAAAAGAGAAAATAAGGTTTTTTTATAAAGGAGAAAACAGGAGAAGGATTTTTAAAAGGAAACTAACCATAGTGCAAACCAGCGAGCAACAACCACGGGCACAGCATGTTGTGATAGGCTTGGCGCACCGCCTGTTGTCAATGTCGAGGTCAACTTATCTCACTGCCAAGCCGAAAGTCTGTGCAACAATTGCGATAACAATGAAGAGAAATTACTTGACAATTTATTTTCAATAATCTCAACAAACACTTTCGAGGTACATTCACCATAAAATTTAAAGAATAAAAGGCCTCTTTTGTTGGGTATTTTTGCGGGAATGACATTTTTGGGAGCAACTAAACACACGCACTTGAACACGTCTTTGGATCGTTTCGGGTATATGAAAAAGACGAAATTTGAGATTTCTTTCGCGAGATTTTTTTTCATTAATAATAGCCACCATTTTCTTCATATTCCATTGGCTGTTGCTGAGCATACTGATTTGGCTCGTATTGGTAGTACTGTAGTGGCAGAGAATTTGCCTTCGTTAACGGCTGCTGTTGTGGCTGACCCAGCTAAATTCTAGATTTTCTAAAGCGGATTTTTACCTGGGGTTGGGTAGGAAAGCCTTGCATCCTCTGTTGACCATTGGGTATTTGGCATCCGTTTGGAATTCCGTTGGCGATTTGCCCATTCATTTGGCCATTTGGCATACCGTTCTGCATTATTTGATGACCGTTCACCATCTGCTGTGGCAAATAATGTCCATTCAGCATTTGCTGTTGAGGAGGCATTCCCTGTCCCTGTCCTTGCTGCATTTGTTGCTGCTGCTGCTGTGGCGGCATTTGACCCATTGGTGGAGGCTGTCCCATTTGAGGATAATTGGAATAGTTACTAAAAGAAGTTTAACATTTAAATCATACAAGTATTCTCCCACTTTTCAAAAGTAGTAACTGCAAATTTGTGCTTCGTACTTTCGATATAGAATGTGGGTCTTTCCGCTGATGGACTCGTCGGTGACGGGTTTTGTTGAGTCTGCTGCTGACCTTCCATAGGATGCGCAGCCGTCATGGCTTGCCGCATGTCTATAAAAAGTTTCGGTTTTTATCGCTTCCCTAAACTGACCGGAGTACATGTCTGTTCGAAGACTTTCGGCGGTAAGAGTTACATTATAAGCTTCGTCGCATCCGTCATTTATCTGATCCAAATTAGGCATCGACGAGGTTGAAGAGATGTTCATATCGAATTGTGTTACAGTCGCTGGGAGAGAATTTGAAGAAAAGCTAAAGTGTACTTAATTTTCAATGCTTTATTACTTGTATGGAAGTTGACTATTTCCATTCTGATTGGCGTAGGATCCACCACTACTTGAAGGATAATTATTTAAGCTCTCAATTGAACTTGAAGAAGCTGAATGAGACATTTGCGGTTCTGACATCCGTCTCGATGGCGGAGGGACATTATCGTTGTTGATTTGCATTGCTTCAGATCCCAATGGCTCTTCTTTCAACAGATCGTGAACCAATCGGTCGGGCATATTGCCGAAAGAGTCAAGGAATTGCAAATTTTCCATCACCAATTGACCAAGCAGCTATAAATTTTTGAAGAGCAGAGACAGATTCTTACCATAACAGTCGGAACAAAGAGGAGAAGATTGCCAAAGCGAGATGAAGCTACTTCTTTGGGGTGCGTTTCCCGGACAACATGATACAGTGTCTCTTGGATACGATCACGAAGATCTGCTACACTTTCTGCAGCTTCAGTGGTTAATGTTTTAATATCTGAAAATCTTTCGCTTTCTCTATAACATCATACTCTCACAAGATATGTTTTACACAAGTCTCGTGAAAAATATACACGTGCAATGTAAAAAGAGGAGAACATCTGCTCCCCACGCGGTGATTCATTTTAAAAAACTTACGAGGGTTTAGGATAATAATAGCTTTCATGAGAGTAAGCTCCTCTTCCTTTAAATGCATTCGCTTGAAAGGTCTAATTATTTCATCCAACGCTCGTTCAGCAAGATTATTAGCAAAATGGCTAGAAGTCAATTTCATATTTAAATTATGGGAACTTACTATGGCTCATTGAAATGGCTACAATGCCGTGGGAAATAGCCGAAATTACAGAGACAAATCACATCGTCTTGTCGGCAATTTTTAGCAGTAATGGCACTGAAGCTAAAAATCATTAGCGGAGCAAAAGCATTTTTGACAAGTGCTAGCTAAAAATGTAATTTATAGAGGTAGTTTTAGATATTTACTTTGTCATCAAGCCCTTGGATGTCCATGAGATCAAACAAATGATCAACCCAGTCAATCACAGCAATCAGTCTTCTATGGACAACAGCTGGCAGCTCTGCTTCCTCTACTTCCCGAAAACTTTCATATCTCATCTATAAGAATGTATGTAATTAATAGAAGACAATACTTCGCTTCGTTTTCCATCTAAAATTGAAGGATCTTCCAAAGCTCTTCTAATAGAGTCAATTGGAAGAGGATACATTGATTTAGCATCCACAGATCCATCACCACTTCCCACCATAAGGTCGATGTTCATCAGTTGCATGAGAGTTGTTCTCATATCGACTGGGAGTTTTCTGAGCCATTCTGCATCAACTTCTCCCTCTTCATCAGTGCTTAATTTTGACCTTCTTTGTCTGCCTTGATAATGCCTTCCAGTAGCATCACGGTCGGGTCGAACGGCTAAAGAAATTAGAAATACATGGGAAATCTCATACCTTTGGGATCCATTCCAACCTCAATGCATTTTTTAAATCGACAATAACGACATGAATTTCTTTCGTGACGATCAACAATGCACTGCCCATTGTGGCGGCATTGATATTCTGTAGGGCGTTTTAGTCTATAATTTCATCAATACGTTTTGTGATTTTACTGGATTTTTATAAAACAAATTTCATTATGTCTAATCTAGGGCAGAGAATTTTAGCAAAAGGAAATACTCACGTTCTTCTAAAGAATCCCTTGCATCCAAAGCATGTCACTACCCTGAAAATTTATCATTACTTCAGGAATATCCAAAGAGAAAATGCTAAAAAATATTCTGAAATTTACCCGTAGTGCATTTTAGCGTTGCCATCTCCGCAAACTTTACAAATATCTGAGCCAGGTTCTAGCCGTCCTGAACTAACAGAAAATGAAGAGACAAAAGTTGGTACTAACTCTGACTTCCTGGCAACGAGTTCCGTCTGAGTAGGTTGATCTCCGCGTTTGATTGCTCCGAAATGGGCATCTGCAAATGGCTCAGGGTCAGCAGTCGAAGTAAAAGTGGGGAAACACTCAAGGAAAAAAATGAAGAGCCGCCAGAGCAAACACGAGACTCCGCGAAGCTCAGCAGTAGTTTGCTAAGAGTTTCAGAGAACAAAAGCTTCCACGATCGATAAAGATAAGAGATGAGTAAGAAGAAAATACTATAAATAGGAATTTGATGGGTTATTTAGTAAACCGATTGAATCTTCGGAATTCTCTAACTCTTTTATTTGCAACACAATGGAGCTACAGTCCGTCAATTCCTTTCTCCGATCTTCCTCCCCATTTATGCAAATCTCAATAATTGTTTCGCACGTAGGTGTAACCTCAGCAATTATGTGAAAATCCGTTCTTTCGTCCCCAAGGATTATTTTATAAAAGTAGGTTAAAACGGGAAGTGAATCCTGCAAATTGACACAAAACTCTCTGAAAAGCCTCGATTTTTGGCAACATTGAAACTGACGGGAAGAACCTGAGGTTGACATCACTTTCGCGCTTTTAAATCGCATGTAATTCGCGTGAACGATGGCTTTAATGACGTTGACTTTGGTCTTTAGTAGGGGTAGGGAGGTGGTTTTAGTTTTTTCACAAAAACGCAAAAAGTCCATAAAATTGAACTCAAAAAATGTTGGGAAAATACTTGTGACATGCCTGTGACAATTCCTGGAATATCCAGCAAATAAAGGGTAAACAATGACGGCATCGCTAATTATTGGTCACTTGGTTTATGTCGATCTAATGGATCTTGACAGTGGCAACAGAGATCAGAGACAGAAAGTAAGGGGACAAAAACTTGTCTCTTGTTATCAGATCCAGCATTAGGCTACCCATGTGATAGAAGCTCACAAAGCCACCAGACTAGCCGGAGCGGAAATACCAAAAACGACGACCTTCTTCCCCGCCTCATCACTGATAACACGACTATTGGGGCAATGAAAAAGTCTCCGAGAGATCGATCGGGGAGGACGATGATGGCTTATCTTTACGATGAGGGTTATCCCATCTATCCCAATGGGAATCGATCAAACATTAAGGTTATTCGATTTATTGGGCCCAGGTCAATTAGGCTATCGTAATTTTGAGTAATGCAAATCTCAAAACTCTATCAGTATCACACGAATTTTATATAAATTAGCTTTGCAAGAAACTAGAAGAAAAGAATCTTGTGAGCTATGGAAGATAAGAAGATTTATTACTTGCAAGTCATTACTGGCGAAACAGCTGACTATCGCAGACTGAAGCACCTCTTTTTCAACAAAAAAAACTGACAAAACGAAGCTTTTAGCCTGGGAAAGTTGAGTATTTATAGTGGGAAGATGATTTTCTTCCAACAACCCGCAGAACCAGTTTACCCCCGTCAATCGGACCGATATGGATGGGAAGAAAGGCTTATTGATAGTATCGGTGACCCACTCTACAGAAAGGAAGCAATCAGCTGAAGGAAGTGAGAGGAAGGTATAAGTTAAAACGAGTCACATGGAAACTGCCAGCAGGTGCCAGGCATTGATAGACTTGCCGCCCGGGTGGCAGTGTAAAACCACCAACCAGTGGAATCGATTCAACTATTCTTTGTTGGAAGAAGGATCAGAGAAAAAGAGGATGAACATGGGCGTGCGGGTGATAAGAGTAGGTCAGGAGCTACAGAGCTTATCAAGTTTGGATGGCAAAGACGTCAAAGATTCTTCCCATTATCTGATGGTCGAAGTAGGCTTTTTCGAATTCTTAACATCTTCTAAGAATGTTGGAGAGAAAGTCGGTTAGACGAACGTCAAAAAATGGAACAAGCGCATGAAACAATTCCACGAATAGAATCAATGCGGTGACCATTTTAGGAAAATTCTTTTCAATTTAACAAAATCATGATTTTATTAAAAGATGATATTTCGAAAGCCATTCTATTTTTGTCTTTTATCATTTCGACGAAAAAGTGCCTCAGTTCTCGCTCTAGAATTTAGGTTTCCCCAGGTGAAGAGCATGTGAAGATAATTTAAAATCTATAAAACTAAATAAAAAGGTAAAATGCAGTATCGCGTGATAAGAAATGACATCAGGGCCAATACCGGCTGTCTCTCTGAATGGAAATTCACGTGATTCTAAACAGCACGAGAGGGTGAACCCTGTTTGCAGAGCGAAAAGTAGCGCCGCCGACTGAAATCTCCTACCAACGCGTTCATGGTGATGTCTGGTTTGGCAATGGGTTGTTTGTACTCGCGAGTTCGAGACCTAGAGACTCCAAAAGTTTATTTACTGAAAAGAGATGAAGGGCAAGAGTTAAGATTATTGCTTTGGAAAGTTGACTTACTCTTCGACAGAGTTCCTAGCGTAACGAGCAATAAAGATCTTTTTAAAAAAGACTTATATTCTTCAAAATCATTGTTAATCAGTTTGAGTACAAGAGTCGTGCTCAAAGCAGACCTGCGAAATAAAAAGAAAAGAAAAAGATGCCAAAAAAGAGCAAAAACGTTCGTTTAGACCTATGATGCTCCGATTGGCTCAGCTTCTAAGCCGGTTTTGGATGCCAACAACGATATTCACGGTCCGCAGGAGTTCCAGCTTTGGACCTATCCCTCAAGAACACCATTTAAAGAACTCTCCAACCAAACTCCTCGAACTGATTAGCAATGATTTTGAAGAATGTAAGTCTTTTTTTTATAGATCTTTATCGTTCTTTATGATAAGAACTTTGTCGAAGAGTAAGTCGACTTACGCACTTTGCTATCGATTATTTTTAGGCACAATAGTTTTTCCGAGAAGGCAATTCACACAGATACAGATAATGGTCGAAAGATATTTCCGCATACCACCTCCCTGTCAAAGTGTTTATAATCGAATTATAGCCGAAAGCATTTTGTCCAGGTTCTAAAAGTTATATACAAAGTAATGAAAAATCATACGTCCTAATGCCCAATTTTGGTAAGTTGCATTATTTCCATCTAGCCAGCTCCAAATTCCATTTTGGTCAGATTTATAGCCAATTGAGACAAAGCTATTTGGAGAAGAATTCATTTTCAAATCTAAAAGACTTATAATAATAAGAAGAAGCTACATTCAATGGCTTGAACAAGCTTTTCGTTTTGATAGCCGTTTGAAATTGAAGGAAGATGACCACCGAATACCTTGCAATTAGATTCAGCTATAGATGCTTGAGCACTGGTCAAGTGGTTACCATAATACCACCTTAAATTTGTTTTTTATAGATAAATCTAATTGCTTACATTTTTGTATCAGATATATAAAAAAGACCAGTGTTTGTTGCATTCGAAGATAGCAGAGAAGGAGAAGAAATTCCATTATTACAAAATGGAATCTATTGAAAAAATCTAATTTATTATTTTAAAAATCACTACTTCGCACATGAAGCCCTCTAATGACCCAGGTGTTTGGTTAATCGCCCATACATTGCCATCAGAAGTGCCATCGTTTTTCATAATTAATAACTCACTAACGGAGTTATTTGGAAGTGTTCGATTGCCAGGAGGGTAAGGCCCCCCTACATTTTGAAATTTCCAGAACATGTGGCAAAACCTAAGAAATTACTGTAGATAAAAGGTTTTTCATCTGTCCAAGTCCACAAGTTGTTTTGAATATTTGCACCAAGCCAGATGCTCCTCCAATAAAATTGCTGATATGCCACTGTATAATTGATTAAAGTGGCAAACAATAGGTTCATACAATTAGCTAGGTAGAGGTTGTGTTCAGCGTCTTTGACATACGGTAAATGCCCTCCTAAATTCTTACAAATACTTTCAGCTGCTATCCAAGTTGCCGTGAAGGGCGATCCAATATAGCAAGTATTATATGTTGTTGATTCAATTCCGTTCAAAGGACATTTGGCTGTAATTAATAGAGGAAGGGCTAACAGACAAAAGAGAAACATTGCCTAGAATTAACCTTATCAAGTTATCACAATTTATCATGCAAAGAAGATCGAGACGTGTGTGATAAGATCAAATGTAGGCAACAACCTACACTAGCAAAACAACACGCACACTCGATTCAGAAGCTTCTGGTTTCCAACCCAAAGAGGTAATCATCTCGATAGAACCTTTATTCGAAGTTCAAAAGATCTGTGGTTTCCTCATTCACCACATGTCATCCATCTGCATTGACTTGTCAATAAATCTCGATTACTTCATCCTGTTTCCCTCCATCTGCCAGGCTAAAAATATGCAATTTTACCGGGAAGACAACAGCTTTCATCTGCGCTGTCAGGGCTTATTTTTATGTCATCAGCTGGGGACACTACCGCTTAAGCTGTGGATCGGTTTATCTACGCAAACAGTTACTTTAGCTTAGTGGTTTCTTGATCTATAAATGGCTGTCTGTCTTTTCCTGATTCTCGCCGTTTTCTCTCCCTCCTCTTGTGTTTTGGTTTTACTTTAGAAGTCCAGGTGTTATTCAGAAGAAAAACAGCTAAAACTCATCTTCACGTTTCCACTCAATTCGACCTCATTACAAACTCCACTTCCTGCTTCACTTCCAGCCGGCTTAACCGCATTCAACTATATCCCGTCGCGTTCAATACTCTCTTCCCTTTTTCTATTAGGTCCTCATATCCTTATGAGGGGGGAAAGAGTTCGCACAAATCTTCGGGATTTTCTTGCACTTCTAACAAATTAGTGGAGGGGGAAGGAGTTCGTTTATTCGAATTCATTTTCCCACGTCAAATTGTATTATGACAGGGCTAAGTAGCTAGAGATAAAGTGAAACGTCAACAGCTCAATTTTCTGGGAATTTATTTGATTATTTTTAGAATTCCCAAAGCATGTTTGGTCTATTCTACCTTGAGAAAATCCTTGGGAGAAATCGCAACCCGCATGTGACATCTCCATCTTCGGGTGTTGTCCCTAGTTTTGGCCTCCGACAGAGTTCAGGCGGTGTTTTTGCAATAGACTCTATTTATAGTCGCTACGGCTTTGCGTGCAAAGAATTTACGAAACCACTTGCTATGATGCGTATGTGTTTCCGACTTGTCTTTCTCTCTAAAATTAGGATACATTTCAGTATGCAGAGACTTCAAAAGCTTAGGGAACACTTTGCATATTGAAGTAGGAGATTTTTGACTGAACATTTCTGATTATCCTTGAGACTGGAGAGCTTCTCAGGAATTTTCAATTTTCTCGATTGGTCTGGAAGGAGTTGTTATCTGAAAATATGGAAAGCTTCCTTGATGAGACTACTTATCCACAATCAGGGTCTTCGCAAAGCCGACTATATAGTCTGTTCCTAGTGAACCTTTTCATTTCCCTTCCCTCAATGTTTTCCGTTTTTCCTTAGAAGCGACACCACGAATCTCAAATTCCTTCTGTTTGTTCTTCTTCTAGTCAACATGAGACCTTCTCGCCTTTTTCTGGAATCTATATAGCCTCGAAAGAGATTTTGACGCTGACTTCGTTAGTTCTTGTCCACTATTACTCATAGCTTTTCTGAGACTTCACTTGCATTTGTTTATTTGGAAACACTCCGATTTAATACCCATTGAGCCACAACACATTCATCATTCGAGTGTCGCCGTATTATCTCTATTGGTCCCGTTCAAACTTTTTAGACCTTCCATTATGTGAAAATGTCATGGGAATTTTCTAATTAACCAACAGCCTATTATCCAGACTAAGCCCTTCCCTGCCAAGTAATCCTCAAAAACATTACGTTCTCCTCCGAATTCACCTGTTCAATTACAGTTTGACGTCGTAATATGATGCAGTCGCCGTTGATGCCTTTAAAAGAATCAAGACGAGTGAGTCTACCAACATCTCTCATGAGTCCGAGGCTCTACCCGGTTGGATGCCGATTGTCTCCTACGATTTCACCTACACGATTGTCTCCCGTCAAATCGCCAACCAGGAGGTATATTCTTTAAAAGCGATAAAAAATTAATTGCTATTTTCTATTTTTATTTCTGCCAGAAAATTACTTCCCCGAAGTTCCGCCTGACATTTGAGACAATACTTGATAATCTCTGACAGTGTGCCAGCTTCATTAAGTTCATTTTTTTGCTGGACCTCATCAGCCAGAGCTAAATGATACGGAAAAATTAAGAATAATGACCCAATTATCATACGAAATTTCGAAATCATTTTTGCAAATTGCTGGCTATCTTTCTCAGAATGAATGATGGTCTCAAGTCCACATGTGACTTTGGCAAATATCCCTCATTATACTCGTCCAAAAGTCTAATGATTCGGAATTAACCGGATACCCTCTTCCTCAATATTAGGACCAGATGACCCAATTTGACCCAGCCCCGTGAAATTTACGTCAATCGTCGTCTTTCAGATCTCTGCCAACACCTCCCACTCCTCCTACACCACGTCGGAGCCTACCAGGCACTCCAAGGTCGAAATTTTATGCCGTCTAAAGAAACCTTGATTTTTTAGAAGTAACAGTCCAAGAGCCACTAGCCCTCGACTTCCAAGCCGAAAACCTCTAGCTGACGTAGACGAACATTTTCCAGCTTCTTCAAGTAGTTCAAGGTTCGAATCATTGCAATCAGTCTGCTTCATAAGGCGGGTCTATTCTTGGGCTCCATTTTCCAGCCCCCAGAGACCAATTTTGTTGATTTTTGTCTACTCTTGGACCCATTAGATTAGCCAAATGCCACAAGCATCTCTGGGTCAAAGGAAATACCTCTTCCGTGTTTGTTCATGTAATTTCCCCCTAGCCCTCGAAATTAGTTTGAAAACTACTCCCCCTTCCGACAAATCCCACGTAAAATGGATTTTCCCACGTGCATGAATTTCATAAATAACATGTCCAGCTCCTATTTTGGGGCCTCTGATCGTTTCTCTTCTCCATTTTGACTTCTGCGTAGGAGGCTCTAAACTGATTAACGCTCTCCTCCCAGAAAAAAAACAATAGACCAGCCGGAAATTACACCCCAATCGACCTCTCAATCGTCTTGCTCTCTTTACTACAGACTAAAGTCATTAAATTATTCAAAAAGCTGAATTTATTTAGCCAATTTCAGCTCGGAACATACGCCTCATCATAGGAGACGCTGGGGCTATCGATACCCAAAGTGAGTTTTCTTGTTGTTAGTCTAGCTTCTTTGCAAAACGTTCTTTTATGCGATGGAAGTAGAAAGCCACAAAAAATGCGCTTCAATGCGAACAGGAAGAAATTATTGTCCAGCGGATGTTGTCTAATTTGATTCGCCCTCATTCAGCCAATGGTCGCTTCTCCCCCTAAATCTGTTCGCTTCTGACTCTGGCTAATATTTTGCTCCATTTTGTACTCTTTCTGACGATAATTTACGTCATATGGGATACCAACCACCCACTCGAAGGATACATATCGTGGGAAAGAACATTAGTTGCAGGAATCAGCAGTCTCTTCGCGACTCTTCTAGTCACATGGAGGACAGTTTTCCTTCGTCACAAGCTGGCAGTACAGAGTCAAAAGAAGGACAGCTGAGATCTTTTGCCTACAAATATGGATCTGTTTTTGACAACGGCTACGAGATGAAAGATAAACCCGTGAAAGCAGGTTTGTAATCTGCTCCCAGGGCGCATTGAAATGTCACATTTTTCAGACAGAGATAACAGACGAGCAACCTGCCCCGAGATTTGTCTTTTCCCTCCAAATAACCGGCCGTCAAGAAGGGTTGTTTTGAGAGTCTATGGAGCAAAGAATTCTGGCAAAAAGACTCTGCTTCATCAACTGCATAGACATGCATCCAACACGACAGACGAAGTGATGAGTGAGTTCCTTCCTCCAATTACGAGAACTAATTGTCACGATTGTAGTAGAAGATGACGATGGAACTGGTCGTAGAAGCAGCTTCCTGTTGAATGGTGAAGAGATTCGTCTTGAACTTTTGATCGAATCTGCTCTAGAGGTTTGTACTTTGAAAGACTTTTTAATTACTTGATCTTCAGATGGAGCCTTTCTCTTGTCATCTCCCAGTGTACGTTATTTTGTACTCAGTAGACAGCCGGGAATCATTTCATTATGCACAGCAACTATTAAGTAGGATTTCTCAAACTCACACAGACAAACCCGCTCGAGCCATTCTAGTTGGAAATAAAATGGATTTGAAGAGAAATCAAGTCGTTACAACCATTGGTAAGAAACTTCCTTGAAGAAATAGCAATACTTTTAGAGGGTAAATGTATGTCGAAGATTTATAAAAGCAGTTTTGTGGAGGCTTCCGCCCTATTGGGAATGAATCTCGACACACTTTGGGCTGAATTGATCAAACAACTCGAGCACCCTGGTGAAACGACGTGGATGGAGAGAGTAGTGAATAAGGGAAAGGTTTTTGCCAAAAGTTGTGAGGAAATTGTATTAAAAATGATAGCAGCGTAGGCAGTATATATTTGCATATCGCTTGATCTATATTCGTCATTTCGCAGCAATTTGTGATATGTTTTTGTATTTTGGTATCCTTACTTGTATGTGAAATAAAGACTCTTGCAGCTAATCTCTTTGTCAGGCGGACAAAACCTCTAATCGCTGGAACCGAGACTGATAATTAGCCCTTCATCACTCGTTCATCTGTCTGTTTACGGGCTCAGTCGCTTCTCTCCTCGCTCCTGGGATATTTCTTTATTGTAAACGATGATTGGCTCATTGAAATTTACACAATCCGATGGTTTTCAATAGATGTACAAGAGACGTGTTCTCGTGTGTGAAATTCATCTGCCTTCCATCGAATTGACATCTTCCGTTGGCTTCTTCAATTTGTTTAATCCGATAAATATTTTTAGCACGCGTCTTTCCAAATATGACAAGTCGTAGAGGTCGGGTACCATGGAAACGCCTGACAGCAGCCACCGTCGAGTCTAATAAAGGGTCAGTCGTTCAAGAGCATAATTGACCATTCTTTCTCTATTTTTTAAAATTAAAATTACCCAGAATAAATAGCTCTTTTTTGCAGGATGGCTAGAAACACCCATATTCAGTGGTCAAATTGTTCTACATTGCTGGCAGTGGCTTCCGTGAATAGTGATGACAATGGCCAAGTAGAATTTGTAACTAACTCGGTTTGTTTTTTGCTCAGCGGCTTAGAATAACTAAATCCAGGGGAACAAAAATGAGACAATTGTGCCGAGACCGAGCAAAGTAACAGCTCTTCAATGGCACCCGCTGGAGCCTACATGCGCCGTAGGATGGACAGATGGCCAATTTACGGTCAATTGTCTACGCGAAAATGAACAAGGTTGTAAGTTTTTTGGGATTAATAAGACATTTATAGCCGTCACTATTCCTTTGCCGCAACAAACGGCAGTCTTTCATATCGAATGGTCATATAATGGAAAGCTTTTGTGTGTAGTCGATCAGGTAATGAACAATTGTCCTCAAATAGTTAGAATTTTAAAGCAAGGACATGTTCATCTCTACTCGTATAATACCCGGTCGGCAGACCTCGTCCATGTGGGTGACTATGATCTCCATGAGAAACCAACCTCCGCTGGGAAAATGTTCTTCCACCAGTGAGCAGAACACATCGCGGAGATCGATAAGTGTTTCAGAAAGCAAATAATAGTAGAAGAAGCGGAGGAGAAAGCTGAAGAAGAAGCCAAAGTTCTTGATGAAGATATGAAAATGACCAATTTGGATAAGGCTTTGAAAGAGAGGAATAGAAGGGTAAATTCTAAATTTGAACAAAGTAGACAAAAGCTCAGATTGGGGCGAGAAGAGTCTCAGCTATTGGTCCTCCTTCTGGAACTGCCTTTCTTATTAGTTCTGATAAGTCGACGCTTTATTCCATAAATGACCACGGAATAAAGGACGACGTCTTCCAATTTGACTCAAATCCCGTCTTCCTTGGCTACTACAATGAGAAAAATTTACTGATGATAATGACGGAGAACCAATTCCTTCACCAGCTCGAATTGCAAAATGATAATTGGATAGAGAAGTGGAAGGTCAAGCTAGGCGGAGGTAAAGGCGTCGAAAGCTATCGCTATCTTTTACTGGATGGATTATTCATTGTGGCATATCGATCAAAAGACATTAGAGTTTGGGATCTTGCCGCTGAAGAAAGCACGGCTCTCTCCCTTATGGTAGATGTACTTTTGATTAAAAAGCAAATTTTAGGATACGAAAGGATTTGCTGAAGATGAAGTAGCTCTCTGTGTGGGATATTCTCGTCGAAAAGGGACCATTACTGCCGGAACTTCACTTGGAAGGGTAGCAAATTGGAGGAAAAGACAAGGAGAAAAGAGGATTGAAACCAGTTGGAGACTTCAGATGGCAAATGAAGTTGGTTCGGAGGAAGTTATGGACGTCTCTTGGTCTTCACTTCATCCTGTTTTGGCTGTGAATATCGGTTCCCTTATTACGATCTTGCGAGATGAGCACAATATTGTTTCAATGAAAAATAAGGTAATTTAGTTATTATTTCTATTTCAAAAGAGTCTTAGATCGCTGTGATTCAATCTGGACCAACGTCTTTTACCCTTTTAAATGTTGGATCGTCAGTAAATCAAGAACTTAAAGTAGCAGCAGCTCCGGTTGGTGTTCACATTGCTGACAAGCAATTAGTCGTTTGGACAAAGGATACTGTAAGTTTTATTCTTCGTCTCTTACTTGTATCGCAGGTGTGGTTTCTTCTTCAGAAAATTGCTTAATTTTCCAGTCCGAATAGCAAACGATTCCAATTGAAGGGAGTAGTAAAATACCACTCAAAACAAACATAAGCCCGGGGAAGAAGTGTAGTGTCAGAGGGTAGACAAAACTGTAAATAGCAGCTGAAACCAGCGTGAGTACTCCTTCTTGCAAAGCCAAAAGAGAGAATAATTTTCTCTGCTCATTATTCTCTATCAGACTGCATAAAAACCCTCTATATCCCGAGCTAATAAAACGACTGAACATGTGTGTCGCTGAAATGCATTGTCGCTACGCCAAATATTTACTTACCAATAACTGCATAAGCCATTGAAGGTGTAAGAATAACCGCAAGTAGTAAAATTGAAACTATTTTTGTAGCTATTCCAATCACGCCAAGTTGAGAACAAGTATAACCTTTGAAGCGTAGATAAGGAAAGAGAAATATGACCTGACTATTCTTAAAAATTATACAAAAGCCTTACTGTAATGGTAGAAAATAAAGCCGAAAGTCCGCAGAATAGACTGAAATTTCTGAATTACCCGGCTCACTGGATATCTACCCATATTCTTTATCACTCCAAGCGAATTTAAAGCGTAAGTACGAGTATTGAATCTCTCCAATTCCTGTATAAGTTATAACGTCCAGAGCTTGGACTATAATGTTCAGAATAAGTAATAGTTTTGTATTTCGTGGGTTCGAAAGCATTCTATAGAATCCAGTAAAAATTTCTTTTAATTTTTCTGTAGTTGTTAATTCTTGTTCTTGAATGAGTTAAATTTTATGGTGAGGAGAAACTTACGCAATAAGTCTTCTTCTGCTTGAGGTGTAGCAATTATTAAACTAATATAAATAACTGCTAAAATTTGTAAGCATAGGATAAGCAAAAAAATAGAAGTGTAGCCGAATGCTCTACAACTATTTCTATGCGTTTGTAGCGGCTTACTGTCTAATAATGCCAGAGAAAGCATAGCCAAACGTTACTCCGAGTCCCAGAGCACCATCTATCCCTGCTAATCGAACACTCCGATTATTTGTTCCAGTAGATTTGACTCTAAAGCATAGACCAGTTGCTAAGAAGGCGTCAGAAAGGTATCAAAATCGTTTACAAAGTAAGAAAATATATCCTCCACATGCTCCAAAGATCATGTCTCCTATTAGGAAAAAGTAGACGTCAAAGTTCAAATAAAATGATTGAATAATGCAATTGAGTGTGCTTATTATTGCTCCCACGAACGGGATAACCAACGAAATTTTTGGATTCCATCTATCGGTCACTGAATTTTTGTCACGTATTAGAATGCGTTCTTACGTACTCCAAGCAACAGTGTGGCTATTAGAGAAGGAATATAGAAGGCATATGAAGAGATCCAATAGAAATTTGCATATTCTTTTTGGATATCTTTATCATCATTATAATAAGAAATATTTGAACAGAAAATCGAATTCTAAACCTCTTTTTTAGATTTTCCCAAGTCAGCTTACATTATATTTGGCTAGACAAAGCTTTTCATAAACCAAATTACTATAAACAGGAGCTTTAAAGTATGTAGAAATAGTGTAGCAAAAAAGAGGAATTTCCACTCCCAAGGTTAGAAAGACCCAACGCATTGAATCCATCTAAAAGATCGATGACCTGACCTGACGCCAGGAGGTAGTGTTTATATTTGGACCATTGATCGCGGTTCAGAGATGTTTGTGAGCGAGCAATTCAGTTGTATACTCCAGTAGAGATCAAATTTAGGTTTTGACATATGATGTCCAAACGTCTTTAGCGACAATTCAATCGACTACTTTTGCCTGTACAGCAAGTGAAGTGGTCATTCATCAACAGACTCTTTACTGCATCGAAAAGGATAAAATAAATGCGAGGACATTACAGGTTAGCCTTTTTGAGGGCAAATTGGAAGAGAGGAGTTTAAGGGAACAGTTCGTCAAATCATTACACTACCCGAGATGGAAGGAGATCCAGTTCTTTTGAGTCAAAACAGAAACTGGCTAGCAGTGGGTACTTCAAACGGCTTTATTAGGATTTATGACGTTTCGAAAAAGTGAGATTTTTCCTTAAAATGCTGGAAAAATTTCTTTAGAGAAGCGAGGCAAGAACACCACTCCAAATACATAATCGAATCAGTCGAAAACTTTTGGAAATGGGCTTCTGTTAGAATTAATATATCTGGAAACAAAGTTGCTTGCACTTTCTTTGAAGTAAAAGATTCTCTAATTGCTCACCAACAATTTAGGTGGAAAATATGATAAGCGAGAAAGTTGTAGTTTTTGATGCTGAGACGGACGCTGTTTCTTTCTTCTCTTTCGATAAAGGAATGACTGATCAGCAAGAATATGAAGCGGAGGCCGAACTAGCAGCTATTACTTCCCAAAGACCGGTTACAGCCGCGGCTAGGTAGATGAAAGCTATTCATTTGAATGAAGGCTATTTAGAAAAATGGAGCGAGAACAATCCCGCTATCGGATGATGCTCCACCGTCCTGGGACTATTCACTGGGATGAAGCTGATGAACGCTTTCTTGTCTGCGAAGCCATTTCTCACACCTCAGAAATGGTTGAAAATATGGTCTGTTTTTTTCACAAATATTAAAAAAAGCCTTAGATTTTGTCTATGTTTGTTACACCTGAAAACGGAATTCAACTGCACGATCTGATCAAGGTATCTCCTGCTTGCGAGAAACTTATTGGAGTAGCAGTGCCTCAAATGTATTTTTTGAAGAGGGTATTTTGCTAATTTTTTTCATGGAAATAAGAATATTAGTCAGAATTTGATGATGAAGAAATCCGTGGCGAAAAAACGATTGGCCGACTAATTGTAGCTCGAACTTTGAGAGAATTTGCTGGATTGGAGCAGTGCGATGAGGCTACCAGAAAGGCTATGATGGACTTTTCTCTCTATCTATCTTTGGGTCAAATGGACGACGCTTTCAAAGCTATAAAATTCATAAAAAGTGACTCCGTGTGGGAGCAAATGGCCTCAATGGCGGTAAAAACTCGCCGACTGGACGTGGTTCAAGTCTGTCTTGGACATATGAAAAACGTCCGAGGAGCTAGAGCGCTTCGCCAGTCACAGCTAGATGGCGAAAGTCCAGAGCTACAATGTGCTGCAGTTGCTGTCCAATTGGGAATGATTGTATGTTCTAATTTTTAGCTTAAAAAAGATCTTTCAGGATGAGGCTGAAGCAATCTATGCGTCTCATGGTCGTTATGATAAAGTAAATCACATTGAACAGGCTCAAGGTCAATGGCAGCAGGCCTTTGAAATCGCTGCTCGATATGACCGAATTCATTTGAGAAATACTTGTTATAACTACGCAAAATTTTGTGAAGAAATGGGAGCATTAGACGAGGCTATAGCCAAGTATTTTAAATTTTATTTCTAAACTTTTGCAGTTTTGAAAAGTCTGAAACACATCAGTTCGAAGTCCTTAGAATGCTGAGCAATGCTCCTAGACTCTTAGACAACTACATCAGAAGTAAAAGAGATCCGTAAGTATTCAACTAAAATCAGCTCTAGTTCTATAGAGAGATCCAAAAATTCTGGGCTCGTTATCTGGAATCTAGCGGAGAATTGGAAGGTGCCGCAAATTTTTATCTTATAGCAAATGATATTCTCTCTTTTGTGCGAGTCAAATCGTTGCAAGGGAAGATCGATGAGGTATACACAATCCATTTATTAAATCATTCTATTTAGGCTGCTAAAAAAGCTCTAGAAAGCAGTGATCAAGCAGCCTGCTACCATATGGCTAAAGTTTACGAAGCTGAAAAAGAATATGACAAAGCTGTTAATTTTTATACGAAGGCTAGAGCGTTTAGTAGTGCCATTCGCATTGCAAAAGAGCAGGATCTCAAGGATAAGTTGGCCAATTTATGTCTACTTTCTGGAGGGAATGATATGGTCGAAGCTGCTCGATATTATGAAAATTTACCTGGATATGCACATCAAGCTGTGATGCTCTACCACAAAGTAAACACTTAAATTTTAGAAATCACTTTCAGGCTGGAATGATTGGCAGAGCATTGGATTTGGCTTTCAGGACTGAGCAGTTTAGTGCTCTTGACTTGGTTGTAAAGGATCTGGACGCTTCTTCTGACCCAACCACATTGAAGAGAGCAGCTGAATTCTTTGAAAACAATCAGAACTATGATAAAGCTGTCGAGCTTCTCTGTATGGCCAAAGATTTTAACGAGGCCATTTCACTTTGTAAACGGAAGAACGTGAGGATAAATGAACACATGGCAGAACTTTTGACTCCAACCAAAGGTAAATTGGCTCTACTAAGGGGACTATAAATGATAAATTGGATTATAGAAACGACTTCGAATGTAACAGAAAGAAAGGAATTACTCTTTTCTGTAGCTGAGATCTGTATCCAGCAAGGGACTTACATCCTGGCTGCAAAGAAATACACTCAAGCTGGAGATAAAATCAAAGCAATGAGAGCGCTTCTTCGCTCTGGAGACACCCACAAAATACGTTTCTTCGCGAATACAGCCAGGAGTAAAGAGATATACATCCTAGCTGCCAACTATCTTCAATCAACTGACTGGAAAGGAGACGTGGAGATTGTTAAAGATATTGAGACATTTTATGCCAAGGCCCAGTCAACAGAACATCTGGCTAACTTCTATATTGCCTGTGCCCATGTGAGTTTTGTTTATTATGCCTCATCCTGGGCGTAACCAGATACACCGTTTGACCCATGGAATTGCGTAAGGTCAATAGGTCACGCAACACATATCACCCACTGGTGCTAAAAATAAACAATTTCAGATGGAGGTTGAAAATTACAATGACTTCGATAAGGCTACCAATGCTCTTGAACAAGCCCAATTGAGTCTTGAAAGCGCTTTGAAAAAGAATCCTGAAAATACAGCCTTTCAAGAGATATTAAAGCAAGTCCAAACGCATTTCAAACAGCTACAAGAATTCCAAAAAATCAAGGCGTAAGTTTTGATAATTGTAGAATAAAAGTCAACTTTTAGAATCTATCCAAAAGATCCAAATGATGCGGTAAGACAGCTGCAAGTGCTAGCAGAAGGAGCAGATCAGGATGATGTTATCAAGCCGAGTCATATTTTCGCTTTGCTGATAGTACATCATGCTGGAAAAGAAAATTGGACTCAAGCTTATCGCTGTATTCAACAGTTGAAGAAGCAAATGCCAAGTTGTGACCTTCCAAATTTAGTTGACCCAGTAGTGTTAGACAAGGTGAGTTCTTCGGTTAAACCAAAGAAGAATTTTAGATTTGCGATGAGATGCGCGTCGATCGAATCACTTCAATCAGTCAAAACAATGCTGAATCTGATGACGATAATGAACAGGTCGATTTCTCACATGCTATGAAGAGACAGGGTGCCTGATACCGGTTAATAAATATACAGTACTCTTGGCTTAAATGTTTAGACAGATTGAATTGTTTGTATCGGCTGGCATGAGAATGAGCCGTGGGAATGCAAACCCAAATAGAACCGTAACCGATTGCCTTTGATTGTGCCGGCACTAGAAAGTTTGGGGAGTAAACTTTCGAGGTCAAAGGGTGGTTCTTCTCTTTCGAGTCAAGCTTCTTCTCCTTCTTTTCGCTTTTCGGTCTTGTCTCTCTGTCCTAATAATTGCCGAAATGTTGTCTTATCCTTCCCATATGTCATTCCAGACTGATTGGATAGGCTTCTCAGTTTACACTCCAGATATCTTCGTACAATATGGACTGGCAATTTCCGGTCGTCCTCCGAAATAAACATTGAGCCCTCCCCTCTCTCCCGAGGCCTCACTCCGCCCCAGAACGCACGACACGCCCACCGTCGGGTATCCACTGTAATTCTTCCTTCTGTTACTCTTTTAGCCATCGACTACTTTCAGATACGCCAGTTTTCAGAATGCTATTGGGTGGATTCCCTCTACAGTTTGGAGGACGGGTTGAAAGAGAGCGGAAGCCCAAATGTGCGAGATGTCGTAATCATGGACTTGTCAGCTGGCTCAAAGGACATAAGAGACATTGTAAATACAAGTAAGTTCTCCTTTTTTTCTTGTCAACAAGGTAGGAACTCTAGATACTTCTTTCCTGTGATCCATTTACGAGCGAAATGTATCCCTTTCTCTCTCTATCTTATAGACATATCCTATGACTCTTCGCATTGAAATCACTTGCGCAATTAAGAGATATTGTTGCGTTGTTTCACAGCTTCACTAAGATCGTGTTACAGTAATCCGGTGCAAATACACAAACTGTGCATGGGCGAGAGCATTGATAGACACTCGAAGTGAGCCGATTAGAGGCTGGGAAGCACAAATACAGACCCAACACTTTTGGGTACTTTGGCTCTTGCGCAAAGCGGTTGGCTCGACGATACTCCGGCTGTCACGTCGTGTCGTGGATAAGTGGTAAAGAAAGCTGGTTATTGAATCAGCTGAGAGGTGACGGCCGTCAATAGCAGGTGGATACGGTAGTAAGGGAGGATAGACAATTACAGTAGTTCTATGGGCTCAAAACAAGCTGCTATAGAAAAATTCTTTTGGTTTAGAGAATGCACCTGTGAGAAATGTAACCTCATCGCTGAACGTCAACGCGTGATGGCAGCACAGGTGGCTCTAAAGCGAAAACAAGCCACAGAAGATGCGATTGCTCTCGGACTACGGTAGGCTAACGTTTATCATCATCCCAAGGGCTCATTTCTTCGAGTCGAAAAAAAGCTTTTAGAGTAGTTGCTGGGCAAGCGATTGATCGACTTCCTCAAGGGCCAGTCTGGAATACTGGAGCAGATGAAGAAGAGGATGAAGGTGATTGCAAAGATGATGTAGGTTCTACATCAAGATCTCCTTCCCCACCTGATTGTACTCCTCCCAAGAAGGTTAAAGAGGAACGAGCATCGACTGGACGAATGCCTCCTCTTGAACTTCTAGCTATAATTTTTGAAGAGCAAGAGAAAAGAGTTCTCGATCTGGTTTTGGAAGGTTGTAATGGAGATGTTCTACAAGCTATAGAGTATCTTGCTTGCTCCAGGAAAATTAAACAAAATAAGGTTATTGGCAAGTTTCTGCAAATGAATTGCAACAGTTTAGAGCGCTCCTCTTTCTCCGCGAGAGACCTTCCCTAATCAATTCCCAGATTATTCTCAGTTCATTCAGAACATAACAAAGAACTCGTTTTCAATGGAAGCACTTCTTCAGGTAGGACAAGTCAATCTCAAAAAATGCCCCTTTAGCGTCCAACATTCACTTTTCCTTGGTCGCCAATGTTCGCTGCTGCCCCGCTAGATTTGAGTCGTGGGAGCGAAGCATCCAGCTCACCAAACACCAGCCTTGAATAATGATTCATTTTTTGTTAATTTATTGCATATTGAGCTAACGGTTGCTAATAAAGATATTTGGGAAAGCTTTGTTTTGTCTCTGTAAATTTATCTTTTTAGGTTGCGTGCTCTGTATGAATAGCCGCTCGTTGCATCACTGAGAATAGGTGATGAGGCCAATCGAACCTCTAACAAAGGCAGCTGACACCACCGGTAAAGTCAATAATGAGAGTCTATTACAGTACTTTATTTTTAAGTTTCCTTATGCTTAATTTTAAAAATAAATTAGAAGGCTTGAAACTCTTCATTAATCGCAGTTAAGTATCAGAGTCTGATGAGCTACCGTAGTCTGCTACTAATCCAGAGGTAATTTCTTCTTTTGGTTTTAAATCAGCCTTTAGATCCGTAAATTCTGGCTTGTAGTCTTCTAGTTCAGGTTTAATTTCAATGTCTCCGCGAAAGTTTTCAAGTAATTTTAAATCTCAAACCTTCTTTTACCACAGCTGAGCAATTTGCCTCTTGAATAGGAAGCTCGTCAATTTTAGATCTTTTGCGAACGATTCCAAGCGGAAACGTCTTCTTTTTGGATTGAATTTCGAACTAAAACGATTGGATATAGAAATTAAAGAACCTACTTGTTCGTTTATTTTCTTATCTCGATCCAACTGTAAGTTCCGCTTTAGTCTTTCCACTGAGTTTGTAGGTTCTTTAGAAGTTGAAGGGCCATTTGAAAATATTCGTTTTACATTTACAGCGTTTCGTTGATCTTCTTGTCTTTGATCAAATGCTAAACATTAATACACTAAGAAAATATTGATAATTTAAATACTTTTCACATCAGAATAACGCTTTAACATAGCAGCTACTTTCGCATCTTCTGGAGTATCAGGAAGTAGTTTTATGCTGAGAGAAGAACGCGACAATAAATCTTCATCCTTTGCTCTTTGTTCGTTTAAATCTTTCTTTTCATTCTAAAAACAAATTTACAAAATAAAATGCAAACTAACTCTAAATCGAGCTCGTAGCACTTGATTTGCTTCAAAATCATCTCTCATGCGTTCATTAAGCCATTCTAATTTATTTATTCGCTCTTCATCCTTTTCTGCTCCTTTTTTTTCCTGGAAACCGTTAGGGTTAAGCCAATATTTACATCGTGTTCATGTTCTGCTTTAAACATAGCATCTGCTGCTAGCTTTTGATTAAAAGTTCGATCCACTGCTCCTAGCTGATTAATTGTTGACGGATCATATCTTATTTCCTGTCTACTACAACCTTCTACTAATTCATAATCAAAATTCTAAAAAAATTGATAATTTTCTTAAAAAAAAGTCTTACTTTTGGATCGGTTCTAATTACAAAATAGTTATCACATAGATGGCATTTCATTCGGAATTCATGTAATGGTGTAGTATAATACATTCCGCACTGTAAAAAGTTAAGTTTAAAAAAATAAAAATTTACCTTCTTTTTTTCAGCATTGTATCTCACTCCCATTCCTATATGGTTGTGACAACCAAGACACCAAATATTAAAAGGCATTTCAAACCTATAAACATTTTTTCAAATAAAGCTTTGACTAACCTGATAATAATAATTCCTTGGCCAATTTTGGCTGCTCTTTCTCGAAGTGCATGTGTTCCATGGTATTTGTTAAGATTTTTGTGAACTTTATAATTGAAATCTGGTGGATAATAGTGATTTTGTCCTTTTCGTTCTCCCATGCTTCCTAAAAAAACAGTATAAAAATTCTTCAAAATCTATTAACAAATAATCAATATAATAGTTTGGTTAGAACCAAAGAATAGTGCAATTAAATGAGGTAAAATTATATTATGCAGTAAATGTATGACAGATCAAGTACAAGGCGTATTTCCCGTAGTTAAGTGGCAAGTAATATTAGCACCATCTATGATTATTAAACTATATAAAACTAGACTATAATCCCTAAAGCTTCTCTTTCTAATTCTGAAAAGGAAGAGTTCTTTGGAGACTTTATCCTTGATAATACATCTTTCTCAAACTTTGATTTTTCTGTTCTAGTATGCCAAACATATACTTTTGAGCATTCTTTAGCTTTCGGTTCTAGTTCCTCCCTTTTCAAGCCTAGGCTTTGAAGAAATTGTGATTCCTAAAGAGTAAAATAAAAAATGAAATTAAAATACCTGGTATCCTCTAGGAACGTTGTATTTGAAGCCAGCACTTGGAGTGTTTAAAATCAGCGAAATATTTACTGCAAATGCAGCCATATCTATTGGAAAGGGACGTTCTGGTCTCCAGCCAGCGTTAAAACCGATAACTGACCCTAAATAATTAAAGACTAGCAGAAATAAATTTAGCTACCATCATCTCCTAATAAAGGCGTTTCGACGATTAATCCGCCAACAATTCCGACAGGCCACACTCCAGCCTTATTAATTGAGCGAATTTCTTGGAATAGCCGCAAATCATAAGTGTTATCATCGTCTCCAAAGTAAACAGCTCCACTAGCAGCATATTTAAGTTGCGTTCTAAAAAAAGAACTTAATCAATTATTGTACCATACCTTATCCAATTAAGCGCTAAATTTCTTTGATCAACTCCACGTGGAAGATACCAGTTAGGTTGAGTATAATTCATTTTCATATCAGGATTAGTTGGAACATTAAAATAAGTAAACGGCACTCTACTTCTGAAATAGAAATTTAAAACTTTTCAAACACTAGCTAACCGTTTTAATATTTGTCGAATCGATTCTGAGGGCTCTTCGGAATCTTCTACAACGATCCAGTGAAGCTTTGGAACATGGGCTAATGTATAAGAGAGTCTAGTCATGTCCGCTTTTTGTCCAGGACGAAAATGCGTAGGAGTGATAAAGTAAATAGTATTTTCCAGAATTCTGTTCGGAGGGATTAAGCTTGTTTTGTCCTTTATTCTGAAAGAAACACTAATGATTTTATAAAGCGACTTACAAAGTTTCTAGCTGATCAACCTTTTTTTGCATTCGAACTATGTCTCTTTCTTTAGAAAACATCTCCATCCTAAGAGTATCCCTTTTCCGTTCTAAGCTAGCTATCTGAATGTATGTGTATTATAATTTAAAAGCTAAACCTGTGCATCTAGTGTCATTTTATCCTCATTGAATGACTCTACTCTAGTAAATGTGAGGTAAACTTGCAAAAGAAAGAAAAACATCAATGCCGCAAATGCTCTAAACCACCATTGATTCGTTATACTGGCCATAAAGGTTCCCTGAAACCTAAAAGTTCATATTTTGTAAGAAAAACGACGCAATTTAGTTTTAACAAGCGAACAAATGAAAAAGCATGTTTTTCGAAAAACAAAAATGGGTGGAGCCTAGTATGTGCTGCAAGACCGCTTCTATTTTCGAAATTATTTATTTCCTTTTTTCAAATCTTATTTTGAACAAAAGCTAATAGGCAAATATTTTTCGAAGATATAATTTTACTTTCAGAGTTTATCTTGATGGACAAGAGATATAAGGCTGATGACCCAAGCACTTGGTATGTTTCACCACTCTTAAATTTGAAAGATTGGCTAGAAGAAGCATACGCAAAGGAGGGAAAGGTATTTAGTAAGTTAACACTACGATTTATGTTTTATTTTGCATATAGATCAGATTAGGCGCCCACATAATAATGCTGTCAAAGAAGAGCACCCTCATCGTACGCATTTAATCGAAGAGCTTGCAAGTTTGACAGATGTTCCTAAAAATAACGTGAAGCATGTCTTTGAGCAAAGTATGAGGTTAGATTAGCTTACTTTATTTAAATATTTGTTTGAATTCAGCTTAGATAATTTCTTACCGACTAATGGACACTTTCGCAAATGGGAAGATGATATGGATGAAGATCCAATAGATTCAGAGCCAAAGCTTGCAACACATATGTTAGCTCTTTTGCATTTTTTAAAAATTCTTTTAGGAAAGTAAAAGAAAGAATTGAAGATCAAGATAGATACTGGAAAAAGAACGAATTTCAAAGAAAATGCAAGTACTACCGATTTGCTCAATATGACTACGGGGTGAAACATTGTTTGGTCAGCATTTAAAAATTTTTTATTTTAGCTAAAAAGACCTATGCCAGAATGGAATGATCCTTGTGCAAAAGATATAATAATGATGGTTGACGTAATGGCACCTCATAATAAAATGCTGTCTCAAGAAGAATTAGCAAATTGTCGAGTGGTAAAAAGTTAATCTATGGTTTAGCATATTGTCCTGTTCAGATTCAACCTCAATGTAAATTGATGATAAGAGGAGAAATGGAATTAGCTCAATTAAAGGAAAAAATTGTGAGTATTTTTTAAACAAATAATGCGAGATTTCATACTTATAGATGTGTGTTTGTGATAGTGTTATTGAATTGGAACCAGGAAAAGAATTTCAAGAGCCAGATAGGAACAAATTCCATTCTGTTTTATATCCATCTGCCTTTATTTTTATTCACGATACGTTTTACGTAGACTACTCTAAAGAAAATCAACAGGATATTTCAGTGTTAGTTTAATATATGCCTTTTTATTTTTGCCAACAGACCCATACGTGAATTTATGCAAAGAAAGAAAATTTTTGATCCCGTTACTTCTGTTCCAATGCAAGGAGTAAAAATTATTGATCTTAAATTAAGGTTTGATCTTTTCAAAATAATTTTTGTTGCCATTTTTTCAGACTAGGTCAACCATATCTATACATGCATTCGGGAACATGTGAACATCTTCTTGTGTTCCATGATTTATCTCTTTTACACAGGAGCGATCAACAGAATTTGAGCAAATATCCGTTAACAGCTTACGAAAAGCTAGGAGATGCTAAATGCGCAGCTTGTAAAACAAACTTTGCGACGTTAGTACTTTTGTTTTCACCATGCATTTACTTTTAGCATGCAAGTCAAAGAATGTGAACGTTTACCTCAAGAAAATATGCTCTTTTGTGATACATGTTTTAAAGAATTTCACTTTTTACATGGAAAGAAACTAGGCAATTTCCGAGCTTACCCATACATACAGATGAATCGGCTAGGATTGTTCGAATAAACGGGTTATTTTATTATAAAAAAAAGTTCCCTCTTCTCGTTTAATTTCTTTTAAACTTGTCTCGCACACTTTTGATATTTCAAGCAATTTCATTGTTTTACTTTCTTGTTCAGATGTTCGCTCTTGCATCAGCTCTTAATCTTGAAAATCCCAAGAAGGAATTCATTTTAATTCAGTATCCAGGTATAATTAAAAATACTGAAAATGCCCTAAAGACTTTAGGAGGATTGTCAACTATTGGCCAGGTTAGAATAATTTAGATGTATACACCCACCCTTTTTTAGAGTCATTTCAATGGCAAAAATTTAGAGCTTCGTCATACTCCTGATAACCCTTATACAAGTTGTCTTACTGCCGACAAAAAAACAGATTCAACTGTAAGTAAGCTACTTTTTAGCTAGCTGTTTTAGGTTACATCAGGTACTCTTCGGCTTGTAATCAAAATTCGAAGACATAAAAAAAACAAGGATTTAATTAAAACAGAATGCCTTGGCTTGGTAAAAAAAATTTGCTTATACTTATAGTTAATTATAGGTAAACTATGTATATAATTTTGAATCAATGTGCGACTTTCAATATGTACCATTAAGAAGGAATGCTGCTGACAAATATACAGATCTCATACCTTCTCTTATTCCAACAACGCTTGAAGCATCTCTTTCTTGGTAAAATCTTAAATAACTTTCCAAATAAATAATTCAGGTGGGAAAATCAGGACGATGATCCGGAAAAAACAAACTTATTTCTTCCTCCTTATCAATTCAGTCGTTACACAACACCATCTACAAAAATTTTATGTAGAGAGACAGATTTCAGCGTAGAGAAAATGAAAAGAAAGACTGGACATGGACAAAGTAAGCACACTTTTAAAATTAGTTTTACAATATTACTTTAGATCTTAGAACAGAAAGAAAGGCCTTATCAGTCACTGTTCATGCAGAAGATATTTTCCCAGAAGCTCCTACACAAGATGCAATTGATGATGCAAATTATCGCTGCAAAAATGCCGAACCCCATAGATTACTAACTAATCTGTTTGAGGAAAGACCAATGTGGACGAGAGTAGCAATTACTTTTAAAACGGGACTTGATGAGCAAGTTTTAAAGTAAGTTTTTACTATTTGCGTAAATTTTGTTTAAATTTTTAAAAATATAAACCAATTATAGATCTATACTGCAAAAATATGCCTTTTACATTCAATCTGGTCCTTGGGGACGGTTATGGTGCAAATTTGGATATGATCCAAGAACAGAGCCTGAGGCTAAAAACTATCAAAGTATAATGGTTTCATTCCGGCAACATACAAAAATTCCTGAAAGACAACGACTTAAAGTTTCGATGGATAGATCAGGAATTCGGCCTGATCTCAAAATGCCTATTAATTACACTTATACGCCAGGCTAGCTAACATTTTTCTTTATATTTTCATTTTTAGGCTTATTACCTAAAGTTAGACAAATGTGGTATTCAATTTGCGATATTCATTTAACTTTTGCTTCTAATATTTTGGCCACCGATTATAGTAACGCAACAGATGTAGCTAAAAATGGTTGGATCAATAGTGTAAGTTTTTCGAGTATTTTTGAAGTCTTTTTAGGAAGTTTTAAAGACTTTACGAGGATGTATTAAAGAAGATGTTGAGCGTATTGCTGAGGAAATGGACATTCAGGAAGATGAAAGTTTTGATATTAATGACGATTTCTAATAAACTAATAAGCTGCTCAAGTTTTATTTGTGGGTTTATTTTTTAAAATTATTTTTGGCTTTAATCATCAATGTCGTAACCAAGAATGGGTGAAAGCCATTTCTCAATAGACTGGACAGATTCTCCTTTCCTTGAAGCATACTCGTGAACCTAAAGTATTACTCCAATCGTTGCTAGCAGCGTTACCTGGTCTTTGTCAATTTTTCCGACGGAAAAGTATTCGCTGGCTGGATTAGCAAAGACTAAAGCCGATACAGAAGCGGCTGGTAGCATAGCCAAATGCTCTGTCAGCTCCATTCCAGCTAGTTCGGGTTTAATGAGTTTCCAAAGTGTGCTTTTTTCTGTGTGGTCTGGCTGTGTCGGATATCCTGGAGCAGGACGAATTCCATCATATTTAATTGCCAAGAGATCTTCAGGCTTCAGTTCCTCATTGGTTGAGTATCCCCACAAGTGAACTCGGATTTCTCTGTGAAGATACTCTGCAAAGGCTTCAGCCAATCTATCAGCCAACGCCTTGACCATAATACTGGCATAATCGTCGTTATCTTGTTCCAACTTTTTGCAATATTCTTCAGCGCCAAGACCTGCTGTGCAAGCGAACATTCCTAGATAATCAGAGGGTCGATCTAAATTTTCCTGTTATTTTTAAAACAATTTTCCCATGCCATTTTCCAATGGTTTGATAAAGTCGCCAATTGATAGGTGAGGTTGGTCGTGTTCACGCCCGGATTGCTGCCTTAATCCATAGAAAGTTGCGAGTTTAGATCCGTTTTCGAATATTTGAATATCCTCTCCAGTTGACCCAGCTTCATAGAACCCTAGAACTGCATTAGCTGTCAAAACGTTCTCATCGATTAGTTTTTTCAGCCAAGTTTGAGCATCCTATAATGAGATTATTAAAAGGGACTGTTCATGCGAACTTACATCAAAGACACGTTGTGCCTCTGCTCCAACCTGCTCGTCTTTAAAAATTCTAGGATATCCTCTAAACGATTCTAAAATTGAAAAGTAAAGTAAAGTTTACCTGTTGGGATATTTTCCCCGCAATTGCCAAACATCAAAGAAAGGTTTCCAGTCGATATAAGGAACAAGCTCGGCCAAATCAAATTTTCTGATTTCATGGCGACCAAAGAAAGTCGGTTTAATTATCTCATATTTTTTCCAGTCGATTTGGAGCTTTTTGGCTTTAGCCTTTTCTATATCCGTAAAACGGCGCTCCTTCAAAGACTCGTAATGCTCCTGTCTGACCTCTTCATATTCCTCATTGAGATCTTGAATAAAAACGTCCTTTGTAGTAACATCCGACAAAGAGGAACACTAAAAAGACTGCAATAATGAGATCTTGTTCACTTACCACTACAACAGACTTGCTAGCATCTAGACAATGCACTACGGGGTATGAATATCTTGGAGCGATTTTGACAGCAGTGTGAGTTTTGGAAGTGGTCGCTCCTCCAATCAACAAGGGAATTGTCAGTCCATGCCGCTGCATTTCCTTGGCAACATGAACCATTTCATCGAGTGAGGGAGTAATCAAGCCAGAACAGCCAATAAAATCTGCTTTATTCTCAATGGCTGCCTTGATTATATTTTCACAGGGGGTCATAACTCCAAGGTCGATTACCTAAACTTTCTAATGAAACAAGAGAAAATCACTTTGAAGTTATTGCAACCCAAAACTACAGCTACGATATTTTTGCCAATATCGTGGACATCTCCTTTAACGGTGGCTAATACCATAGTTCCTTGATAAGGACTTTCATCTCCAGAGAGACCCATCTTGGCGATGTTTTCTTCTCTTTCTTTGTCCATGAAGGGGATCAAATGAGCCACAGCTTTCTTCATAACACGGGCTGATTTGATTACCTTAAATGGTTTTTATAATAGAGACTGGAACTACTTGTGGAAGGAACATTTTTCCACTTCCAAATAATTCTCCAACAACAGCCATTCCATCCATCAATGGTCTCTCGATGACATTTAGAGGTCTAGGATATTTTTCTTTCATCTGTCGACACTCTTCTGTGTCTTCGACTACATATGTATCAAGACCCTAAACATTCTTTTCGTACAGTTTTCTTGGAAAAAAAACCTTGACCAACGCGTATTTTAGTCTTTCTTCTGGAGTGAGTGTCCGCCATTCTTCTTGCTTTGTTTCTTTGGCGTCTCCCTTGCTCAAACTTTGGGCCATAGCCAGCATTTTTTCAGTAGCATCGGAATCTTTGTTAAAGAGCAAATCTTCACAAAGATGGAGCAGATCCTTTGGGATATCTTCATAGACTGGCAAAGCACCAGCATTAACAATTCCCATATCAAGACCAGCGTTAATGGCATGATAGAGGAAGACCGAATGGAGAGCTTCTCGAATAATTTCCATTCCTCGAAACGAAAAGGAAATATTGGAAATTCCGCCGGATACATGTGCTCCAGGAAGATTTTCCTAAAATTTACAGTTACTCTGAAAAAAGAACTAACTCGAATCATTCTAGTAGCTTCAATGAAGTATATTCCATAATTAGAGTGCTCTTCCATTCCTGTACCAATTGTCAAAATATTTGGATCAAAGATGATATCATTAGGATCAAAGCCGACTTCCTCCGTTAAAATTCTATTTACTTTCAATAGCTCTCTTTTAAACAAACCTATAGCTCCTCTCACAGATTTCATATTTTCTATCTGTTTCGGCAGCTTGTCCTTCTTCATCAAAAGCCATCACAACGACTGCTGCTCCATAACGCTTGATTAGTTTAGCCTTTTGCTTGAAGGCTTCCTCTCCTTCTTTTAGAGAAATAGAATTCACAACACATTTTCCCTGGTTTGACTCCAGACCGGCGATGATTACATTGAAATCGGAGGAATCAATGCAGAGAGGAACCTTCGCTACATCTGGCTCAGAACCTATTAGACGAAGGAATTTTCCCATAGCATAAGGACCATCTAAAAGACCATCGTCCATATTTATATCCAAGATTTGAGCTCCATTTTCTACCTGTGTGCGGGCTACATCAATTGCAACCTGAAAGCTCTTTTTTAAAATGTAGATCTCTAACATCATATTTTTCCGCTTTGACTAAGTTGCAAAACCTTCTTGAGCCAGCCACATTACATCTTTCTCCAATGTTCACGAAATTAGTCTCAGGTCCAACTATCATTGGCTCTAGGCCGGCTAAAAGCATCTTCTGCCCGTGTGGACTTATAGGAGGAACTCGAGGTTTAATTCCCTAAAATTCAAATAAACAATTGGCTTAAAGGCCTTACCTTCAAAGCTTTAGTCATGGCAGCAATGTGATCTGGAGTTGTTCCACAACAGCCTCCAACGATATTAACCAAGCCATCATGAGCAAAATCTCTAAGAGCATCAGCCATTTGCTCTGCTGTCTCGTCATATCCACCAAGGGCATTGGGTAGACCGGCATTAGGATAGCAAATGACGAGTTGATCAGAGAACCTAGCCATTGCTTCAATAAATGGTCTCATATCTTTCGCTCCCAAGGCACAGTTCAATCCAACAGCAGACGGATTTCCCTGTCGAGTAGCTACCAAGAAAGCTTCGCCAGTCTGACCAGAGAGTGTTCTTCCAGAGAGATCAACGATGGTTCCCGAGAGAAAGACAGGCACTTCCTCCAACTCTAAATGTTGATTCAACTATTAGTTTAGGAAATGGAGGGAAAATGGAAGAAAGAGTACCACCTTCATCTTCAAAAAGCGATCTGATAGCGAAAAGAGCAGCCTTTGCATTGGCTGAATCGAAGACTGTTTCGACTAGCAGAACATCAACACCTCCTTGAAGAAGAGAGCGAGCCTGATCGCCATAAGCTTTTACCAGTTCTTGGAAAGCTAAAGAATTTATGTGCCTTTATACATAAGGTAACCAACTAATATTTCGATAATCAGGTTTTTCGACGGAAGGGGAGATTGAAAGTGTCTTATTAGTTGGACCAATTGCTCCACAAACAAAACAGCGTCTTCCAGTTTCTTGAAATACAGCATCGCATGCCTTCCTTGCCACTAGAGCCGACTGATAATTAATTTCGTGGACCAAATGCTCTGCCGCATAATCAGCCTGAAGCCGTTATTGGTTAAAAATGGGAGTTTACCTGGGCGATTGTAGTGCCGGAAAAGGTATTAGTTTCAATAAAGTCGGCACCAGCATCGAGGTAGAGTTTATGAATTTTGAAAATAATATCAGGTCGGGTGATAGAGAGAAGATCGTTATTTCCTTTCAATGACTTTTCGTGGTCCTTCAGAAGTTCGCCTCGAAAATCTTCTTCATCGAGATGTTCTCGCTGAATCATTGTGCCCATTGCACCATCAATCATCATTATCCGCTCCTTAGCAATAGCTGCGATTTCATCGAATGCTTTACTCCGTTTTCCCATTTTGCTGAAACTGAAATAATGAAGTACTTGAAAATCAAATAGAACCAATCGAAATGTAAAGCGAGCCGTGGTGCTTTTAAAACGACTAGAGGCTGACTATAGATACCCCATCTTGCAACGAATCTTCAACATCTCCCCAGACAAGACAAGTTTTTTTCCCTGTGGTTTGGGCTGATGCAATCTTATGGGAAGATGGTGGTTTTTAGCCTTTCAGCGGGTCTCGTCTATCATGCCATCTGCTAGCCGATCTGTCCTTTGTTCATTCCGTAGACAGTGGATGGGAGAGTTTTTAACACAGAAAAATTTAGCTTAGAGAAAGGCAAGATCAGAAGAGAAAATAAATAAGAAATTACAATTAAAGTCGAGAAGAAATGCCCTTTACAGGTAGCAATAAGACAACAGACGAAGTGTGCCAAACACGTGGTCACCTTCCGTACAATGACCGTTAGGGCCGCCCCTGTCCAGGCGGAGATAAGGGGTAATCTAGGAAGTGAAATGCCTGATAGAATGTCTGGTTTGTTAGTGTAAAAAAGTTGCTAAAAATTACGAGATAGGTAAAGGTTCTTACAATTGATTCCTCTAGAACGACAGAAGGTTACTGCAGCAGACATCCGTAGCGGTAGACCAAAATGAGCTAATTGTGTTCTGAGATTTTTTATTAGAGCCACGGTCTTTTCTCTCCCCACCCTTCTCTTCAGATCAATGCTGAGCCCCGCAAGCGCAATGCATTGGCAATATATGAGGGAGGCCTTCTCGCTCTAACAACCACGCCTTCTTCTTTGTTTTATGTTTCTTTCAACAGCCATTTTTTACTTGTCTTTAGTCCTATTTTGATTCTAAAGTCCTACAAAGTTTGTTTTGTTTTATGAAAATGTTTTAGAGAATAAAAAAATTGGGCCAATTTGGCCTCACATTCTAGGCATTTGTTTTCCAACTTCCATCGGCTGATGAAGACGTTGTTTTTGCATTAGTCGAACCCATAATGCTTTAGTCTCAAAGGAGCCAACTTAACTGTGCTGTCAATAGGTGGAGGCACTTCCTTCCCTTTAGAACCTTTCCAAGCTCTCTCGTTTTTTTTCTTCTCAGCCTAGACAAATCCTCATTAAAACGGGTCGGCGCCTCTTGATCCGAAAGACTGCTCCCATCGACTATTCTGACGTCTCTTCTTTAATGAAACATTGCCAAAATGTGGCCCATTGGCCAGCAGCTCGAGGCTCAATTTGAAACGACATTCCCCGGAGGCGGGGAATGTTAAATTTTTCGGAAAAGTATCGCCTATGTAGGGGGTGCTGATCGGAGATTAATTGCCGGCAATACCAGGCTACTACACTAAATTGAAAAGATTCCGGAAAAATAACAGCAAGTTTAAGATTTGTAAAGAATTCATTGCTATTAAGTGTTTTTATTTGTCAAAATATATAATTATTCTCTGAGAAATGACATCACAAACGAGCCTCAGTAATCAGCATTTTCGTGTTTGTAAAGACAATTCAGTCTCCGAAACAAACCAAATTATTGGTCCAATCTCGTTAGAGATTCTAGTCCTTTTTGGCCAGTAGAATTGATATATTTTCACGTGACTTTTCCCTTTGAAATAACGTAAAAATCTTCTTTTAAAAAAGTCCCATTCAGTTCCCTCAGGACGTCGTTTGTCAAGTAATAAATCAGAGGCCGTCCCCCGTCGATGGATGCACTAAACGGGCCATACGTTCTCATTCCTTTCACCTTAGGTCTCAAGTGCTTGCCTTTTTTGACGTAATTTGATTTAAGCGAAGCGGAAGAAAGGTGCAAAAATAGGAGAACATGCTCAAAAGAATTAGGTAGTGACCATCTGACTATTGCACTTTGCATTCAAAAATCTCTTTAGTTTTGCAAAGGACGTGTAGATTCTTGTTTATGACAAGGAGAGATGTTTATATCAAGAAAAAAAAGCTTAATTTTCAAAGAGGCAGAGGAAAAGTGCACTTTTAGAGTTGGGAAGAAAACTTTTTGTTCTTTCCATCACCTTGACCCGGGACTCCATCTTTTAGGTCTCCCGGAAGCTTATTTCCTATTGAGTCCCGCATTGTGGTGTCTTTTCGGCTGACCGGAGGGCTTGCCTGCCTCGTTCTAATTGGGCAACATGGCTCGAGGCCCGGGCTCCGCTCGTAAACCTCTCACTATAGCGAATTTCATCGCCCGTCCTCCCCAAGTTCCAATTGACTAGCCCAACAGCCGCCATTTGCACCGGTTTATGTTTTTTTGTACTTGAGCTTTGCTTGATTTCGATGAGAACGAACTTCGATCCCTTTCTCTCGTGGAAGCCAAAGTGAAGACAATTTCCTGTCCTTGACTCATTGCGTCCTGTCAGCCAGGCCATTGTCATTTTGGGAGCCTGAGGCATCCCATTCTCGGGGCACATTCATGCCTTTATGACACAGAAACCAACAGATGAGAGAGAACCAAAGATCACCAGCACTCTTTTTAGCTCAAGTTCACTGACCACTTGCTTTTTATTCTCTCCGAAAAAAATAGGCCTCTTTTTCTTGAAGACCAATAGATTAAAAGAACATATTTTTCCAGAAATGATCTCGCTAAATTTTTAAAGAACTTGAGCTTTAGAACTTTAGGAGAGTTTTCGCTTTCAACTTGTTAACGTCCAAAAGAACTCTCAAAAGAGAGTCTCTTTGTACAATATCTTTATTTATTTTCATAGCCAAGGCTGCTTTCCGGTTCACAGACCAAAAAAATGGATCACATTTCTTAGATCTTTTTTGGTCGCTGGTCCCACAAGACGTCAGAGTCACGTTCCTTCGTAGAATTCTTCTCTTTCGTGTCTTTTCCTCTTTATCCCTTCCTCAAGTTGCATTTCGAATGAGCTCCGTAATGCAGTGCATTTACAACAATCCCTTCTCTTTTTGGTCTAAGCCTTGTCCATCCGTTGTATCCGTTATGTTCCGTCGTTTGGAGGACCAATTTTCTTTTGGCTATTTTCCGGCCCTCTGGCTATGGACTGGGAGCCAGCCTTTAATCGCCTTTCTTTTCTCAAAAGAAGATCAATAAAGAGAGCAAAAAATTGGGTATGCAGGATGTTAGTCGCTTAGGTGTTCCTTCCTCTCTCATCTTGTCTTGAAGACAAAATGAATTCTAAAAGTTGTTGTCTCTTTTTGGAACACTCGTAGCTAGACAATTACTCCCAGAGTCCCCCCACAAATATGCACTAAATGGACCGTAAAGTTTCCGCTGTCCCCTCGCCGAAATCGATGGTCTCTTCCATTTTCTCTCTTTATTTTTTCCTAGAGATCTCCTGACTATATGGGGTTCTAGCACCGTAGGGAGCAACGGAGGTGTCACATTTCGCGCGCATTCTCCATCTTCAGCAACGGGCCTTCTCTATTTCGCTTTTCGAAGTTCCGGCAATCTGGTACGGCTCAGCGCGCATCCACCCCGGGGGAGTAGCACGCTACTAATCACGTAGCCTTTCCACTTCACTTCTAAGTGCCATACACGTGTACATCTCATTTATCTACTTTTTCCTTTTATTGTCATTATATCGGAAGCGCAATCTCCAACCAATCTGTTTTATTAGCTTCAAGGAAATTTACGGGCCTCTGCTGGACTCACTTTCAATTATTTTCTCCTTTTCTTGAGGCTCTTCAATCTATAAAGTTACAGGAAGCCCCAACAACCGCGTTCAAAACGTGGGGCGCTTTTTATGAGCCATTGATACCCACCGTGCACCTACTACACCACAGGTTTGTGCTCTTGGAGTGCTATATTGAGAATTCACTCAAAAATTCGTGGTCTCTTTCTCCCAGTGTTCGTTGCATTAATTAAGAGCCGCTCGCCGAATGACTTCTTAAGATCAAAGACCCAAATAGAAACTCTCTCGTTTACAGGAGCGGTAGGGGCGGTGGGTCGATGGGCTGATGGAGGAGCAGTTCAAAGAAATTGAAGGCCTACTCGAGTCGACTACCAATCCCGAACCAGACACCGCCCAAAGCCGAATCAAAAAATACATTCGTCTTGCGCTACCGCATGTTGCTCTCGTAGCGGCGGTATGTCTTTACGCTGGAATTGGGGCTTTGATTTTTTATCGGCTTGAGTCGCCAAACGAAGACGCTGTAAGTTTTTTTTATAAGCTCAAAATAAAAGAAAAATTCAGTTAAAACAACATGGAAAAGAATCGATCAGCAGGATGAGAGGCAGATTGATAGGACTCATAAAAGAAGGTAATTTACTTGTTTTTTTCATCTAGAATTGATAGGCCACGTCTCAAAACGCGACTGGAAGGGCTCTGTCGAACGAGAACTCTACGAATTTAACGATGACATTTACAAAGCCTTTAAAGAACAATATGTCAGGTAATTACTGTCTTTTCTCTTTTAGTTTGCTGCTAGATATCCCGATGTAAAAGTAGCTCAACGACATGATACTTCGGAGGAGAAAGAAGATGGTGACAGAACAAAACGGCATAGAAATAGCAAAAGTCGCGAAAAGGGAGAAAAAATGTGGACTGCTTCAAGCGCGCTTTTCTTTGCTGCTACCACAATGGCTACAATTGGATATGGCAATATTGTTCCAACAACACCATCTGGCAGGATAGCTTGCGTAGTCTTTGCTCTTGTTGGGGCCCCTCTGGCCATCATTACAATCGGAGGTTGGACAGTTTTAGGAAGAAACATTGCTTTAGACTTGGGTAAATTTCTTTCGGAGTGTACCATCTGGCTCTACAAGCAGATGAAAAAAGGTTCTGCCATTATAAAAGGAAGATGGAGAAGGTTTCGACTGGGAAAAGGTATCGACCTGTAGATTTTTTTAAAAACCCTTCCAGGAAATTTGGACGATTGTGAGATGCAATCAGAAGAAAGTTCTAAGTCGAGTCTTGATTGGGAGGATTTAGTAATGGATAAAACAGAAGTGCCGGTTCTCATGGTTTTCACTATACTTCTCGTTAGTTTATTTTCACAAAATGAGAATCTCTCGTTCAGCTGTACATTGCATTCGGTGGTATTTTGTTCTCATTCCTTGAAGGCTGGACCTACATGGATGCATTTTACTATTCTTTCATTTCCCTAACAACCATCGGCTTTGGTGATATCGTTCCTGAAAATCATGAGTAAGTGGATTTGTTATTTTAGTGAAGACAATTTAGCTACATTATTTTGATGCTGATCTATCTAGGAGTTGGTCTAGCCGTCACCACAATGTGTATCGATTTAGTCGGCATTCAGTATATCCAAAAGATTCACTACTTCGGTAGAAAGGTATGAAAATAACAAGAGAAATAGTTGAAAATATTTCTAGTTCCGAGGAACTGATCTTCTTCATTTATTGAAGAGAAAACGAATGATCGAAAGAAGACTAGCCATGGGACAAGGGGATGAACTTTTGCAACTATATATGCAGCAGATGCAACAGCAAATGTTTGTTTTAGCCATTTGGAGACTGATAAATAATTAAGGCCGGAACCAGTTGTTGTAGAAGAGCCGTGGCCACCAGAGCCGGTGAAATGTCCCAGTCCATCTGAATGGCTGATTGATGACGCATTGATGACCAGTCGACTCAGTTATACGTATCCTCTTGCCGAGAAAGTGCCTTCTCCAAATGTTCTTTCAATACGAAGTTTCCGTGTACCAAGTATATATTCAAATTCATCAGCTTCCGCTAGGTCTTTGTAAGTGTTTTTTCTTATTTCTTGAAAGATTTTTAGAATGCATCTCCGGTTGGGAGCTCGAGGCGGTTCTTGGGACGAATCGGGTCCGTCCCTCTCGGAACACTGTTCTCTCTCGACTGAGCCTTCCGTGCATATCAGACAAGCCTATTGGGATGAATTCCGTTCTCCCGATCCATCTGTGACCTCTTTTCAATTTGACTTCCCTCTGCCAAGCCCTGATTACAACGCCATTGGTTTGCTTATTTTTGTTTTCCTAACAGCAGATATTATTCAGCCAGGGAAGCTCGCAGTTCAAGGCGTCTTAATTCCTGTCCTCCTGATCCACCATGGCCACCGTCACACACGAATTCTGTGAGCTCAGCTCGAGAAAATAAGTCGCATGAGGGATTGGAACGAAATCCGCTGTTGCATCCACTGCTTACAAGCTTTTGCATCCCCGAACCCTTTATGCTTTCTAATTTGGCTGCTCTCTGTGATCTAATCGATGCTTATGAAGATGCCTTGAGGTTTCAATCGCCTCGAGGTGCTCCATTGGCTCCAAAGCCGACCTCTCCTCCTCCTGAGCTATCTATTCCAGTTTTCAACGAATCTGGAGCTAGTGTGCATGTGCCAAGGCTTGCTTTCAAGGTATGATTTGACTCAAAATTTCTGTCAGTTTGTCTACTATTTTGTGGAAATCTGACAAAATGTTTTGTTCAAATTTGCTTTCTATCCCCTTTTTAGGATACTTCACTTCCCTCTCCATCATCTTCCAGTCGTCAATCTCTGAGTTCGTCTTTTCGAAGCTCTCTTTTTCCTATTTTTGAACGCCGAAGGAGTCATATCAAGGAATCTCCAACAAGAGAAGAGGCTCCAGAACCTTTATTAAAAAGGAAGAAGAGAGAGCGGCTCGCTAAGCAGAATGATCCTCTCAGCAATTTTGATTGGCTAAACATATCACCGCGATCTGCAGCTATGAAATTGGTCAAAGAAGATCTTCCAACGCTGTTTGACGCAGTCAGAGGAAGAGCGCCTTCACAATCGGAATCGACTTCAGAGACAAATCCTGAGTGCAAATCTCCCTCTATAGTGCTTGTCAGCCCTCGGAATGTGAGCTTTTGCCTTTCCCGCATGGCCGATTTTCGCTATCAGTTTTCCCATTTTTAAGCTTAAAAATTTTAAAAGCTAATTCCTCTTTATAACTTTTACCTTATCTTTTCAGCCGGTTGGCTTGGCCTGTATGGAAGATTGGGATTCATATATTCGAATGCTTGAGGAATACGAAAAGCCATACGAAAGGTGAGTTTGAAGAGGTTTTTTCAAAGAAACGTTTACAAATTTTTTGGTTCAAATGATTTAGTTTTTTTTGCGGTGACTAACTTCTTTTAGTTCTTTAAGTTTGAATTTAAACGCATGGGGTTTGAGAGAGTCTCCGATTCCATCTACACCGGGAGCGCCGTCCCCACCACTTCTTCTTTCTCCTTCACCTCCAATCTCATCTCCTCTTCCTTCACTACCTCAAACGCCATCACCAAAACCGTCTTCACCAATTGTTGAAAGAGAGTCGCCAGTCCCTTCACCGCCTTTTCCAAATCTTCCGGTGACCACGAATCCGCCCTGTCGATGTTATGCCGATACAACTCCTATATCTTCTACATTGGTAGCAGAAATGGCTGCAGTGCATGGAGAATCGTCTGTTTACAATAGACCAGGACCTCTGGCTCCTGCTGCAGAATTTCTCTTTCTTGAATCACGAATGCCTCTTGTGATGGAAGAAAGTGAAGATCAAGTTGCTGAGCTGAAACCGCCCAGGTTATTTTTAGTTCTCACTTCTTTTTTTTTCACTGTGACGTGGTTCGTCCTTTTTTCTTTTATTTTCTTGTGCTGTGGTTTGTCTTTCTTGACTTTTTTTTTCACTTTGCTGTGTCTTGTGGTTGTATTTTCCACTTATTTAAGCGCTTTCTGAAGGAACCTTATGATTTAGTCCAATGCCAGTGGAATCCTCCTCGGAGGATGAAGGTCCTAGTGGATTTGATCTCGATCTTGGTGCTTTTGAACTTGTTGATTCGGGATTGTCAGCAGAGACTCTGCTCAGCGCTGAAGAACCGGTAGACTTCTCAGAATAATGATAAAAAGCAAATTTCAGGTAATTTTCCACCAAGACATGCCCGTCCACTCTGTCCATCACGACACAGTTCAAACAGAAGCCGCCTTGGCAAATCTAATGTCCGCTCCAGCTGCAATGCTAACAGCTGCTATTCCACCAGTTATGGTTGAAGTTAGCTATTCAAAGAGCCCAAGAAAACTCAAAATTTAGGACAATTATTGCTTTGTGGTGGATGGAGAGCGAGTAAAAATGGGTGATATCCTGGGCGATGATCAATGGTGGCGGCACACTTCTCGACCAACTAAATATTTCTACTCGGAAGATTTGAGACAATTTCATCGGGTCAATTGCATAACAGCCAAAGGAAAAGTGATAGCCGCAAAGCTGGTATCCGGTTCTATTCAGGTAGCAGGTCTCCTTTAAAGGCATAATAGAATCTAGGTCCAAGTTCCCTCCTCTGCTTCTACTACACCCAGATCTTCCGTGAGTGGAACAAGCTCTCGAGCAGCCCAGAACAACAATAAGGTTCCTTTGTGTCATGTTTACAAGGTTAGTCATTTTTTAAACTTCTTTGGAGTAAGAATGTTGTACTTTCGGATGTAAATTTATTCTGGAAGAAACCTTCAAAATATAAGAATTCCCTTTGTTGTGAGCTTATGTGCCACTTTCAGGTGATTCGATTCTATTCCTTCTGGAAAACATGCACCTCTTTCCATCGAATTGTTACCATGATTGATAAGGTTGTCCAGTTTTCTCTTCTTTTACTTTTATCCAGGTTTCAAATGATGATCGACATATGAATCCCGACTTCAAGAAACGGCTATTCGTCCAATATTTGTGGAGAAACGCGAAGGCGGTTGAGAAAGCCCGCGTACAGAAGGAATTCGATCCACGAAGGCAGCGCCTCCTGCGCTTTGTCACGGACCCCAATGCTCGAAAGAGGTTCAACAAAATGTGAAACAGTGTTGTGTGTTTTCTAATTTATCTATCGCTACGGGTCAACTCCTCCTGCCGAAAATGTTTTCCAACATTTCTGGCATATTCTCAGGTTCTCACTACACAAACTTCTATTCTCTTCTTACCGTGCTGCCTTCCGGTTTATTAGCCCGATGTAGGACTATTCTCTCTATATAGAATTATTGCTTCCCCTACGTGATATCTGTATCTTTCCAGTGTTAATGAAGGGTGTTTCTTCTACTTCTACCTCTTTTCTGCCATTCTAATTGCTTCTTCTACTCTGCAACGATTTTTCTTAAAACATAAATAATGGTTTCTTTTTGATTTGTCGAGGATGACAGCTGCACATTTGCTGTTATAGTTGACGATGCAGGATTGCATTCCATTCAAAGGGGACGTCTCCAACGAATTCCTCACATTGATAGGTAGGAAAACAAATACACAAAATTAAATCATCTTCGGTCACCGCTAAAATCTCATTATATCAAAGCAAACTCGGGAATTCCCTAACTCTAGCGAGAAAATCTCTTAATTTTTAGGGATGAATCAGAGGATTCAACAATCGATTTCCCTGTACAAGTCAACGCTATCCCAGTTCGGAAACGTGAGTTTTTAGTGTTGTGAAAACATCGACTGAGCTTCGATTTCAGCTTTTCTCGAAATTTTCATAGAAGACTGTGAAGAGGAGGGTCTGTTTGAGTAGAATCTAGAACTAGTCTAACTTGCTTACCTAATTCTTAGGGTTGTTAACCTAGAAATATAGAAAATATTCCAGATGCAACAGAAGAAGAAGTTCTTCTTCATTATGGCCATGAAGATGAGCCAATCCCTGTCTTCTCTGTGGGAGAACGACCTCTTGATGGACCATCGACTCTAAATAACATTATCCATTGCCCAGTGAAATATATCAGCAAGGTGAGGAAGATCAAAATTTAAAACAACAGCAAATTAGACTCCGCCATCATTGGTAGTCGATAATTATTGCTTTATCTGCGATGGAGATGAAGTGAGCGAGGTAGGATATTTTAAGGAAGACATGCTGAAATATGCTTTAGGAGGATATTTTGAGAGATCAACAATGGTGGAAACAGACGAGTAACACTACAAGATTCTACTCCTCTGACAATTTGACCACTTTCCATCAGGTCTATTTTCTATATGGAATGAGTAACGAGATGTTTAGGTGACTTTGCTTCAGTGCAGAGGTGAGATGAGAGGAGCTTATCGTACAAAAGAAAGGGGAGGAGGCCTGACGAAAGTCTCTCTTGATCAAGTCTTCCGTGTTTCGCGATATTTCAGCTGCTGGAAAACCTGCCATGGATTCCATAGAATAGTTTCAGTTATTAGTCCAGTCACTGAAGGTACATCCATCTTTTTTTTAAAATTAATCATTTCAGAAGGCGAAGTCAACAATAATTTCAAGAAGAGGATTTTCATTCAATATTTCTGGAGACAAGAAAGGGTAATTTGCTCAATTTTAGTTAACTGAAATGTCGCCTTCAGCAGCAAGATCGCGAACTAGTCCAGAAAGAATATTTGGATCAGAAGATGAAGCTATCCCCTCGGCATAGCCTTGTCCCACCTCAAGCATCTTATCTCTCAAGCAGAGCAAAATATCCTTCATCTTCTTCATCAATGAGTTCGTTTGACTCAACTTCGCCGCGACATTCAACCGTCAAAGAGGAGTCAAAATGGCGACTGCTGAATAGAGTTTATCAGAGCAAAAAAGCCTTTATGTCAAATCGACGGGCTTTTGGCCCAAATGTGCGGGAAAACAAGTGATCTCAGGATAAAAATTTATATATGTTATGAGTTTATTTCATCATCATTAATCAGAAAGAACGGGAGACTTTTCCCAAAGTAGCTTTCATCACAAAAAGCTGACTTCCGTCAATATGCTTTTAGTTCCTTTGAAAACCAGAATAAAGCTTTATTATCACAGGGAATATGACACATAACTGTTTTGCAAAACCTAGACCTCGGGAATAATTCGATCGTGTGAGCGGTTAAATTCATTTGACCCATATTCTGTACTGGCATTAGATCTCGTGTCTGGATCTCTGGCTTGAGCCTCAGGGTTGTCAATTCCTGCGTACTCATTATGCGCCACTTCGACATATCTGTACAGAACATAGTGTTGAATAATAAATACAAAATCGAAAATAATAGAAACAAGACCTAGTCCAAATTTCACAGGGTTGCCATAAAATCCACTCCAATCGGAGAAATTGATGGCTTGAAGGATCATTTGGAGAATATCCAGAGTTCCTCCTGATAAATCCAGCAAGACATTTCCTATCGACCATCCAACTGTACTTTTTCGCGTGAAGTTGTAAATCGCCTGTAAATTTTACATAGCATGAGGGAATTTCAAACTATTGGTTATTTTTTGTCAAGATAAATTTTTATCTCCCTATGAATTGAAAATCAGAAGGGAATACAACACCCGACGAGACGGTCAACTTATCTAGAAGATAATGGGGCGTAAAGGGAAGTGTTCCAAGTCATCAACGAAGTGCTCAAAAAGTTATCAAACTCTGCCCGACTACAGTGTGGAAGAAGATACTTTTGGTCGATTGGTTAACAGAGAGAAGAGACTGGTCTGGCCCTCCGCAAAGCAATTGACTTGCAAAGAATTCGAATCGTTTTTGGTCAATCCACCAAAGGGAGCTGTTCCCATCAAGGCAGAAGATAGTGAATCTGAAGACTTGACTGAGTTTACGAAGGCATCTCAATCAACCAAGATTTCATCGCAAATGGGATTGCCTTTCCACGAAAAATATGCTCATGGTCATGAGGAAGATTTACTCTACATTGGCGCAGTCACTTCTGAAGTAGCCGTTACAAAGTTTCCAAATGCTGCCAGCTTCGTTCTCTACTATCGTCTCCCTGAAGCAGCCGTAGCCGAACTTCCAATTCAACTGGACCTATACATGGCTTATAAGAAAAGCAACGGAACCGTCATGCATTTTCCTATCGTTCGAAAAGCTAGCCGACGAATAGACTGCATTCAGGAAGAATATCTTTGGCGTGTAGAGGCCGGTGAAGAATACCCTAATGAGTTCACTAGGCAAGTCATTATGTATTACTAGATCTAATGATTTTACAGCCTCGCTGCTCTCGTGAAGTATTACCGCCTCTTTAGTTACTTCGACCCTGAAACTGGAGACATCGAAGCCTTTCCCTACTTCGGTTAGGATCAAGTGAAAAATAAATCAGTTAAGGTCCCGACAGTGTTACAGCAGAAACCATCGTAACGGGGGCTGATGTAAGAAAACGAGTATTATCATCAGTAAAGAATGGGGTGTTTTAGTTCGTAAAAACTAACCTGTGGGAAATATTTAGAAGAAGTTACAATCAGCTTTATGCTAGAAAGCGAACTAGCAAACGTTAGTAGATTGAAGACATTAGTTGCTGCTAGAATAGCCGAAACACAACCTCCCAGAATCAAAAGACTGGCTAAAAGTATGCAAGGTCTTGAAATTCGCTGGTTGTCTCTCTAAATTGTAGGATAATTTTTTATTCTGGCAAATTTACCTTAAAAATAAAGCATTGAGCTCCTGTAATTAGGCAAGCAATCAATGCGTGAACTGCAAAGACAACATCGTTCAGGAGGACTGGAATGGGACTTCGAGGATGAAGTTCTTCATACTCTTCCTAAAATATTTTTTCATTCGGGGGAATTCTTCAATTCAAACCTGGACATGGACATTACAGTAGAGTAGCAGATTATAAAGAGTATATGCTGAGAATCCAATGACATTAAGAAGTAGGAAGTCGAAATTCAAGCCAATCACACTTTTCCGTCTGCAGTTCAGAAAAATCTGAGGATAGAAGGAGATGCTCCAGGCAAAGAAATAAGCCCATCCTACTATGTCTACCAACCAGACAAGACTTCTAGACTTGAAAACAGTCAATCGGATGAAGGCTTGCGAAAGACTAAACGAATATCCATAAAGAATGGAATGCTTACTCAAGAGGACAAGTCAAAGTGGAATTATCAGGAACGAAGCACTCCACGGCTTCAAAGATAAAATTTGAGGTTAGAGCTTTTGCTTGAATCCAAAGACGCCCTGTTCCATCTTGATGAATTGTTGTCGCATTCAGAACATCAGCATAGGAAGAGTTTTTAAAAATAATGACAATTTCATATGGCTGGGGAGCTCTGAAATCAGTTATTTGTCTTTTCCTTTTTCTCTCATACGTTTTGAATTCTATTGAAGTGACCTCTCCCAGTTGTATTGAGACGTCATGATCGGCAGGTGACACCTGGTCAAGTGAAAGGACGCCGGAAATAGTGATCAAAGCAGATAGAATAGAGAACCAATTCATAATTTAGAAGATACTTGCATAAATTCTGAAAATTGGAAACTATAGGGCAAAGTACTGAGCGAATGAAAAGAAAACGGCACAATGGGCCAGCAATATGAATTGTTCTCCGAAGATGGTCAAAGGAAACGAAAAGATCACAAAAAGTAAGGTTCAAAAACCGCGGAAATCTAGAATTGAAAACAGGAATGAAAAGCAAAGGCAATGGCCTGATTGGAAGTGAAAGATAAGAAAAAAGGAGCTTTTATCGTGAGAAAATCCTTTTATGGGAAAATCTAGTCAATATGAGTCACGCGAACTAGGAAAAACAATAATATGCTTTGGGAAAGAGGGTGGAAGCGAACGGTGTTACAGACACCCAGTGTTTACATTCCGATAAACGTTTCCTCTTCCACAATTTACCAATCTAACTGGACGGAAATGTAGTCGAGTGTCCAATCGCTCTTATAGAAAGACTACTTTATAAATGAGAAAGGATGACAACCGCATGCAGCTGATGCAATAAAACGGGTTCTTTTGCTGATTGAAAATTCTGAGAAACGATGATATGGCGATGGGAATACCCCTGGCGAAAGAAAGGCTTCAAAGAGCAATCATTATCTCTTCTCATGAAACGGAAGGATGATCGGTCAAAATATTGTGAGATTCGATAAGCTATTTATGGACGCTCGAAAACACCGGTTACTGCGAATTTACACCGGAAATGAATGAAAATGGAAAGGTAAACTCAAGATCCTGATATTTGATATCATCTTTCAAGAATCGCCGGAAGTTCACGTTTTTCTCGCTTTAAAGTAAAACTCTGACCCCATGATCTCACGTGTGCTAAGGAATTTCAGATTAAAAATCGGATCAAACATTTGCAAGGAAAACGTTCCGAGAAAAAAAGTCTATTGGTCTTCGATGACCTCTACGTATTAGGGAAAATTCGAAAGAACTTCTAATTCTCTTTTCCATTTATAAACTTTTTAAAATAAAATCATGGAAAATTGACTAGATAACCAACCGCATTCGGATTTGAAAACGAAAGTGCGGAAATAATTCCTAGAAGTTTATGGCGAACTAGTTCGAAAGTGGTAGATCATTTGCATATTGGTCTGAAAATCAACCTAAAGCGGGGATTGAACGGAGATCAAATGCGATAATTACTCCCTCTTTCAAACGTGTTTCAAACAGCTGATTATGTTACGGTAATTTTATTGACTATACGCAATGCGTAAAGATAAAATTTTTAATAGATTGAGGTCAAAGATACTGTCATTTTGAAATTATTCTTTTTTGTTTACTCCTTCTTCCTGATTTCTTGAACTATTGGATGAAATTTCAGGGATGTCGGGGGAGGTTGTGCGATGGCAGATCCGGAAGTACAAGATCAGACGGTCTGCCCAGGCAGGGAATCCTGTTTTAACACACCCCCTTCAGCGGAAATCAGTATATTATCAAAAGACAGAAGTACAAAATGAGAAAGAAGACGAGGAGCCAGAAGCTTATGATTTTATTGATCCATTAGGTTTGTTTACCGCAAAAAATATAGTCCTTTTAGGGGCTACCAATGGAGAAAGTTCATCTCCGGAGCCTATCTCACAGAAAGAAGAAAAATATCCTGGAGCAGACATGAAAAAAGAATATAAAATTCTCGATAATACCTTGGAGACAAGAGATACAGATCGAATGATCCTAGGTTAGGTTTTCTGCAGCCTTTTGAATGCTTTTTAGACGTGATTCTTCCCAACTTTGCCCCTTGGAAGCAAAAACGCCAAGAGATTCTAGATTTTTCTACAAAAGAAGATGCTTCCCCCCATTCTTATTATAAAATTCCCTTCAGTCAGATGGATGCACCTGAAAAGATTCGCCGGAGAATGGAAATGCTTGATGACATGTCTGGGCTGAAGAAAATATCTGAATCAACGCATTCGGAAATAATAACAAAAGTCCGACAAATGAGAGAAGCACTCCTTCAAAATTGGAAGCAAAATAGAAGGGTGGAGTCCATTGTGGTGAGACATTCTTTGTTGAAGCCGAGAAGAGAACGATTTACAGTTGATGACCGACTTATCTAGAATGTTATCCTCAACTACAAATCCTTCCTTTTACCCTCAACAGTGGGTAATGGCCACTGATGTTTTAGATCTTTTCGGGAAGTTAATTTATGATCGCTTGTTAGAAAAAGCAAATGAGGTAAGTATGGTTCCACTCGATTTCCTAAACAAGCCTTAGGAAAGGAAATCTCTTCATCAAACTAGTTTACATCCAAATTTTACCTCTGATGACATTCCACCAGAAACTACAGAAATTGCGAAAAATTGGTTCTGCAAAATAGCTGATATAAAAGAGCTTATTCCACGATTCTACGGCAAGTTTTTTAATAGAAAAAAGAGCTGTGAATTTCAGTTGAAACGGCTATGATTGCCTCTCTTCGGTTTCTTGATAGTAGCAGTATTAGAGTGAATTTGATCCGACTAGCCACCATGACATCGAGTAACTAAATTCTTTGTTTTTTTCTAGTTTTATAGAGTTTACTCATACTCTCCAAGCCGCTTATGGAAGAGCATATCTGTGCAAGATTTCAATGTATTTAGATCCAGCTGACAGAGCACCTCATTGGAGAGTTCTAAATGATTGGATGCAAAGTCCAATGATACAAATGGTATATTTGTTGATCCAAATTAGGAGTACTGAGCTTTTTAGCCTGAGCTTACAACCTTCTCTTTGGAATGGATCATTCAATGTGCGGCGTATGGCGCAACTTCCATCAACGATATTGGTCCAGTCTGGGAGTACTGCAAACAGGATGCCAAAAGAAGTTTTATCATTCGAGCATTTCTGAACGGACTTCCTCCAAGCTACTTGGTTGATCACATCTTGGATGTGATACCTTTAATTACCTTTTCGAAAGTTTCGGGAAAAGACCTGGCTATTTTAGGAGATCGTATAATTCTAGCCGAAATTCCCGAAGAGATCCGAAATGAAGTATTTAGGTAGCTAATGGGCTGGCCATTAAAAACTAGAATTCCAGTTCGGTATGGATGTCAACTATAAATCTAGAGAGAACAGATGATTTCCTCAAAAGCTCTATTTCCTGGATTCGGTTTGCAGCAAAGTAACTACCCATTCAGCTTATAATAGGCACAAAATTTAGATATTTTTCAATTGCCTCCATCTGCTCTATTTTGAACAAGGTTGTCTGGCGTCTTGCTCCCTTGCCGGTAATATCTTTATCGCAAATTTATGGAGAATATTGTAGGACGTTCAGAGTTCTTTTGGGGAATTAATTGTCGAATTTCTTGAAAATCTTCTAGGATTTTTAAGCGAGGACTTACTGGGTCTGTTGAAGGACGAAAATTTCGGAACGATTACCAGATGGCTGAGGTATTATTCCTGTATTTTTTTCTCACATTTTATAGAGATGAGGAATATTGTCTTGCAACTTCAAAGGCTAGTCTTTTAGCTTTTTTACGTCTTTGCAAACCATTATCAGTTTCTGATTTTGTTTTAACCTATCAGGCAAGAAAAGATCCATTCCCCAGATAAATTATCTTTAGATGTCAGATCATTGCTCGACATTAGCACAATCGTTGAAAGCAGATTCTCCAGCTGATGACATCTCCAACATTTGTGGAATTATCTGTGAAGTAATGAATCGGATTGATGTAGGAGCAGATCTTGAAAATTCATTGCAATGGCTTGTCAGTATTCGAGGAACAATGGGAGAATGGCCTCGAATTGTTGAGGTGCATCTTCTTTTTTTTAAAATTAAAGTCATTATTCAGCATGTGGTGAACTTGCTTTCAAGATGCGCTCTTCACTGTCTTTCTCACATGAAAGTCACCAATAAGCGAGGAGTGTGGCTCAGAGCTTGTATTGCAAATATGTTTATTACAATCCCTTCTGTTCCCTCTGCTAAACAACGTTTTCAATACGCTCTACAAGGAACAGCAATAGCTATGGGAGCCAATTCACTTCCTCAAGTCGACGCAATGATGAAGTTATGTGCAGAAATTCTAAATGACTTCCCGCCAAATGCTACATTTATTTCTTTGGCTACACAATGGCTCTCACTTTTGGTGTCGATTCCCGACTCTCCTAACAAGAAAATACTTTATTTATTCAACGCCTTCCTAAGCGTTTTAGAAAGGTAAATAAAATCGTACAGGAAATAATAATTTTTTCAGAAAACAATGGGATAATCAAGCCCTGTTTGCTGATGTTTTAATCCAATCTTTATGTTACCTATCGGCAGTCTCTCAACCTAAAATTGAAGGCGCTTTTGCTGGTATTATCACAAATGACGTACTTTACGGCAGCAGTGATGAATATCAGTAGGTTACAACCTAAAACAGAAAATCATTTTTTAGAAGTGCTGTAGAATCGTTTGTCGACCAAATAATGAATAGATATTTGGAGCTGATTGAAAAAGAAAATCCAAATTCTCCATTCGCCTCAATTCTTCTCTTAGAATTCCTCTCCACCCATTTCGTCATTGAGGGAAAAGTTGTGTCTTTTGCTGGAAATTTGCTAAAGAAAGTAGCAAAAAGTGGCTTTTATCAAAAGAGATTGGACGGCGTTATTGCTGATCTCGCAGAAGTCAGTGAGGAAAATGCGCAGCTAAGAAGTTTGCTGGAGAAATATAATTTGGTATGAAACGGGTCATCTTTTGGTGCTTTTTTGTGATATTTTTCTAGGAAGGGCTTAGATCTAAGCCTTAAATAGTTCATTGTTTATATTTTGAACATTCCTCCGTCATATCGTTCATTATGTGACATACTATAATTTTTTGATCAAACGGGTCAAAATAAATTTCTATTTTTTGACTCTTTAAAATTTTTAAAGGAAAATATTCCAGATATTCTATCCTTAATACACGTTTCTCGTCTCTTTATTCATTTCAGTTCTTTTTTTAGGATGTTTAGCGATGAAGATTCTGATATTTTTGAAAGATCTGATGAAGATTCTTCGGATATTTGTATCCCATTGTCGCCCATTGCTGACAGTATGTTTTGCTACCAATTACTTGATTTTAAGCAACTCTCAGGACAAAGTTTGGATGAACTCCATCGAAAACGCATACACGAGCCTGAAGCCGGTACTTCGTCTGAGATTGTTGTAGCAAAAAAATGTAAAACACAAGAAAATTGTGAACTTATTATTGGCGAAGAATTACTATTTTCAGATGAAGAAGAAGGTTAGACTTTTATACTTATATCTTATCATTATTTAGACGTTGGCCATCAGGAATTCAGAAAAAACAGTCCAATTCTTGATATTTTTCCTGATGAAATAACAGTTCGAGAGACCAGCAACGAATCCATTACAAAAATTGAGCAGAATCCCACTTCCGAGACAGAACAAAATTTGCATGACTCATTTGACGATTCTGATGAGCAAATTGTTCAGGATTCCGCTATTGATACCGAAGAAAACGATTCAAAAGATTCGTTTGATGAAACTATAGAATTTGAACACAACATTGTATCAGACAATTCAATTAGTGGATTTGTAGATGAATATTCCGAATTAGAAAAGAAATTGTTGATGATGGACGAACTGGCAAACCAGGTTAGTCAACTAGACTTTTCTAAACATTTTTCAGCTTAAAATTGCGGCTACGCTGAGAAAAGAATCTGAAAATCAAACAAAAAAAGACAATTTATTTCCGTGCAAAATCGAGGTAATTAAATTTTTTTATTTTCATTTATTTGAAAGAATCGCTACCTTTCCTCTGGCTCTCAGATCTTATTGTTAAACATCCAAAATAACTCAGAATATGTTCTCAAAGATTGGATTATTACAATTTCTTGGAAAGTTTTAGGAAAACATGGTTAGTTCAAATTCTATTTTTATGAACTATTTAGAAATGAGAATCTGCTCACGTTCCATACAATTAGACGCTATTGAAGCAAAGGAGGCTAGACAGTTTGAACTATTTATTTTAGCCAAGGAATGTACTCCCTTATTTCTTCAAGCAGCAGAATTACATAGGTAAAAATAGTTTGTGCCTAATAAAGCCTAAAATAATTTAGAGTATTTGAAATTGGAAAAGAAGCATCCTGTTTTAGGATTCCTTTATATATAGAACCTTCTCAATCATGACACTAGCTTACTCGTAACGAAGAATTTTGAAATACAAGGATTTATTTTATCTAATAATGTATGGTCAGATGTACGTTTTGCTTATTTGATTAATAAAACTCATTTTATCGTAAATTAAAAAAAAAGAATATGGTTGCAGAGAGTTGGTTGAGATAAAGTCAGAATGGCCAGACTATAATTTTGAATTTTCTTGTTATTTTTTTACGCATTTTTCTACTCTTGAAAATATTTTGTCTTTGTGCCATATTTTGTTTTCATATCCTTTGCCCCTGCTGTTAAAACTAAAAATAACTTATGGGATCAAACTAAACATTTAGATACTAATTTTGTCATCGATTTGCGGCTACCCAACTGTCTCTCAGCTTCTCTGTTTTCTCTCGGCGCTGTTTATTATCGCGTGTTTCAGCTCTCTCGTGCTGAACCTTCACGTGTGTTGATGGCTGCGATCGTTGTAATGGTTCCTATCAGTAAATAGTTCACTTGGTCAGTCGCTTGCGTTATCTCTACCAACATTGCTGCCATTCGGTTTCTTGGGTTTAGTACGTGCACTTCGTAACAATAAACAAGCATGCCAGCGGCTTTCGGCTCCTCGCAATAGATGTTAGCTATTTTTTCGCGCAGTAGATGCCAACAATCGATAGCTCCCCAGGCACAGGTCATTTCTAATGGAACTTCACCCTTCTTTTTTAAAGTTTAATTCATTATCTTTTTTGTTTGCTTTACTTTAAACATTCTTACTTATTAGGTTCAATTTTAAAATGGAAACAATGCTTGTTCCTTTTTCTCATAGTGGCATTTAAGCTTATTTTGCTGTATGTTCTTTACAACGCTATCTTATTCACTCTTACATTTACTCTTTTCAGGAAAAGATGCCTATGCACGGCGGTATGCCCCGAAATCTCTCATCCACAAAAGTGGCAAAGGCGATTGCCGGAGAAGAACTCGAAGACGGCGAGGTTAGTCTTTTATTTTGCTAGTAAATTGGCGGTTGATGTAAGAGTAAGACGCATTTCTGTCTGCGAATCATAGCAGACACCTGTTGCACCCGACGTCATTTGGGAGTTCTTTGCGCTATTCTAATGTAAACAAGCCCAAATTTATTTTCTTGCAGATTCTTCCTATGGATGAGGGCAAATCCGCTCGTGAGGAAGGCAGATTCGTCTTCGAATGTGCTTGGGAAGTGGCTAACAAAGTTGGTTCCTATTTTTAAACTTGAAAATTCAGTTTAGGTAGGAGGAATTTATACAGTACTTCGGTCTAAAGCACAAGTTAGCATTGAAGAACTTGGAGACCAGTACTGTATGTTTGGACCTATGAAAGACGACCGCTGGAAACAAGAAGTAGAGCAGATTGAGCCTGAAAATAGAACAATTCGAGCCGCCATGAAAAAATTCCACAAGGACGGTTTTAGAGTGGGTCGTCTTTAGGTAAATTACCTTTTATTATAGTGCACTTATGGTCGCTGGTTAATTGAAGGCTATCCAAAGGTCATCCTCTTTGATCTAGGATCTGGTGCTGCCAAAATGGATGGATGGAAGCATGAACTTTATGAACGGTAATTTTTAGTTTTAACATTGCTAATAGCTCTTAGATGCCGAATTGGTATACCTTTTGAAGACTCAGAATCAAATGATGCAGTGATTCTGGGTTTCATGGTAGCAGTGTTTTTGCGCCATTTCCGTGAATCTGTATCGGCTTATCAACCGCTAGTTGTTGCTCAATTTCACGAATGGCAAGCAGGAGTTGGACTACTAATGACAAGACTATGGAAGTTGGATATTGCTACAGTCTATACAACACATGCAACCCTTTTGGGAAGACATTTATGCGCTGGAGGAGCAGATTTGTATAACAACCTCGATAAATTCAATCTTGATGAAGAAGCAGGATCACGAAGGGTATACAATTTTCACTTATTAAAATGTTTCTTTCAGATTTATCATCAATACTGTCTAGAGAGGGCAGCCTGCACGCTTTCTCACATTTTTACAACTGTTTCTGAAATTACAGGCCTTGAAGCGGAGCATTTATTAAAACGGAAACCAGATATTTTAACACCAAATGGGTTAAACGTTAAAAAATTTGCAGCACTCCACGAGTTCCAAGTAATTTAGACTATTCTTTCTAGTACCTTTGCAGAACTTACACTCCTTGTCGAAGGAAAAAATTAATAATTTCATAAGAGGACATTTTCATGGTCACCTAAATTTTGATCTTGATAAGACGCTATACTTCTTTACTGCTGGAAGGTAAATTCTTTTTTTTTGCTTTAGAAACTGTCTTCAGATATGAATTTTCAAATAAAGGAGGTGATCTATTTATTGAATCCCTGGCAAGACTAAATCACTACTTGAAAACCACTAACGATCCAAGGCACCAAGATGTGACTATTGTAGCCTTCATTATCTATCCAGCTCCTTCTAATTCATTTAATGTGGAATCCTTGAGAGGCCAAGCCGTCACAAAGCAGCTAAAGGAAACCGTTGATAAAATAAAGGTTTGTGATTTTTGAATCATCTAGCTTAATTTCAGGAAGCCGTTGGTACAAGAATATACGAAAGCTGCCTACAGGGAATTCTTCCTGATCCGCATGATTTACTTGATGCAACAGAAAAAATTCAATTGAAAAGATGCATGATGGCTGCTCAGAAACTTGATCTTCCGCCTATCTGCACTCATAACATGTTAAATCCAAATGATCAGGTTTGTTTATCGTATTATTTTTCACAAATGTAAACAGGTACTTGATGCCCTTCGCCGATGTCATTTATTAAATAATGATTGTGATCGCGTAAAAATAGTTTTCCATCCAGAATTCCTTTCATCCGTCTCACCCCTCATTGGATTGGATTATGAAGATTTTGTTCGTGGTTGTCATTTAGGAGTGTTTCCTTCCTATTATGAACCATGGGGCAAGTTGCAAATTTCTCAATTTTCAATCTTTTTTCAGGATATACGCCAGCCGAATGCACAGTCATGGGAATACCTTCCATTTCTACAAATCTCAGTGGCTTTGGTTGTTTCATGGAAGAGCATATTGAACAGCCTGATGAGTACGGAATCTTTGTAGTAGATCGTCGTTTCAAAGACATAAACGGTTCCGTTGAGCAGCTAACTCAAATTATGTCAGTTTAATTTTCAAATATGTGCACTTCTATGTATTTAGGTATGAATTTTGCGGAATGTCTAGAAGGCAAAGAATTATTCAGCGTAATCGGACAGAAAGATTATCGGAACTCTTAGATTGGAAAAAACTTGGCGTTTTCTATAGGTTAGTTCACAGAATTTTTATCTAAAGATCTTTGTAAAGAAAAGCTCGTCGAATGGCGCTTGAAAAGCTCTATCCAAACCTAGAAACTGTTATCGAAGACAATGAGGGTAAAGTTCCCTCTTTGGCCACTTCCCGTCGGCCCAGCTTCCATTCGTCAGACGACGAAGACGAAGAATAATAATTTTTTAAGTTTTTTAGTTTTATCGCTATATTACTTTTAGTTTTCATTTTTGCCATTTTCAACTGGTGTTTGTATGTTTTACGGTGCTCAACATTGTCAGATTTTTATTAAATACACATACTTTTATTTGACTGCTGTACGAACCTGGCAGATACAATAGATTGTAAAGGTTGGCCTGTTGTCAGAGGAATGAGATATTTGACTAGAATCACAATATAAAAGAATCCCAGACGAGGCGGAAGATCTTCTAGAATGATTCCTGTATTTCTGGCTATTTCACTTCTGACTCAAGGACTTTTTGCATGTAGCGGTGGTTCGGCGGACCAATATACTTTCATAAAAACTCCCACATTCTCGATGAACATCTCTCCTCCTATCAGTTGGACATTCTTTCCAGTGAAGCCTTCAGATGCGGTTTGGTCTTCTTCTTGATATATACATATTTGATTATATAGGCGAATACAGTTGCTTGGTTTTTCATCGGCCAATCAAACACCTCAACTCAAGCCAACCAATATGCCACAGCTGAAATTCAAGCCTGTGTAATTGGCTCCCATTTTATCTGAAAAAGTATAATTTCAGATGATTGAGGCTATGATCGCTGCTAATCTTCCTGTACAAGGAGTGACAATTACGGACAATTTTACCCCTTTCCAAGTTGAGAACCCAGGTAAAGAAATAGAGAAGATTTATTTCATTTGACTGGCCTTTTTTAATTTATTTATTCTAGCGGCTCTAACGACAGGTATTGGCCCTTTATACGGGAAGGTTGAGGCAGGGGCTCTAACTCAAACAGCAACAACTCCCGCTACGGGCGCTCTTTTCCAATGGCAACCTTTCTCAACGCCGGTACAAGTAATTGTTCAAAATTCAATTGGATCAACTCTCTACACTTGGAATATTGTGAAGAATACGTTCATGGAGAAGCTGATGTTGAGCTTTAGTGCTCGATTTGCTAGTGATATCTCAGTGACCGGATCAAGCACCTGATTCTTCAAAAATATTTATTAGATTTCTTCTCTTTTATGTACACAAAAGGGCAAGAGATTGAGAGAATAAAGATTATTACCCATTTCTGATATAGTCTTCACACGTAGGAGACGTCAGCGCCAGGAAATAAATCTCCCGCTGATGGCAACGAAAGAATTCGTTCAGTTGAAAGCGAGCGTCGTGTAGTCGAAGAATCCTTATGAGATTGTCGTCGAGTTATCCTCGAAGATCTATTGCCATCCACAAATATTTGACACTAAATGATATACTTTGTTTTCAATTTCTCTCTACTTTTGCTATATCAACTGTCACATCGGCTGAACTCTTCCCTCCTCCTTTATTCTGTTGACCAGCCGAAACAAAAGTTCTTTCAGTCCCCGGATTGATGATAATCGAAGTTGTATAAGATCGTCGTTGATCTCTCTTCGTCCTACGTCGCGGTCTTTCTTCTGGACTACTGTTCCATGATCCATTACTATCTTGCTGTTTTTCTGGAGACTTTCTTGTAGTCTTCACGATATCGGGAGTAGCAGGTTGTGGCAGAAAAATAGGATCATCGTCTAATTCTCCCTGATCCTCATCTTGAAGATCCTCCACATCGGACTCATTTCCAGCATCATCTTCTCGTGGCGGCTTCTCAGAATAATGTTGGAAGAATTCCGTCGAATCCACTTGGCGGTCTACATTGAAGACGGGCTGAAATTGTTCTGTCATTGGCTGATGAATAGGAGGAGAAAACGAAACAAAAACTCACGAATGCCAGTCGAATCAATTCTTGAACAGCGGAATTTGTGTGTTGCGCGTGTTGGAGATAAGTGCTGTGGTCGTTTGCCATCGCTTGTGCCGGTGGCCAGCATAAAGAGGGAGCAATTACAGTGGATAGGTTGGCTGCCGACATGAGATTGGACTCTTGGAACCAAGTGACTCGATTCAAATGGAGAATGACGTGTTTTAGTGTCTCATAATTGGGTGAAGGAAGCCGTTGTAAAATACGGCGCAGCTCATCTACAGACGTTTCTTCATCAGCATTACAGCGCTAAAATATGGCTTAAAGTACCAAGTTAGTGGAGTGTTTTTAACCTTTAAACATCACTGGCCTATACTAGTGAGAAAATGCAAATAAAAGTCCCACCTTGCCAATGGTCACCCAATCGTCATACAAATCGTAGGTTAACAATGGATCGGGTAATTTTCGAAGATACAACTTGATTACAGAAGCCAGATTCATTGGATGAACGTCGGTCACATCGACTTCATTGTCTCCTATGCTTTTCTCAAACGACTCGCAAATTTCTTCAATCTTTGATTTCACCCCACAGGTACGATAAATTCCCTAAAATCAGGCTTTTAGAACTTTTTGTATGAATCTACCTTGATTCTCATTCCTCGCTTCTGCAATTCGTCTATACAAGCTTCTAAAATAAGAGGAACTTTTCTTTTCTGTTGTTCCAAATGTCCTGAAGTATACAATTTTCAGAGAGAATTGGTTGTTTACCTTTCAAAGGCACTCCAAAAATACTCATTCTTCTATCAATAGAAGTCGTTCTTGCCGGCTGACCACTGCATTTAGTCCCAGTCTTTGGGAAACAGTTTTTGTGCCAAATTTGCTGACAATCGATGCATTGGACAGTAAAAACGATCGAGATTTTCTCGCAATGAACGCATTTCATCGGCTGAACTATCCTCTGAACACAATGACTTTGTGCTATTTCTGATAGTTCTTGTTCGTAGAGACGACCAGCTAAAGCGTTTGATTTGGAAAGAAGAAAAAAAAATCTACCTGTGCTAGTTTTTTTGTGTCGTTTTGTATCTGGAAGGGCGCCTTCATCATCGGGGTTGAGAGCATTTCGACGAAGCGAAGTGACAGAAGAACCATCACACGAAACAACACCCTCGTCTACACTACGATCAGATCTAGAATTTTCATTTTTCATGGTTTCAAAGATCAAAAAAATTGACGCAATGACCTCGGCATTTGGACGTAAATCAACCGGTTAATAGTCGCTCTTACGTACCTGAGAAGAGAAGACGAAGAGGCTGCTCTACTAGGCAAGTTGTTAAGATATGCCATGTACGAGCTGCCAGGCTCGAAGTCTCGCGTTGCATCAGCTAATTCTTGATAGCCACCGGGAAGCTTCACCCAAAGGGCAGCCAGCGCCTGAAAGTGGTGAAAGTTGGTAGCGGAGAAAGGCAAAGAAAGGCTTTTTCCATGACGATGTTCTAGAAATATTTTTCTGTCGGAAAACAGTCCGCCCGTGAATCGAAGCGACGAATCATGTATTCAGTGGCGCCAGGCGGGCTCTATGTTATTAATAGGAAAGCGAGGTTGAAAAGGCGACTGGTAGCGAAAGGTGGGAAAAGAAAAAGACGCACAGTGAGAACATTTTCTCAGGCACATCTCATAAAAGCCGAAGAAATGGCCAGGGAAACGGGGTGGAGACCTCGTTGCAAAGAACGTTGCATGGCTGTTAAATGGCCTGTTAGAGGCCGGCAGAATTGTGCAGAATGAGGGTCTTGACTACGTTTTTGAGAGAGAATGTTGTTGTTTTCGAGAGGGGGTCTCTCCCCTGGGAGAAAGGGCAGCAAGTCGTCGGGTTGGAGATGGAGACCGGATGCTCGGGAAGAGTTATTATTGGCAATTCATTCGAGAGTGAGAGATCACCTCACAAATGGGTCTGCTGAAAAAGGAGAAAAACGAGTCAGTCCTAGAAATGAAGAGCTATTTGGACAGGCTCTTGAACCATTGTGGCGAAAAGATTTCGGAAGTTTTCGAGTGCCTCTTCTCCCGAATTCTTCCAACGAACCATTTTGGACTAATTCTCTCGTAACTGAGTTGTTTGATTTTTTGAACGTGTGGAAAGTCGATCCGGCGAGAGATCCGACACGAGTGAGCAGGCCTCGAGACGAAATTAATTAGAAAAATTCATCGCGAGAATAGGCCTTGCGGAAATTGCGCGGAGACTTCGACCGACGACGACCTCCCCCTCGTTCCCCTGGGTCAAGTGAAGAGAAAAGAAGGGGGATTTAGTGTCTTAAAATGGTGAGTCGGATCTTTGGTTTTATCTGTGAAATATAGTCGAAGTCATTTAGAGAAAAGGCTCACACGAATTTGGGCAAGAGGACGAATCTGTTGTTGTGAAGAAGAGCGCTGACGAGCTAATCAAAACGCGTCACACCGTAGCGCTCTTCAAAACTCTTTTCTGATCCTCTCCTCCTCTAAGGGATCACTTGCACTCGCAAATGAATTGTTCCCTGCGGCAATATATGAGCAGCGCATTTTAATTGCTCTCCTTCTCTTATTCTTTTAAGTAGGAGAGAGAGAGGATGCATAAGGAAAAGTTTGGTCGGATGAAATTGAGAGGCTGAGGGAGAATTCAATTGACCGCCCGTCGCCTTGGGCCATGGCTAGCCATGGCGTTCTGATTGAGACGGGAAGCTAGACATCACGCAACGCATCCTTTACGTACGGAGCCAGCGATAAGGAAGAAAAATGGAGTCGCTAAAAACTACGCAAAGGATCTTGGAAAACATGTAAGAATGGTAGGCGTATGTACATAGCCATAATTTAGGCTCATAAATTTATGACCACCTTTTATTGTATGATATATGTTGTTGAGTGTTCCCCGCGTGATATTAGACTCCCTTAAGATTCCAATGGTTGCATATGAATTTCGCCCAAAAAAAAATTGGTGGAAAAAATGTTAGTGGTTTCCTCAAAGGGAGAGAACGAACCTTGAAATAGTGTGAGGTGCAGGCCTTCGTGGTTTGGTCACACTGGAAGACGAGCTCGCGCAGCTTCTCGATAATTCTCTCCTATAAGACAATAAGTGAGAATGACTTTTGGGCGCGAAAATGAAGGCAATACGGCAGGCTTCGCTTCGCCTCCCGTAATCAACTTGTGGGTCTGAAGGTGACGTCACTGGATCCTCTCCCGTGACCCTGGAGACGTCTTACTCAAAAAGGCAGGAAATTTGTCTATTCTGCAGCCTCTCGACGCAATTTTCGCCTTGACAAAGTTCAAAAAGTTCACGAACCTTACACTCATCTTGGTCTTTTCTTTTTCTTCTCAAATCGCTGGCTAACTGTGCTAAATGTTTTTCAGCTTCTTCTCGCTTAGAGACAGCTTCCTCTTCATTTTTCCGCTTCTTCTCATGCTCCCTCTTCTTCTTCATGAGATCAGCCGTCCCTCCAACTCCCAGCGACTCCGTTCGAAGAATTTGTTCTCTCGCCCGTCTTACAGCTTCATCCTTGGTTCTCAAAACCGCCCTTCCTTTCTCATAAGCTTCTTCGCAATCGCTCTACAAGAGACAACCAATAAAGCCGAAAAAAGCAAAACAAACCACTGTTTTGGCCATCTTCGTCCATTCCAACTTCAAATTTCCACGTTGAGAATCATGCTCTTTTCGTCTAGCATCCAATGCCTCGACTACTCTATCTTTCAAAAGATCAGCCGTATCTCTCGTTCTTGTCATCAACTCCAAATCATAATCAAAGCTGTCTTCCCAAACCTCTCGCAATCCCACAAATGGCTGAAATTATAAGCTCTTTCCCCAGCTAATTGGAAACTATTACTTTCCCAATGTCACGTCGACTAGCTTCCACCAGGGCGTGAACTCGCCGCGCGTGGTCTTGCTCTAATTGAAGACGGGCACGAATATATGTGAGAAGGTCTTTGCAATAACTGAAACATTCAATATGCGAAAGGGAAGAAGGAAGTTTCTAAAAAGTGTTTTCTGATATTGAAAATAATATGCAAACGACTGGGGGAAAACTCACGTGCTCCATGCCTTTGTCCTTTCGAAAGCCACATCAACACCGTCGGCTCTCGTATATAGAATCCGGTCCATATCGCTCAAAGCACGAGATTCATCTGAAACCACAGTCACACATTTCTAATCAATGTCAGGGCGGCGTGGGAAACTACGAGAAGCCACTGGGACAAACCATTCGTAAGAGGATCCGTTTGAAAGGTCGAATGTCGTCGTTGGAGAGAGTTGAAGCGTTGAGGGAATTCCTGAAGATTTTTTTTTGTTTGGCTCGAGAATAATTGTAAGCGAGGAAGCGAAGGAGGGCAATAATAAACAATGATTCTCTCATCCCCTATTCATATATTTGACGGGGGTTGGTGGAAGAAGATTCCGACAAATTGCTCGAGTGTCATATGCCATTGCGAGAGGAAAAATCGAAGAAAATGACAGCCACCACCACAGTCAGATTAGGATCATCAGAGGTCGGACAATTCGATTTGGGGCACGTCACTTCCCATGGCAAATGCTATTAACTGTTTTCAAAAAAGAAGAAATGTTTCGCGAACGAACACAGCCTGAGTCTTTGATTAGAACTCTTCGAAATTTCAGGATCTAACGGAAGGAGATGCGTCACAAGCCACGCAGCAAAGTCCGCAAGGAAGAAGACCAAAACAAACGACTGAATTTCTAAAAGGACAGAGAAGGTTAAACGTCGCATGCGGATTGTCCCGTTTTCCCACAACCGTCAGCCATTATTACCAAGAGAAACCACAAATCTACATCATTTTCACGGAAACTTTCGAACGTTCGATAAGGTTTTGCTTAAAAAGGTGGAACGACTTCACATGGTGCTTGGCGATAAGAGAGTGAGAGAGCCTTAGAGGACAAAGGCTCTGCCTCGTAAAAGTGGAGGATGCTGTGGATGACAGCGGAAGCAGTGCAGAGCGAGTGGCGGAGAGGCTCCTTGTTATTGGGAACTTCCGCCATTTTGATTGAATTTAAACGCGACACAGGGGGAAAAGAAAGAGAGAATTCCTACCTGCTTTGGTCGTCTTCCTAGCGTTGAATAGCGACCGTTATTAGCTGTGAGCACGTGCCGATTTCTATAATTTTTGCTTTATTTTCAAGTTTCTACGAGAAATTGTATAGTCTAATAGCCTTTCCGGTCAGCAGTGCTGATTCATCGAACTATCTTCGCCATTTTCTTCGACGAGCTATGACAAATTGAAAAGTGCCTAACCCGTGCGGCAAAGTAAGCGAATAGGAGCGAACGAAGGCATCTGCAACTCCTTCAAGCATGGGACTGTGCTTATCAGCTTCACACCCCTGGCTCATAAAAGAGGCGACAATCCGCCAGCTTTTTTCCACTTACATTACGGTGTTGAGAACTGCGACTTCGAGCTGATCCAAGACGCGATGGACGGCTGTTGTATCCACGAGACAGGAATCGAATTTGAGTTCTTGAAAGCGAAATATGAGAAGGAGAGAGATCTTACCTTTGACACATTGGACTAGCTGTAAACTGGGAAGAATCACCAGGTTTGTTTTGAACTGCGAATGCTTGAGGAGATCTCTCACTGATTCTGAGACCATTTCCAAGGCAGCATGGACTGAGACACATGCCGATTCAAAGCCATCTAAATACCTCATTTTTTGTGAGTGTTAAAATTCCAAATCGCTAAAGGCAATCGGTTCGATGCGCTAAGGTTTCCACCATTTTTCTGGGTCGCCGCAAAAGTCGACAAGAAGAAAGGAAAGATACCGGGAGTTGTGGCGGAAGACTCCAGAGCAGATCGTAGACGACTCACAAAAATAGAGAAGCGCTCGACGTCGCGGCGAAGATTCGGAGGTATCTGGAAGAACTTTCTCAGCATATATGGCAATCGTGTTTTTTCGAGGTCTATTTTTATGTGAATACCAGACGAATGGAATGACATCACTTTTAGGCGAAAATGTCCGTCAATAGTTGTTTGAAAAAAAACAGCAGTTTTCTTAATTTCACACCTACCCGATTGTCGATGATAAAATCCGCATCATTTGAGGAACAGACACTGCTCGTCGACGACATTAGGCTTAAGCCGAAAGCGTCGCCGACGGGTCTTCGTCCTGAAACATTTAGATGTTACTAAGGTTGTAAGGTGATAAAGATATACCGCCTCGGGCGAAAAGCGGTCGGGCTTTAATCGGGCGTGTAAGGACAGTTGAAACGGGGGTCAGAGGCGTTTTCATATCGAAGGCCGAATCGACCTTGGACAACCCAACCAACACAGATGTTTCTCGTGCTTTAATCGGCTTCCAACAGTGATAGTGAAATGCAAATTTGAGGGTCTCTCCATCCCTCCAAAGGAAAAACAAGATGTAATACTGTAGGAGGGAGAGGGTAGGAGAATCAACAAGATATTCTGGGCAGCGAAAACATCAAAAGATTTAGAGCATGAGACCATTTAGTCATCATCTTTTGGATGAGTCCAGTTAATAGGAAAAGGAAATCCCAGTCGCAAACCAGAGAGGGTTCAAAATAACTCCGGAAGTAACTAGGAACATGTGTTCCGGCGTGGAACGATGCGCGAAGCTGTACAGATCATCAGGTTTGGTTGTATACACACAGTTTCGTAGGAGAAGGGGGCCGTAGTTCATGAGTCAGCGAAGAAGAAGATATTGAAATGAACTCCTCGCTACTTACGTCTTCGACCATGTTTGATATATTTTCCCATAAGTTCGTTTCGAAGGAGGTAGAAAGACGATGATTCTAATATGAAGCATGGAATCAAAATGAATCTATCCCTTGAATCACAAATGTCTCACAATTTACATTCAAGGACGATTGTTGTAAAAGAAATCGGAGAATGAGGATCTAATTCATCCGTCTGCCAATCAATTCTTCCGGTCTCTCTGTAAATATGGAATTTTCCGCGGCTATTTCTTATCAATTTGTCTCCCTAGACGAGAAAAAAGTAGCTGAAGAGATCCAGGTAATGGGAACGGGATGGCTACGCACAAAGGAAGCGAACGAGCCCTTTTACAAAGCGAATGAATCAGAAAACGAAGAGGTCGGGAAGAAATGTATTACGAGACGAAGTTTGGCAAGGAAGAAGCAGGTTTCAACAGGTTTGCCCTGACGAGACTCTTGGCGCTTATCCGATTAGATCATATGTTTTAATTGAAAGGAAGAAGGCAATAAATCACAAGTTATTACTCCACCAGGAGCAGTTTAAGAAAGAGGAAGATCGAGAATTAGTACTCTTTTCGGTGAGTAACTGCGCCCTAGAGGGAAGAAGGAATTCTCCAATTTCTCGGAATCTCCAGACTCTTAAGATCAACGATGCGAAAACTGACGCTCAATCAAGGCAAGGACTGCACCTAACAAGATTCAGTGAGAGAAGGTTCCAAAAAAAACATCTGGAAAGAGTGAGGAATTTTTTAAGTGGTGGTGTAAGGGAATAAAACAGCTGCAAAGTGTAACCAACCACTGGGAAAGTCTATAAAATTTGTACGAGTCGAGAGGCTAAAAGAGTATCTGAGAGGACAGCTTTTTCTGACATAAATCCCTCTCTGCTGTTTTTGACGCAGAAGGAACGAAATCGTATGCGTTCCAGCTGAGTTTCGGTGGCAACCGGATATTATTTCGAGGAAAATACATCAGACACGTTGCAAATCCTAGAACAACCTATGATAGCCGCAGAATGAGAACCAGCTTATTTCGATCAAAAAGCCGATGACCTCTAAGAACGAGAAGTTGCAATAGACAGGCGGCATCGCCCAGGGCACTGTGTACGAAAATCAACAATTTTTTCAAGACTTCACACTCCCTAGAGAAAACATAACTGAGCAAACTTGAAATGAGGGGATGGCCGACCACCCTCGGGTTTAGTGAGGTCATAAAGGCGGTTAAAATGCCAGTCGAGTGACCTGAATGTCTCTGTGCCTATTGACACACAATCAATGTGTCCTGTTAACATAGAAACTCAGCTTCTCTCGGAAATCCAGCTTGGATCCAAAGACATGTGGACATGCTTTTGGCAGAGGACGGATTGAACAAATATAGGTGGTGATAAGGCGCATGACAGGACCGGACGACGTGCGCGAGAAGGAGAGCCAAAACGCTGACCTCCTCTCTCTCCTGGATGTGTAATGGGCCTAGAGCATAACAACAAGTGGTGCGCGAGGAGTAAAATAGCCAGCCGAGATCGGTAGCTGACAGATGGCTCCAATGGAGGAGCGCAAAGAACTGGTCACTTTAGAGTTTAAGATTCAAAGAGTCCAGCAAATGGGAAGAAACACGTCTACGCGTAATACGCGCTGTGTTTCAGAGGTGGCGGAATCCGAAGAGCTAACAAATAGAGACGCTGCTACAGCAGAGAGAAGACTTGGCACGGTGGTCTAATCTATTTGTAAGATCTCTGCGGTCGACCTTCAATTTGAATAGTGGCAGCATTTTTGAACTTTTTTGGTTTTGTTTGAACAGTCAGCGGAACTAAATAAAAACAGCGAAAAGCAACAGATGAAGTGACAATTAGAAACTGTCTAGAAAACTAGCTACTGGAAAGAAGAGAGCTGAGAGAACTGGAAAATGAGAAAGCTATTTGAAAGGTCGTGACAATTACCAGATCGTAATAGCCCAGTGACAGTAATTTCGGAGGAACCTTCAGGAAACAAGGTCATTTTGAAGAAACATTTCAGCACAAGTGGCTTCCAAAAGAGGTGTATGTGAGCACCAGTTTACACGGAGAGAGAGAGAGAGAGAGAGAGCACTCTTTCCTACGACCGGACAGTGCTTTCTTTCTGTTTACCCGAAAACTACAAGCAGCTGCCGACTGTGAGAAACGCATAACTGGGTAGTGGCCGGTGGGAACACGTGAGACGAGCAATAGAATGACAATTTTTTAAATGGGAGAGAGCAAAATTAAGTAATTAGTCAAATTCAGGACAAATTAAGTTTGCTCTCATTCTTCTTCTCTGAGAGCAAAGAAAGTTCGAAAAAAAACGTAGGTAATAAAGTACCCGGAACTATGACGAAGCAACAATTTCTAGGGCTTGTTGTGCCGTAAAGGGACAAAAGAACCGAAGCAATGCAAACATCAATCCAACTGCTAGCTCTTAAATGCCAATCGTATACTTCGTTTGTCCACTGGTGTGACCAAGGGGGTAAATAGTAGTTGAAAAAACGACAAATTTGGAAACAGAACACCATCCAAGAAAAGTCGTGACAGCTACCGATATGGCACTGAATGGTTGGATTGTTTGGTTTTCTGCTTCCATGGCTCCCTTTCTCTCCGTGGAAAAACAACACGTACTATGAATCCTTCACTTATAAATACAGTACACCCAAGTAGTCTCAAAGTTTCGCCTTGTTTATCTTCTTCAAGAGGCCTTCAAGCTTCAGCGCCTTCGGCATATCGCCTTGGATCTTTAGGCGCTTCGACATGAAGGCGGTCGTCGGAGAGAGTTTGCCATTGAATAGTTGAGGGAAATCAACAGCAGAGCAGGTGAATTTGACTTCAGCCTTCTCATCTGCGCCTTCCTTGATCGAACCTGAGCCATTCTTTAGATCAAGAACAACCGTCTTTTGAACATCTCCTAAAATTATTTTATAGACTTTCAGCTGAACCTAACCAATAATGGTGAATTGATAAACTGCGCCCATTTTGTCGACGATCTCCTTGTTGACCAGAGCTCCAACTGTCTTCAAAACTTCGTCGATTTCAGTTCCAGCAACGACTTTGCTAATCTCCTTTCTGCTCTGCTGTCGGTCCTTAGGCGTCGTAAAAGCGTCGTCGTATTTTCCAGCCGGAAGGAAGAAGTCAGGAATTAGCGGAACAGATGGATCAATAGCGTATTTGTCAAAGTTCGACACTCCCTCGGCTCTCAGGACATCCTCATCAATCTCGAAACGGCCCGTATAGTCGCGGCTATTCTTTGAGAGCATCGCATAAGCAGCGTCAGCCATAATATCAGTCTAAATGATTTTTATTCTGAGATTAAAAACTTACATTTCTACTGCCAGCTGCTCCAGATCCTTCACTAATCATTTCCATAGCAGAGGTCCAAATCGCAGTCAAAGGCCATCTAAATGCCATTTCCAGGATTAAACTAAACCTACAGAGCATTTACGGCAATTCCATAGGGACGGAACTCTTCATGCATTCCCAGAACGCACATGGACATTCCTAAAATTAATTAGGTAAAGTTGGCATCTAGAAACTTTTACCGTATTTGGCCATTGTATAAGCTACATGATTGGCAAACCACTGCTTTTCCATGACGAGAGGAGGAGAGATGTTCAAAATGTGTGGATTTTTTCCTTGTTTCAGATAGGGTAGGCAGGTTTTTGACCTATTTGATTGGAATTCAATTAGAGGAAATCTTACATGACGTAGGTACCGCGGGTGTTGATGGAATGCATCAGATCATATCGTTTCATCTCGGTCTCTTCAGTATTCGTTAGACTTATAGCAGATGCATTGTTGATGAGAATGTCGATTCCTCCAAACTTCTTGACAGCCTCTTCAACGGCCTTTTGGACAGACTTTTCATCTCGGACGTCTACTATGCAAGCCAAAGCTTTTCCTCCAGCCTGAGAGCCAATTATTCAAAGATAGAGGGGAATACTTACCCGTTCAATCTCCTCGGCGGCAGTATAAATTGTTCCAGGAAGCTTTGGATGGGCTGTAGCTGTTTTGGCTGAAAAATCGTGGTCTATTTGAAGGATTTCTAACCTACCAGCAATTACAATGTTCGCACCATCCTTTGCTAGTTTCAATCCGATTTCTTTGCCGATTCCACGAGAGGCGCCCGTAATTAGGACAGTACGCCCAAAGAATTTACTAAAAAGAAAGGATACAAAAAAAAGAAGCAAAGTAACCCGCGTCCGGTTGGCTGTTCTGGCATATTTGGCAGAAGAAACTGAGCACGTGTGCCCCCCAATACAAGTGATAAGACTTGACTCCACTGTCAAAAGAACATGCGCACTCAACAAAAAAAAGGACAAAACTCACCCAGTGTTGAACATCTCTTCTTTGTGGCTACTACCAGAAAGATTTCTGAAACTGATTCGTCTATTTAAAAGTCATATAAAGTAGATAATCCGAATGAAACAAGCTCAAACAACTTTGGAACCTTCAACGAAACAGATTTGAACGAAATAAGAAGATAGTAATAAACTTAAGATGAAGAATAAACAGGCCAGAACTGACAATTTGGTCAGGCTTGCCTCTACCCTGATCAGGGTACAAAGTTCGTAGCACCTGGGCTTTATTGGTGAGATAAGTTTGGACTAAATAAATGATGGGGTTAATAATATATGCTTTGTGGAAAGATAGTTTCTTTTCTGGATACAAAAGAAAAAATAACTTTCGATTTTGGAAACAAAAGCGAAATTAGCCTTGAAAGAATCGCTTTCCCACAAGAAAAGAATAAATCAGAATCTATTCGAAGCGTCAGAAGTTCAGTCAGAAATTTGCGATTTAACCTTGGACTTTTTAGAAAATGGTAAGCAATTTGTATTATCGGTCCGTTTGAATTGGGATAGGTCGTGGCTATTTTTCTCACCACGCTCGCTCTGATTAATTCAAAAAAATGGGGTTATTTCATTTGAATAATTTATATATATTTTCTTGAAAGACCTTACAAAGTAGTTTTCAGGCATTAAACGCAAGATCAGTCAAAATGTTTCAAACTTCGGTAAGTTTCCCGGAAGTTTCCTGAAAATCAAAAAAAAATTGTAGGATTCTGAAGATGAGGACCAGTCTCACACAGCAAGGATGAATATCATTACCAGTGCAAGACGAGCAGAAATGAAGGAGACTTTTGATGAAGAAATGGAGTCTTTTACCAGCTCCGTATGTTGTCTTCCAACTTTCCAACATTATATAAATTTAGCGAAAAAGAAAGAGAAATTCTAATGAAAGCTCGTCGTCTGATTCAGGTGGCGACGAAGATGAAGATAATGATCAGCAGAACAGTTCTCACGAGGAAGCAGAAGACAATGAGCCTCCTACAAAACGGCCAAAACAGATGTCCGTGGCCGAGCGGTTGATGGCTAAGATGGGACATAAAGAGGGCAAAGGATTGGGTAAAGAAGGCCAAGGTTTGTGATGTTATTTTGGAAAAAGAACCCATTCTAGGACGAACTCAACCGGTTGGATTGTCGACCCAAAGAGGACGTGTCGGTTTGGGACACGAAGCCTCAAAAGTTGTCTCAAGAACTCTCGATGAAGAATGGGACGAGGCTCAGGAACAAAAAACCGTTGAGGAAATTGTCAACTGGATGCCAAAATGCAATGAACATGACAGGTTTTTAGAGTTTAAACGAATAGTAGTCTTTTTCAGAGAATCAGCCGCATCTGAATGTGAGGGTGATACCTGGATTGAAATTGGAAAAACGAAAAAAACAATCGACGACGAAACTGAGTTTTGTTCAGACGAACGACTCAAAGGAATGATCGAAGCAAAAAATGTTAGCTTATTTTCACATCCAAAATCGATTTTATTTAGGTTTTCGATCATTTAACAGATCGAGAGCTTCGGGAAGCTAGAACTAGGGCCAACCCTTACGAGACAATTGGAGGAGCATTCTTCCAAAATCGAGCGGCGATGAAGGCTGCAAACTTGGATAAAGTCTTCGATTGGCTTTTTAGCGGAGAAGATAAGGAAATGCTTCTCGTAAGTCTGAAATTTTCTAACAAGATACTTTTTTGTAGAAAAAGAACCCAGTTAATCCAGTCGCTAAAGGATACAATACAGATAGGCAAAAAGACGTTTTTTATTTTGCTGATGTCTGTGCCGGACCGGGAGGTTTCTCCGAATATATGCTCTGGCGCAAAGGATTCTTCAATACAAAAGGCTTTGGTTTTACATTAGCTGGTAAGAAAGTATCACTTATTTGCAAAATCTTTCAGGAAAGGACGATTTCAAGCTCGACAAATTCAATGCCTCATCTCCCCATTTCTTCGAGGCTTTCTATGGAACTCATAACAATGGAGATGTCATGGATCCTGAGAACATTGATTCTCTTGAAGATTACGTTATGAAAGGAACAGAAGGCTTGGGAGTTCATTTAATGATGGCTGACGGAGGATTTAGTGTCGAAGGCCAGGAGAACATTCAAGAGATCCTGTCTAAACGCCTCTATTTGTGTCAGCTACTTGTTTCTCTTTGCATTGTCCGAGAAGGAGGCAACTTCTTCTGCAAACTCTTTGATATTTTTACGCCCTTTAGGTAAGATCAATCTCTTTTTAGAAAATATAGATTTCAGTGTCGGCTTGATTTATCTCATGTATGTATGCTATGATCAAGTTTGTCTCCATAAGCCACACACCAGCCGACCGGCTAACTCCGAGAGATATATCATTTGTAAAGGACTGAGACGGGAGTTCTCCAATAGAATCAAAACCTACCTTAAAAGGTAATTTTAAAGACCCTTTTTTTGTACAATTTATTTAGAGTTAACAGTTCCTTAGATAAACTCAAGAGGGATAGAAAAGATGATGTGAGCGATGTTATTTCCATTGTTCCTTTGGAAATTATCAAAGAAGATGCCAATTTCTTAACTTATCTGGTTGATCATAATGAGAAACTAGCCTTCCGGCAAGAGATGTACCTCAAGAAATATCTCAGTTTTGCTAGGAATCAAGGTCAAATTGATAAGGACCAAGTAATTTTATATTAAAATCTTGAAATTGGTGGCAACATTTCAGGGTGATTTACGAGACAAATGTCTGGAATATTGGGAGATTCCGAACAAACAAAGGACCAGATATGAAGATCTCCAGAGAGCTAATATGAACCCTATGGCTACAGTAGGTCAATATACTTCACGAGTAAGTTCTTTTTTTAAAGAAAAACAAAACATTTTCAGTTAATTGGAGATAGTGATTTGAGCGTTAAAATGCCATTGTTTGACCCAATGTCATTTATAAAGCCAGGAGATAAACAGTTAAAATATGCTGAGTATTTGTGTACTCTCCTAACTGAAAGAAATCCAAATCAGCCGAAGCTATTGGTCTCAGCTGGTGTATGTTTTTAATTTTATCTTCTTTGAAAAAAAACTTTTCAGACTGTTGCTTTTATATTCGACCGAGAATGGAAATCTTTTGACAACAAGGAGATGCGAATCCCAGATAAGACTATTCTTCTGGTTGAGGACTCATCTTACTATCGTTTGGAAGGAGTAAGATCATCTTTTAAAATAACAAAATCTTTTCAGAATAAATTAGAAGTTACGAAGAATGTTATTCGGATTATTGATGTCGCTGTCCTCCACGGCGATGATGTTTCCAAGCTTTCTTATCCAAATCGTCTTAAGGCTGCAGAAAAGTTTTGCAAAGTTCTGCAGCGAGTGAATCCAACAATCGAGGAGAGCGTTGTTGTCCCACGGGGTCAGCGGGAAAGAAGAAGTGGTCCTCCAGAAAGAGAAAGGAGGAAATTTACTCCAAAGCAGCTGGTAACTGCCAAGATTTATACAACGACTGAATTAGTTAAGGTTATTATACAATTAGATCTTTAAAAAAACAAGTTTTTTTTAGATGAGAAACGATTTTCGACAAGTACGCCACAGAGGAAATGAAACTGTTATTTATGAAGAAAATGGCTTTCTCTTGGCTGTTACAGGAGTGAGATTTGCTAAACAATTGAAAGGTTAATTGGGGGGCAAAAAGTCTCAGGACACGTATATTATCACCAGAGAGCATTGTCTGAAGACCGTCGTGTAAATTCGTCATTGACGGGGGTTGAACCCGCGTTAGTCGCACTGCAATTCGCGCGCCTTCGCACTAAGCCATAGCGCAACAACGAGCAACGCTTAGGAAATTTACCATTAGTCTGCAGACTTGAGATGAACTTGTAAAAATCAGCGGGTTTTTAGATGAATGGAGAGTTGGATGGTCACGCAGTCAGAGAAGGATATTCGCCTTTGAGCCGAGTCAAGAATCTATTTTTGAAGCGGACTTTGAGCGGTATGTTTTTATCTCAAAAAAGATAAACCAATTTCTAGGAAAGACATCTGTGCCCCCTTCTGGGATGTAGCTTTGATGAAGCGGAAACCCAATGGGGAAGTCCGATCTCTTCAGCAGATTTGGAAATGGGAAGCGAGTCGTACGCCTCAATCTCAATCAAGTTTAATATATCTTTAGTAAATGATGATTACGGGCCGCGTGCCATCTTCTCTGCTCCTCACCACCAGTCCGGCCCAACTTTACTGGAATTGGAACATCTTATCACAGAAAACAAGAAGCGTTTCGATGTTCCTCTTTAGTCCTCTTTTTATTCGGGTTTTCCCATTGTATTTACGCTGTATGAATGAAAAGTTTTAGTAATAGATCCAGCTGTTCACTCCGCCTTTCTCGTGTTTACGTGAGCTCTAAGCCGTGATTCTCCTCTTTTCTGCCCAGCCCCTCTCCAGTAAAAATTATGCGTGACGCGATCCAAAAGAAAGGCTATAAATGTCCGTTTTATGGATAAGTTAATGAGCTTCCGTCATGTCCTACAATAGCGCTGTTCGCTTTTTCTTTTAATTGCGCAGCGCATCCTAATGGCGGCTTGGGTATATGAAGTTTGTTTTTTGATTCCATGTTTCAGGAATTCTTCCTCTATCAAGAAGCATTCGTTATCTCAGCGAATATCCTGTTTCCGGAGGTGTCTATTTTTCAATTTGCTATCTTCCTCTCTCATGAGATGACCTCCTGATAGTGCTAAATTTAACTCAATAGAGCCCTTCCGTCCCATTGTGTTTCCAGCTCCTAGACTATTGTCCTTCATCCCACGTCAGTTTTTCGAGAACTTCTTGAGCTTTCCTCTCCTTCTCAACTGCTCTTGATCTTTACACTCCTCTAAATTGTTAGACAGAAGGAAGACCAGTGTCGCTCGTAAAATATCAATAAACATACGACGGCTGCGGTCGAACACTTTCACGGCTAACCGAACTTTGAAAGTTTACTTTCTACCTTATTTTTAGCCACAACTTTGCCTTTTTTTAAAGTTGTGAACTCTCTGTTCTATTACAAAACTAATAAATTATCTTCGTGGAAGTACACTTGAACATATGCCTCCACCTCCTCACATTCCTCACCCCTCCTCTCCATTTAGTTTCGTGGACTAAATTGTTATTCTTTCCACTAAATCCTCCTCGTTGCAACTTTCAGCTTCACAATTCAATTTTTGATGTCTTTTGGTGCTTTAGCCTACTCTTATCTTCATTCCCAAAAATAAGTTAGAGGAAGAATCAAATCAACCTAAATTGGATTGACTTTCTCGGTTCCTGCAGTGTCGGCATCTGTTTGTCCTTCAGTTCATTGAAGCGTGTGCCGTGTCTCTCGCACCTCTCATAGTGACGTTCTTTGGTAGCTGATAACAAATTCTTTTCCTCTCAATTTGGACACGTTCTGGGGGAATATATTTTTGCCTTTTTTATGCTGTTTGCTCGACCAGAGCACACATTAAATGGGCTTGTCTGTGTGAGTGCATAATTTTGGAGGGACTGCCAATCGACCGGAAGCGATTTTCTCTCGAGACTTACAATCCCCGTTTCCCCATTCAACAAACTCCTTCATTTATCCACCAACTAGCTCTTGGCCCCTCCTCCCTATCCATTTGTTTATGCTTTGTGTCTTGTTCTTTTGACTTAAGAAAACAACGAATTTAGATGCTTTACCTTTCCCTATTGGTCTTAATTCTTCCCGTGAAATCAGCTATCACAGGAGAATGGAATGCCCCTGATCGAGACGCCTATGAGCCAAAGCCAGGTCGAGAATGTGGTGAGGAAGAAGAGCCTTCCCAGCCGCCAGGCCTCAACGTTAGTTAATAGGTGGATTCTATCCTCCAAACTTTTTTCTCCTTTATTTCTTTCTTTAAAAATACTCTTTAGTTTTACGTGGATTCCTATAGAGAACGCATTTATGGCTTTCACTTTTTTGGCTGTGAGGGCGATGGAAATGCTTATGCAGATATACCATCAGCTGAGAAAAACCTTCCAAGTTTGATAACTTGATGGCTTCTCTATCAAGAAAAGAATTTAGGTTACGGTGTTTGTCCAGGCTTTAACATGACTAGTTGGCCGGTTTACGGAGAAGACGGCGAGAGTGACCATCGCTGCTCTCCGGGCAGTTATTATTTGATCTATGGAGGCTTTTCTGCTTTGTGTTGTGACAACGCTACAGCAGGTGCACATCGGCACATATATTTACCAGAAAATCTAATTTTAGAGCGATATCAAGAAGAGTTGAAATCAGTCTGTCCCGATAGCTCAGAGCCCTTGACCCACAATATTACCTACAAAAATGCTGAAGATGAAATTGAAAAAGAGGAAGTTCGTCGCCTCATTGGAAGAAACTGCTCCCATAATTTCTGTCCTAGCACGCACAGCTGTCATCAGGGCGAATTTGAGGCCTTCTGCTGTCTTAAGCTAATTGAAGAGGTTGCAGCCACTGAGAAAAGCCCAGATGTAGAAACACCTGCCGGACTAGAAGTAAGAGAAAAGAGTCTTTTGATAAACAAGTTTTTGCAGGGAACAGAAGAAGGATTTTCAAGTTTTTGGATAGTCGTTCTCGGAGTTGCTATTTTAATTTCCATTGTCAGCGGCATCATTGTATTGAGAAGAAGATCCAGCACACGTAAATATGCCTATGATCAACGAGAAGCGTCCGCATTGAATCCGTAAATGAGTTGGACCGATCTCCCGGGTTTGTTTCCTTCCTCTTGCCTAATCTTCTCTTGGACTCAACTTTCTTTCATTTTCTGCATAACCAAAATTCTTAATTGAGTTCAGGAATTCCCAAACTAACTTCTTTATTGTGTAACCGAGACTGTCGTTGTTTTTTTCGTACTGTATAAATTTTTTAAACCATTCCGCAAATTGGGAATGAAATAAAGAGTAAAGAATGCTTGTAATATGATGGGAGTGTTATAAAGCATATAGCTGAATTCGAGGAGAATAGGAAATTGGAAAATAAATTCATTCGATCCAGCCAAAAAATACGCAAAATTAATCAGAACTTCAACAGAAAGTAGCTAGAACTTGTTGGGTTGATTAGAAAAACTTACATTCATAAAAGATCTGTGTATTTTTTTAGTCGCTTTACTAATATGAGCAGAATACTTCACCAAACGCCATTCCATAATTATTCGTATAGGAATACAAAAAATAAACCAAACTAGTGGTTGAACTCCAGAATAAGTCCATAACTGATTGCCAAATTCAGACCAACTCAGCGCATAACTTGTACGATTTTCAAACTCCGTTTTAAGTGGATTTGTTAGATTTGACGGCAGACCCTCTGTTGGGTAGTAAGATGTAATAAATACGACCTGAACTCGGAGTTAGTTTTTTGTTGGCGAACTGACAAAAATAGGCAAAGGATGAAGATAAATAATGACGATTGCGATGACCAAACTTCTTTTTCTAAGCCTGTAGCCGAATAAAATGAGCGCTCTAAAATAGTACTTTGAATGAGTCAGTCGCCTTTTTGGAACACACTAAACTAATTTCCTCAAAAATATCAACGGTTGTAATTGCATTTATCCTCGTAAAGTGCTCTTTAGCTACAATTCAATAATTACCTTACTACCATCATGAACGATATCAAAACATAGACAGCAAAATTAACATGGACCCCAATTGTATCCAAGATGTTACAAAACCGAGCACCTAGGAATTGTCCTAGACCGTAGGGAATACACAGGGCGTAACTTAAGTCTGATATGGTAATACATCTAAAAATGTATTCAGAGTTTGCGAAGTCGACCTGTTCAAAACAAGCCATCCACTCAAGGTCTGAATAAAGTTTGAAAAAGCTGTTGTTTGTATTAAAATTGCAAAAGCAACCGATTCGTGTTTCGACGCGAGAATAGACAAATATCCCACTAGCAAGTTGCCTATACTTCCAAGGGCAAAAATTAGAGAGGCGATTACTTGGACCGAGACATACTGCATCTGCAGGCAATAGTGAATGGGAAGAGCAGCTGGAGTTGGTTAATGTATTCAACGGCGAAAATTAAATACATTTATATTGATAGTGTGAGGCAAGTGTTGATCTTGAGACCAATTTGTTTCTTATTTTTGCTCTTCCCTGAACTCTACAAGCTGGAAAACATCTTTATTCCGCTCAATTAGAAAGATGAGAGACAGAAACCACGGTGACAACTTCTCCCTTGCTGCTCAACAGACGGCGGAAAGTATTGCGAAGAGAAGGAACAAAGTACAAAGTGGAAAAGCCTTGAATGAAAACTGGGATGCTGAATATCAAATAACCAATGTCCTTCGTCAATGGAAAGTATTGCATTCGTAAAGTATCATTGCAGCAAATGTAATAGACGAAGGTTACTGTGGCATCAACCGTAAGCATCTAAAACTTTGATTTCTTTTGAGCAGTAAACTCACATTCATAAAGGACCGGTGGACCTTTTTTGTGTGATTGGTAATGTTTCCCGAAAATTTACGAAGTCTCCATTCCATTGCGATACGCAGTGGGATACAGAAGACAAAAGTTGCAAGCGGAAGATAACTCGTGACTGTCCACAACCACAGCTGAATTCATTGTTGTCTGAAGCAATGAAACAAAAAAACCTTGTCGGCTCCAACAGTTATACTGTAGAAAACTCTATCAGCCAGTTCATTGCGAGATTGTATCGTTAGCTTTTTTATTATATCAGTTGAGGGTATGTAGCCAAATACAATAAGAGCCTATAAATTAAAAGAAGTCAAAATTAAACAAGCTGTTTTTCAAGATTCCCATGACATTTGCCACCAATTTCGTTTCCTTTGAAAACAACTCACAAACTGAGGCCATGGGAAAAGCAGCACTACGGCAGTCCAGAAAATCAGAGTTAGCTTCTTAAGACGAACACCATAGAGGATTAACATTCTGACAAGCATCATCCAGCCAACCATCACAGCACCAGTGGAATTTAGATGAACAACGACAGCATCAACGACATTGACGAAGCGTTCTCCAAGAAAAGCGCCAGGTCCTAGAGGAATACAAACGCCAACTCCATCAATAGCGGAGCATCTTGAGTTTGTCATTAAAAGGAGTTAGGATGACTCACCTGTTGAGAGTTGTAAATCCACTAGTTGTAACAATGAAGTTGGATATAGCCGCAGCTTGAATGAGTAAAGCAAATGCCACTTTTTCTTGCCGTGAACCCATGATGGAGAGAATAGCGACGGCGCCATTGGTAGTGGCTCCTAAGAGACAGAAGGTTCCTCCGACGAGCCGTACCGGCCAGACAACATCTTCGAGAACGTAGCTCGACATCAGACTGAATTCTGGTGAAATTACCTGGCTTATATGCCAAGAGAAAATTAAAGTGACGCCCCTTTCGTCCTTGGGATTACTTTTGAAGCAATTAGATGACAGTGTCAAGTAAATTGTCGGGTACAGGTGGACAAGTGGTTCGACATAATTACCTGCTTGGCTCTGATGAGCAGAAATCATTTCTCATCTCTTTTGAGGAAAATATACAGATTTCAAGGGAAGATTGATTCGGAAGAAGATGAAAGAAGGAAGGAAGAAAATAATAAAAACGAGAGTGACGTAAAATAAATTATACACAAGTGATGCGGTAAAATCATAAAAATAGACGTTTGTTATATAGCAATTTTTACACTTTTTGACTCCAAATTTGATTAATCTCTTTTCAAATTCAACTAAGTGTGGTCAACATGAAAGGAGGTAATTCCTCTGGCCAGCTGAGATTTAAAAAGCTGAATACTCGAGCTTTGTAACCTTCTGAGAAAATTCCTTCAATTTTCAGGCTTAAGGGTGGTTTGGCATTTTTTATTAAATGAAAAACTAAGAGTTCCTGAAAGAGTTCGACTCCTTGAGATCTCCTGATGTCAGAACTTGTGTTACAAAAAATAAAACGATTTGCATATGCACACTGACTTATTAATAATGCCATAACTTTTATTCTACTTTTTTCGCTTTTGCGATGAATGAAGTTTGTGGTTTTCCAACATTCAATTGAACCGGACGGATTTCGCAGCGGCTCATCCTAAAGAGACAAATCTCATTCAGACCATCATGGCAACAGTCATCGCTCTCATACTGTTAATTTGTGTCTGGAGCGTCGATTCACAATCAGCAGTAGCTTCAGTAACCGTTTAATAGTGCCCTCATATGGAGAATTCTAGGCAAATTGCGAAGGAGTCAATCCAACCTGGGGAGAATGGGCAAATTACAATAATTGTACTCGCTGAAATTGTTATATTTAAAACTAATTTATAGGTACTGATACTTGTGGAGGTTGTGGCACTTATTTGAGGAAGAGAATGTGTTCTACAGCAGGTACGAGCTCGAGCAATTGCCTTTGTGTTGGGTTAGTTATGTGGTCAAATTAGGTTCAATCCGAGACCAGAAACGTCTCTCTTCCGTCATTGTTTACATTGCCCTAATTCCTGTTTTCAGAAATTCGACGGATGTAGCAATTTGCGGAACAGACCCGTAAGCTAGGTGACAGCAAGAGTTAAGTATTATTTGCAGATGCAAATACCCAAGGTCGCCATGTCCATGCCATTCGAGGATCGTAATTTCCTTCGAGTTTTTAAACAAATTTTAGCTAACAACTGGCGCGGATGGGAGATTTTCGTGTGAAGCAAGCTCCTCTGGAAAGTAGTTTCGGTCTTTCTTTATAATAAACTTCAAGTGCACTGGATAGAATATAATTTATTGATTTGTGGAGATCGTTTATGGTCGATCGACGGCAATCACAACGCGGTGATTTGTTGCGGGGGCGTCTTCCATACTGGCTCTTCCGCTATTGGTTTCCTAAATTAAGGGGTTTTGGCTAAAAGCGTTGATTACTTTGGAATTGGAGTGCCATTTATTTCTCTCTATTTCGGCCTGCTTTACTCGGTTGGCAATGTTTCTGTCCTCAACTGCTTGAGGATTTTCCTAAAAGGTTAGGTGAGTAGAATATGAGAATGAACCTTTTCTGCCATTTGCGTCAATATCCTAATTCTGGTGATGTGGAAAGCTTCATCCTCATCTGCTAGTTCAACGACACCATCCTCCTCTTTTTTGTCAGCTCTGTTCTTTGAAAAAGAGCTAAATTTCGATGAAAGACGGCGCAAAATGCTTGCGATCTTTCCTAAACTCTAGCGTATTTTTACTTCCTTGATCAGAATTTACCTGGTTTCTCAACAACACCATCGACCATATTTTTAGCGACGACTTTGTGAATCAGATTTTGCCAAAGTTCTTCGGGAGATTCTGAGTTGACAGGAATACCATTAAGCATCACCCGTCCATCAGCCATATAAGTTCGAAGGTCTCTCGAGACTTTTCGATTATCATATAGAGAAGTTTGACGTGCAGAGCCAAAAAAATCGACGCTGTCTTGAGCTCCAACATTCATCATTCCAATCATTTTGATCTGAAATTGCATAGTAAACGATAAAGTCATGAGAAAGAAAAGATTCAAGGAAAGACCTAGTCTCTTTTAGATATTTTGGAAAATATCGATGATTGTTTGGTCAAACGTGAAAATTGCAACTCCTCTCCGCAAAAATGACGAACATCATGCGCTTGAAATAAACAAAGTGATCACAAGGAAATTGAAAATGGTGATCAGGTTTCTCAACAATTGATGTTTACTACGCAGGTTAACTCTAGTCGAATAGGATCGAGGTGATCAATCGAGACAGTTCGGTGTAAAGTGAGAGGCAGAGATTGGTTTCCTGTAGAGATTGTACAGAAAGATACCCTACTTCTTCCTTTACCTGATTTTGAGACTACTGGCTAGAGAAACGACGAGTTGGTTGCTTGATTTCAGCTATATACCATCGTAAAATTTAGCGAAGGGAAACGTCACAAAATTTTCCACATCAAAAAGCATTAACCGCCAGGTAAAGACAAGAGAGACGCCGGTGATCTTAACCACAAGATAAACCGGACAAACCTGGTGTAATCGCGGACTGATATGGAAAAGGGGATTCGGAAAAGAAGGTTGGAGGTTATCAAATATTTAGGACATTTTGTTCAGAGATTGAACACTCCTGTTTTCATCCAACCGTCGATTTTATAGTGACAGTCTCGCGCCAACACTGCCTTCCGGAAATAAATTGAATTGAGGAAAGTCGTCTCCTGACTCACGGATGTTCCAATATTCCTCAATAACGACCTGTTTTTCTGATGTCACATTACGAATGATTCAGCGAATGTGCTGCAAAAATTCGGCAATCAATTTAACAGATAATACGGTTTTGGTCAAAAGACCTTGATCTATGGATGAACTTTACAATAAACGAGTTAATTCATTTGTCTTGGAAAGTACAAGCTTCTCCAAGTACGCAGACTGATTAGAATTAAGCCCCGAGCAGATGATATTCAATTTGCATAATGATTTCACAAGCACGGAAATTCGCTTTTTCGACAAACTTGAGAGCTGATTCATAATAGAGTTCTTCAACTGAACAATCTTGCTCCTATTCACTGGAGAAGCCCATTTTGCGTAATCAATCTGTGATTATGTGGCTGGGGGCACTTCCGTCGTCGTAATCTCTAATCCTCCCAGGTGCGACGACGTCTAATTTAGTCCTGCCAATTAGAGGGTGAGTTGAACCGCCTGCATCAATCCCTTGTCTGGGCGATATCTATTTTGAATCAGTTGACGTCTTTGATAATAAGTATGTAGTATTTCTTGTTTATCAGTTAAAAAGCTAATTAACCTAGAGGGAATGTAGCTGAATAAGTTGTAGTTTGGAAGCGAACATGGGAGGAACTAGATATTGGTTTTTGTTCTTCCCGATGATATTTCTTGTCTACTTGAGGATGGTTTGATACTTCTTCGAACTCTCGCCCCCAGACAGAGAACGGCAGCTGAACTCGCTTCGAGCCGTCTCGTTCTCAAATCCAGCTCAATTTACATCCTTCCTTTTGCAAATCCGTCTCAAGAAAACTAACCTCTTGGACTCGAGAATGAATCACGACATATTAGCCATCAAAAGCCAGCCTAACGAAATCAAGCGGTTCGAAGTGACAGAAATTCTCGTCAAATGTTTGAAATAAATCCTTCTCTCTCTCTCTCTCTCTCTCTTGAAATGCCCACACGCATTCATCAGGGATGATACCGGGATTTCCGCGTGATTTCTCTTATCACTCTTCCTCTCTCCCTTTCTCACTCGATCTCACTGAAATACCCTTGAGGATTAAACTCTATGTCGAGTACATTTTGCGTTCTCAATACGATATACAATATTTGTTGACATTTTATGGAAATTCCTCGTTTCCTGGGTAACGATGACTTGGAGAAGCGCAAAATATTTTTTGTGGTCAGTCTGTCTTTTAATCAACTTTCCGCCTGCCTTTTCTCAAATTCTCTTTGCCCTCGCTCGTTATTGGCAGCTCTGAGCGAAATTATCCATGTGTATAAATTAGAGCAGGTGAAGTAGGTGAGAAGGGCAGATGTCCACTAAATTGGCTCGTCTCTTGAACATATTATTCAGTTGCGTTTAAAGTATCCTTTCCTTTTGATCTGAGTGCCAAGAAAAAGATTGAAACAGGTGCTTTTCTACTTTGGTTTACTTGGTCTAATGCCATTTTTCAGGAATGCTTGAACACCTCTGGATCGTCTATCTCCTATCAACTGCCCACTCTTTCACTGTAATGTTTAATCCAGAAAAAATTGAACGCTTCCGCACTTATGAAACTCGGTATTTTAATGTACGCCGTTACTTATTGTTCTAGATCGGTCCTTGTTCGAGTAAATTCCTCAGAATCGGAGAAGATTAACATCTCGGCGGTGTGTAAAGATATTTGGTATTGCAAAGTAAGTTTCAAACAAATAAAAATAGTCGAAAAATAGGTGGTGGATTGCCCTACAGAGGTTAGAGTTGATGAAAATCAGACGGCAGAATTTAACATTTCTATCCGGGCCAACTTCCTCGGGCACTCGGAAATAAACCTCCAAATTGACGGAGAGTAAGAGAATTCTAAAGCGATCCAAGTCGTTCAGAAATTTTACCTATCCGTTAAACATTCTTCGCTCAGAGCGGGGACACATTACAGCCAATATCTTTGCCATAATCGTCGGAATTTTTATTATCTTTGTGACTTTTATGATGGGAACTCAGCTTAAGGTTTTTTTTTAAGAGTTTAGCCAAAAACTGAATTTAGCTCAAACAAATTGGCCATATTCTGAAGAAACCTGTCGGTCCTGTAATTGGATTCCTCTGCCAGTATGGTCTGATGCCCCTGGTAGGTAGCATTCAGTCCAAGGTTATTCCTTTATAGATTGGATTCTTTGTGTCTTACTATGGTCTGGCTTCATTTGATCGCTCGGTGCAGTTGGCTCTATTTGCTGTGGCGACTTGTCCAGGTAATCTTTTTTAAAATCTGCAATTCAACCAAATAAACCACTTCTGGATCATACTCTGTATTTTACGTTCAATGAGCCATTAAATATTTATATTTAATCAGAGAACCATTGAGTACAATAAAGAGCAATTATTATAGGAGGAGGAAAGAGCTCAGTCTGGACGATTCTTTTTGGTGGAAATTTGGATCTCTCCATCTCGATGACTGCTTTTCAAACGTTGGCTGCTTTGTGTAAGTTATTAGAAAGATTATAAAATCATTTAGTCATGATGCCTATCTGGTTACATCTGGGATTGGGACGGTTTTTTATGGATGGCGATCGAATCTCAATTCCATTTATCGATATTGTTAGGGTGAGATCTTGAAAAAGATAGACAAAAACCAAATAAGTTTAGAGTTTGATGGGAATTGCAATTCCCACTATTGTTGGGATGGTTTTCACCCACTATCGTCCTCAATACGTCGAATTGATTCAAAAATGGATTAAGGTGCTTTCAATTCGATTCATGAGGAATGTTGTATTTAGAGAGTTTCCTGGACATCTATGATTACTCTAACGATTTTTGCCATTTATACAAACTTCTACATGATCTACCTCGTCAATTTTCGTCTTTTTGTTTGTGCTTGCGCTCTTCCCTGGCTTGGCTATATTTTTGCTTTTATTCTGGCGAGATTACTTGGACAAGACTTCAAAAATTGTCTGACGATCGCCATCGAGACTGGCATTCAAAACGTCGGAATTGCAATGGTTTTGATCTACATTTGCCTCCCCGAGCCTGAATCCGACATCTCGGTTACTGTCGTTTTCATCATGGCCATTATGACAGACAAGCCTTTGCTTCTCATTTGGTTCTGCATTCGTCTACACAAGAAGTTCTATAAGAACAAGGTTTATTAGGCATCCGTCAAAATGGAATATTTTAGAAGCACTGCTGTGTCAGTCGACAAATCGCCGATGATGAGGAAGAAGGAATGGAACTTCAAGAAAAAATTGAACAAAAGGAGGATTCAGTTGTTTCTGCTTGAAAGCACTGAAGACAATTTGCATGCGAGTGAAAGCGATGATCATCAAGCGTATTCGTAATTTTATTTATTTATTATTAGTCCTTCTGGCTGTATAAGAGTCACATTTCATCTTTCGTTTTAAAAAATCTAGTCGAGCACGAGATCTCAAGAGATCTAGGTTTCGATGATGGAAGTTGTGTTTCATTCTGTCTCGTTCATCTCTTAACATCTAAAATATACATTATGACGATAAAAAATAAGGCTTACGTAAAGTTCTTTTTTCACAAGTTCTCGGCATAAAAGGAGATCAGGATAGGTCTGCTTGAGCTGGAAATATTGCTCTTTTAATTTCTGATAAACTTCATCGGCTGAAACAAATTGGATCCTTGCATCTTCTCTGCGACTTTTGAAATACTGAAAGATGACTTAAAATGAAGATCTAAAGAGTAACCTGGATTTCTTCTAGCAACTTTTGGATCTCTTCATTTCGCTCTTTTAGAACTTGACGATAACTTGGAGGAGCTCTAGCAGGAGAAGGATGCACAGCGGGCTCATAATGAACGTAATTTCTAAAGGCTATTTTTATTCTCAAAAATGAGAACTTACGGTGGTCTTCTGATGGAATAATACTCCAAAATAATTGAATCATCTTTTGAACGGAAAAGGTTCTTCAAAAACTTGAGCATTTAGACTCGATATGGAGACTGACCCTATGTGAGCAGGAAAGCGTTGTCTTGCGATATAACCGCGGGTTCTGAACGCATGCACAAAGAACCCATGCCGACTATGGTTCTGTTAAGACTGTGGCTATTGTTTGGAGATGAAAGTAATATTCAAAAGACAGGAGATGTAACCAATAGAACCAGAAATTAGCTTGGCCAGGGGAAAGTATTCAGCGAGTGATCAAATGACCGACCGGTTAGAGGTCTATTCCTAGGCTTATGTCATTGGTCGATGACAGTTCAACGACCATCTCTAGCCGGTTTTCTAATTAGCATAAAAGGAAAGAAATGAGGACGTTACATTTTCTCGGAGTGGCCAAATCATACAAGTTATGTTTGACAACGTTTGAAACTTGGCTTCTCCTAGCAAAACATAAGGGACAATTGGATTTACCGATGTACTACGTTCTGTCTTGAATAAACCCAATCCCAGCAACCCGTTAAACGTGTGTGTTCGTCCTTCATCCGTTCATTTCTTGCCGTCACAATGGCTCGCGTTATCCAGTTTAGAGACTCCACTTTGACTAACGTGCCGCTTGATCCCGTTGTTTCGCGGCTCATTTCTTCTGACCTAGGTCGACTTCCTCGGAAGGGGAGAAAAATGCATTCTTTCAGTTTAGAAAATCGGGCACTTTTCGCTCTCTTTATGCAAACATAGCCTACTTACTCTCCCTCTCTTTTTCTATGGCTAAGACCTGAAAATTGCCAATGTCCCCCTGTCCTCTTGTAAGTCATAAAGTGCTGGTCAGTCCGGTGCCGTTGGCATTGTGGACGTAACGGGTTTTGTGCGCTTATCGTTGAACTGCGTTGCGCCTCAAACTCGTCTTGTTATGCAACTGACACGTGTGGACAGCTTTGGCTATCCGTTATCCACTGCTAAAATCTATAGGAGAAGCAATAACAAACATTCAAAAATTTGGGAGTATTTCTCTCTTCGATTTGATGATTATTTGATCTTCTTCCTTCCCAGCCAGATATAGTGGATACTCCTCAGCAAAAAAGCCCTTGAAATTTTTACATCCCTTCTAAAGCCCACTTTAGGTCATCAAGTACAAGTTTTCTAGTTTCGTTCTATCCACTTTCCCTCCGTTTGCCGCAGCCTCTCTCCGAAGAAGAGCCTCCTTCCCTTTCATTGCCCGAAGTGTTTTTTCTCTCTTCTTTTCCCTGCCGTCCACTCAAATCTTATAAATCGTTGCTGCTTCTTCTCTTCTACCTGTTCTCTAATTAATCTCCCCTTTTCCTTACACTTCCTTCTTTTAGGATGGCCTTTTGGCCTCTTCTTTTACTCGGTGTTGTATCTGGATCTAACATCCCATGTGGCAAATCATTTGTGCCTTGTCCAAATGAAGCCGCAAAAAATGAACCAATAACTTTTCAACGCGAATCAAGTATAACTTTTCTATATCTCTCTTATTTATGTTTAGATGTTGTGATTACACATAGGATACCAGATGGTCTCTTTTGGGTGGCGTCTAATGAAGCCAAAAAAGAGATTCAAGATCTTTTCAATAGCACCGACCCTGGCTACCAATATTCTGGTAGGAAGGAAGAGAAAAAGAACAACTGTTTTAGGTCATGTTCTTTCCTCTAGCATCGATCAGTGGTCTCAAATGCATAGACTGGATCGAAAAGCTCTTGAACGAAGCAAGGCTGCTTACACTTCTGTAGCAATGACAAAAAGACTCACTTTGCTTGGATTGAGGGAAAGAGAATTACGTTTTGGAATTGCTCCATCACAAGTCTCTTCGTCTGTAGGAAACTGTCCCATTCCAGTCGTAGAAAGATGTTTTGCCACTAATTATAGGTCAGCTTTCCTTGAGAAAACGATAATTCGTGAATTTAGATCTTTTTCTGGCTTGTGCAACAATGTGGCTCAACCCGACTGGGGAGCATCTCATACTCCTTTGGGAAGAATGTTGAAGCCAGTTTACGCTGATGGTGTCAGTACTCCTAGAGAATCTCAAGCTGGGAAGCCTCTTCCTTCAGTGAGAGGACTCTCCCTCACTCTTTTCTCTCCAGCTGGTCGGTCACACCAAACTGTAACTACTTTGTTTGCACATTGGATGCAAATTGTCGCCTCAGACATGATCAATGTTGTTCAACATCAGATGATAATTGATGGTAGTTTGCTCATTGTCTGGTTGAATTAGAGAAGTTTAGGCGAAGTGAAACCTCTTCCTTGCTGTAAGTCAGGATTTAGTCATCCAGCTTGTGATGCAATCGACATCCCTTCGGCAGATCCTGCTTATAGAAATCGACTTACCTGCATTCCACGCTCACGTTCTCTGATTGCTCCTCGAAGTGCTTGTGCCTTGGGCCCAAGAGAACAGGCCAATTTGGTCTCTTCCTTCCTTGATGGATCTTTTATCTACGGATCGAATCAAGACAGGGCTAGACAGCTAAGAGCCTTCCGAAATGGTAGATTTTCAAAGGGAAGTAGAACATTCTAATTCTAGGTTTATTACGTACTGCTGGAAGTGTTGGAGAATTACCACCAACCGATGCTAATATTAGATGTCAAGCTACTCCTGGAAGATGCGCAATTTCTGGATCAGATGATGTAAATATTCTGCCGGGAATTACAGCTCTTCATACGGTCTTCATTAAGCAGCACAACAGAGTTGCCAATCAACTGAAGGTATCTTTTTTTTACTTTTGAATCGAATTTTGAAAGGAATTAAATCGTCATTGGGGAGATGACAAAATCTACGATGAAGCCAAGAAGATTATTTCTGCCCAAATTCAACATATTACTTACGGTGAAATGCTTCCAATTCTTTTGGGAAGAGAAAATATCAAGTGAGCTTCACATTTTGAGATTGGAGCTTGTTTTAGTAAATTCGGACTCGCTCTTCATCAAGCTGGATTCGATGCAGACTATGATATGCATATTGAGGGGGCTGTTTTAAATGAATTTGCTGCGACTTTCCCTTACATTTTGTGGACTCTTTTCCCCAGCGACGGAATCTTTACCTCCTTCAATAATCCCAATAGAGTTTTTGAGCCAAGAGGTGTAGAAAATGTTTTGCACCATTTGATCACCTCGAATATTTATGTTCCAGGATTGAGAGTAAACGATGAGGTGAGATTGAATGAGATGATAAAGTGGTAAAAATTCAGGTAAAAAGCGAATTCTTAAAAGATAATGAGGAGATCGGTCTGGATCTTATGGCCGAAGCTTTGGCTGTTGGAAGAGACCACGGAATTCCATCCTACACTCATGTCAGAGCGCAATGTGGCCTTGGAAAGGTTTTCCTTTCATAAAATATGTCTTGAAATATCTATTTCAGGTTCGCTCATTCCAAGAGCTTCGCGAATATTTCCAGTCAGATGTGAAATTCGAGTACATCTCATCGATCTATGAGAACATTGATGACATTGATCTTTTGGTTGGAATATTAGCTGAACAGCCACTGAAGGGATCACTGTTTGGCCCAACTTTCGCATGCATTGCTGGAAAACAATTCCAAAGAGCAAGTCAACTTTTAGAAATTACTATTGAAATTTTAGACAAGAAGAGGTGATCGATTCTGGTACGAGAATTACTTCTCCAAGTCTGGGTTCACGGAGAATCAGCTAATGGAAATCAGGAAAACTTCTCTTGCTGAAGTGTTGTGTGCCAATACCGACGTTCGCAGACTACAGAGCAACGTCTTCATGAAAGAAAATATCTTTGAGTGAGTTTTCTTAAAAATTACTCTATTTCTCCTAGAAATATGGCAATCTCTTGTAATTCATCTATCCTGGCTTCTCCTTCTTGGGATGAATGGAAAGACAGTGAAGGCATTCCAACTTTGCCAGTACGACAAGAGACAATCGAAAAAGTCATCCAATTGGCTGTACACAACTTGAAAGATCAACAAAAGCGAGAAATTTCTAATCTAAAACACAGTGAGTACCAGTATTTGGACCAAATATTCCCCAGATCAACGACAATTCCAACGCGGAGATCCTCTCTTTGCATATACCAATATGATGAGAGCTAAACCTCAAGCCAAACATGTTTCTCAAATTTCGGCAGTTCTTCTCGAAACTACAAAGCTTCTGATCAAAGGGTAAACGGTCCCCGGTGAAAAGTGATCTATTCTTTTAGGGAGGGGCTAACAGAGGATGAGCGTCTTCCACCATTGAATACAGCAACTCTTCAAAAGATTTTGCCTGAAATTGATGTCACATCTTTTGTAAATAATTTTACAGCATTTTTATCTGAAAATGGACAAGCTAGTAATGATGATTGCCTGCCAAAAATGCTTCCTTGCGATCACACTACCAAGTTGGTTATCTTTACTTCAAAAAGTTATTTCTAGATATCGTTCCTACTCTGGCTGGTGCAATAACCTCAAATTTCCATCTTATGCAAATGCCTTTGGTCCACTTCGTCATCTACTTCCTCCCGTTTATGATGATGGATTTGATGCCCCTCGTGTCAGAGCAAAAAGTGGAAAACCCCTTCCTAATCCTAGACGAGTACATTTTCAAGCGTTTATCAAATTAGAAAGGATTTCAGATTTCTAATACCGTTTGTGAGGATCGAGATATCAGCCACGTCAAATTCACACACATGGTTATGCAGTTTGGTCAACTTTTGGACCACGAAATGACCCATTCGCCTGTTGCTCGCGGACCTAATGATGAGATCTTGAATTGCACAAGATGTGACTCTCCTGAAACAATTTCTGTTCACTGCATGCCAATTCGAGTAGAATCAGATGATGGTTTTTTCCCTACTCACTATCCTAACGGAGAGCCTCGTTGTCTGCCATTCGCTAGATCTCTACTAGGCCAATTGAATCTCGGATATCGTGGTCAACTAAATCAGCTGACTGCATATATTGATGGCTCTGTTATCTATGGATCAACAAATTGTGAGGCGAAGGCTTTGAGGATGTTTACTCGTGGACTTTTGAACTTCACTGATTTTGGACATGGACAGATGATGTTGCCTCAAGGAAATCAGGAGAAAGACTGTCGTTCTTCTCCAAAAATGCCTTGCTTTGTTGCTGGAGATGAGCGTAATTCACATCAGCCAGGACTTACTGTGATGCACACTTTTTTTATGAGAGAACATAACCGAATCGCCATGCAATTGTCGCAATTGAATCCTCATTGGACCGACGATATTGTCTACCAGGAGGCCAGAAGAATTGTAATTGCAATTGAGCAACATATAACTTTCTCTGAATTTTTACCAAAAGTCATTGGACTGGATCTGTTGAATGCACAAAATTTGGTCCCTAAAAAGAGTGGATATTTTACTGGCTATGATGCTACCTGTGATGCTTCCATCTCACAGCCTTTCGCCACAGCTGCATTCCGATTTGGTCATACTTTGATCAGAAGAATGTTCCCACGAATGAATTACAATTTCAAGTGAGTTATCACATCGTAAAATCAACTTGATTTAGAAATATGTCTGAGCCAGTAGATCTTGCACAGCATTTTGGACATGTTGGACCACTCTATGATAAGGAATCCGGAGGAATGGACGCAATGCTGATGGGTCTTTTAGGAACTCCATCAATGGCTTTTGACCGTCATATTACTGTAGCTGTGAGAAACCATCTATTTATGAGAAGAGGAGAAAGAACTTCTGGAATGGATCTTGTTGTGCTGAATATTCTAAGAGCAAGAGACCATGGCGTCCAACCCTACAACGATCTCAGGGAATTTTGTGGATTGAAGCGAGCTCACAAATTCGAAGATTTGAAGGTTTAAAAAGCTGTTGAAGATGGTGACACTTTTTCAGACTGAAATGGACAATGAAGCAATTGAGACTCTACAGTCTGTTTACGAAAATGTTGATGATATCGACTTGTTCCCTGGCCTTGTATCGGAACGGCCTCTTAAAGGAGCCCTGGTAATTGGTAGTCTAATATCATTGAAAAGTTTTAGTTGGGACCCACAATGTCTTGCATTTTGGCTGAACAATTTGGAAGGCTTAAGAGATGTGATAGATTCTTCTATGAAAACGATAATAATGCTGCTCGTTTCACACCAGGTAGCATTCTTAAGCAAAGGCAACTTTTTTCAGCACAACTGAACGAGATTAGAAAAGTAAAGTTAGCTAGCGTCTTCTGTGTCAACAGCAAGTACTTGAAGACTATTCAGCCAAACGTGTTCGATCAGCCAGATGATCTCATGTAGGGCATTAAAAAAATGAAGAGACACTGAGTTTTAGGAATGCCCAGGTTACATGTGACGATATTCCACAAATCGACTTGACACACTGGAAGGATAGAAGTAAAAACATTTTGTAAGCAAGATAAGATTCTTTTAGAACACTGCGAGATGAACGGAAGAACGATTCCATTAGGTGAAACAACTCATATGACCCCGTGTGTTACTTGCACATGTACATTGGAAGGAATTACGTGTAACCCCCGCCATGTGGATAGCTGTGAAAAATTAAGCCATAAATACCTTCTCACGGATATATCAAAAGTAGGAACTACGCTGAAAATAACTAATATTTAGGACACCTCGTGTATGATTCAATGCTCGGACTTGATGAAACGGAAATAGACAAACTATTTCGTAATATATAGTGCAATTAAGTTATTTGTGTATAATGAAAATCTAAATTTATAACTCAATTTATCAAAATATATTCACACTAAGGATTTCATTTCCTATTTCACTATAAACCCGAAAATGGGCCTAATCCATGGCTCTGATAGTAAGCAGACATACGTGGCATATCTTCGAGGTCCTTATACTCTACTTTCATCTCCCTAGGAATCTATAAATTTAATTTATGGCTATGTTTTTGCTGATAGTTTAATTTTTAATTATTAACAACAAACCTTTCGCCATGTAGTTGAATCAAATACTAAATATTGACCTCTTTCATATGTGCCGGTTTGCTCTTTAGCTGCTCCGATATCCTTCGATCGTGTTAGCCATACCTTTTCAACTTTATGGTATCTCCAGTCTCTGTTAAATCTAATTTGTTAAATAAAAAGTTGTTAAATATAAACTAACATTTCTATAGAAGCAGCTACTTGAGTATATTCACTAGTGAAATTATAAAATAAAAAGAAAAGAGTATCTTCTTGTAATCCGTGAAATTTCACCATAGGCAACCTTTCTCGAATATGAGCATATACCATATATTCTTCCGGTACCTGAAAATTGTAGGTGCAAGATTATCACTAACTTTTGCATCTTGTTCATGCGCCCGTATAGGCCTGTTTGCCAGCGGTCCACCGAAAGTTTTGTATAAGTCTCGTCTAAATTAGAAGATTCGATAAATTTTGCAATATAGCATTTTAAAAAGGTTAAATACTAACACAGGGAGAGCTAAATTAAGCCCAACCATCGTACAGTCATAGCCGACAGATAAAGAAACTAATTCAGGTTTAGTGATAACTCGCAAAGCCACTAGTAATCCGACCATTCCAAATTGATCATTCATCAACGATGGAGGAATATTGGTTACTTCACCTGAAAAAAAAGTTATTACATAGTGATTTGAAGTAATAATCGTTGATTCTTATAAACTACAATAGATGTCCCATCTGATATAATTGATAAGCCCACCATTAGGATGTGTGATAATCCTGTCGTCGGAAGGTTCTCTCTCAGGTTGCTGCTGTCCAGCTGTTACCAACATTTCCGCAGCTTGGCTTAACTAAATATAAATTAATACTTTCATTATACAAATTTAGTGTTGTTATATTTAAAGCATATAATATGAATGAAAGTAAGATTTACCGTATTCACAGGAACAGGTGCGCTTGTTAGATCAGAATTGCTGGTTGCAGTTCCGGGCAATGCAGGAAAGTCTTCATTCTGGATTGAAAATTCGGAATCAGGAGGCGTTTCTACGTTCCGTAAAAAAGTCACTGAAATATAAGTGGAAATTATTAAAGCAGGAAAGTGATACTCGGCGTTGCCCATGCGTTGGTGGGAATTCTTCTTTGGCTTGATTGCTCTCCGCCACTATTGTCTTCCGAGCCTGCCATTTAAAATTTGTTAAGAGGATTGCTCAATTGTACTAGCGATCCGAGATCTGTCTAAAAATACTTTGTAACAATTGTTTTGAAAAGAGTAAGCAGATAATCAAAGAAAATAATATCAAAAGTTAGAGCACGTGCCAAAAAATAAACGTTGAAAACTAGAAATGTGTGTTATAGCTAGTTCACAAAAAGTTAACTGATAATCACCGCTGCGCTGAATACGCGAATATTACTTGGGATCTATTTATTCGATTCAGCGACTCTAAAAACCCTAGACAAAAGGTTTCAGCCAAAAAATCTCACTTGCCGAATTTCCTAGCACCAAAATGGTAAAAAGTTATCGCGTCAAACTTATAGGTAAATTACCGTATTTTGCCGCTTATCTACCGTATCACCTTTCTATGTACCTGAAAATAGATTATTTCCCAAGTTTATCCTAATTCCTATGTTCGTACTGAAAAGTGCCGCGCAGTACACGTTTCACTCCAGAAGAAAGGGCAAAGGTAGAAGCACTCCGTCATGCTGGCAAGAATTACTCTGAGATCGCTCGTTACCTTAGCTGTTCCGTCAACGCCGTTCGTCAATTCTTTCTTAGAGGATGCTCTGAAGGCTCCTTTAGCTCTGGACGACCAACAAGTCTATCAAATCGCGATGAAAGTCGGATTAGACACCTTGCTTTTAATAGTCTTATGTCTGCGATTGAAATCCGGTCCGAAATTAGAAGCCATGTTTCAACAGTTGCAATCAATACGGTAATTTACCTATAATTTTGCCGCGGTAACTTTTTACCATTTTGGTGCAAGGAGGTTCGGCGAGTGAGGTTTTTTAGCTGAAACCTTTTTGGGGTTTTTAAAGTCGCTGAATCGAATAAAATAGATCCCAAGAAAGGAAAATGCCAGCAAAACCCTCAAACTGCTAAAAATGGGGGTTACTTATAATTATGACACACAGTGTAAAAGCACACCAAAATCGGGTAATTGAAAAATAGAAGCAGTGCTTATTCGAGGTAATACGTTGCTCTATATCTAGGAAGACTTCTAAAAAATTCGTTACGTTCTTTATTCCCGTTATTTTGTCGTCTTTGATAAATGACTTGACATCTTGAAAACAAAACTAAGCACAACCTGTCCCAATTTCAAGTTTTTTTGTGTTGCATTCATTGTCAAATGCTCTTTCTTCTTGGCTTCCTGATTTTATTTTCCAAAGTTAATGGTCTCTTTTGGGACATTTTGAGTGAGTTTTCCTTTTAAAAATAGATACTTAAGATTGTCCTCTTTGTTATGTTCCGAGAGTCGAGTGGGGCGCACCTTATTATCAGTCTAGTGGCTATGCTCCTATAGTTGCTGCTCCAACAGTAGTAGCTCAACCAGTACAACAAATTCAATACGTTTATAAAAAGCCAATAGTAAAGTGAGTGAGCTGACCCGCACTAAAACTAATAATCCTAGGTATATACAACCAGTAAAATATGTTTATCTCCCACAACAGCAGCAGATCTTAGCTCCAACAGCTGGAACTTATCAATCTCCTACTTATAACGTCCAAACTCCGCGTCTACCGTATAAGCTGACTCAGACAGAACTAGCCAATAGAGGATATAATTCCGGAGTGGATACTTATTCAACTGGATCCTCCGCAGTATTTGAGACTCCTGGGCTGGCTCCAATCGGTTTTTTGCCCTTGAAAAAACAAATTTGAATGAATTTTAGCTCATAAGTTGCCCTCATATTTGGGTAGAAATGCTAAAAAGCCAAAGGGGAAAGGTATTTTTGCATGCGCCTGGCTTTGCATGAGATTGATGGGGCAGCTATTAAAAGGGGTCTTTTAGGTCGAAAGTCACAAGTAGCTATCACACCTAAAACAGTGGTTGAAGACGAGCTCGTGGAGTTTGAAGACGCACAAAATGAAGAAAAGGAAAAGCCGAAGAATGATATCTCAACGAGGAAAAAGACATTCCATATTCATGAAGATATTGAAGGAGCCGGAAAAGAACCCGATAGCCTAAAAGTCTTTTTTACTAGTTTCACCTTAATAATGACTTTAGGGAATAGTTAGCAATGCCGTTCCTAATGGAGAGGACACTTTGGAAGATCTGGATATTTTAACTACCGATGAACATACAAAGTAGTGTAAAGAAGCTTTTTTAAAAACTTTCCCAGGCCGAGCAACAAGGAAGAAGCGAGTACAAAATGTCCGGAAATGATCGCAGTGAACGAGAAAAAGGAGAAGAGCGAGGAAATGATTGCAATAATGCCCAAATCACACGTGAATTCGCATAAGTTTTAACTTTTTCATGTAGGCCCAACAGGATGAATTTATTCCAATTGGAAAGGATACAAAGAAGACAAATCTAAGCGACTTGTTACCGGCAAAGGCTCCAGAAAACTTCAAAAAGGAAGAGGAAGGAAAATTGAGTGAGCTGGCAGAAGCTTGGGAAGAGAAGAAGAAAACTCCGGGAAATCCGTTTTTCTAGTTATAAAATATCAAAATAATAAATGACCTCTAACTCTCGAATGCCGCGTGAAGAGGACTCCAATTAGAAAAACTAGTCTATCGATCTCTCGCCTTCTCTTCCAAGTAAAAAAAAAAGCAAAACGTTCCAATATTGCCATCCTGATCCCTGTTTCCAGTTCCATCTCAGCGTATCGGCTATCACAATCCTGTTGTACACGCCTTTCAAACCGATCAGCATATGTTTCAATTAGTCGATCCATAGTCTTGCTTGTTTTCACCAAAATATTGTGACTGATCACTTCTCTCGCTAGAACCAGCTCAAATTGTTGCTATCTTTCTCTCTCGAAAACATCTTTCTTCCGTTTTGTCATCCTTTCTCCAAAATCTTTCGCCGAACTAGTTGTCCTTAAGCTTCCATATCTTTTGTTCTTCAGATTATTTCTTGTTTACGTTAATAAAAGCGAAAACCAATGCCAATTTCATAAAATTTTTAGTACTCCTATTCTCTTTCCAACATAGTCTTTCTCACACTACAGTAACCCAAAGCATCTTGAATTGAATGAACAAGGTCGAATTCGCCATAAAATATCTAAGAATTCCAAAATTCGTCGCTTATCACTGACAATGACTGATTTTCAAAGAGTCTGTCCGGTTTAGTGTCGTTTCCGAGTTGCCACAAAATATCACTTTCTCGCTTCAGTTGTTTTGTTTCAAAATGCCCTGGATATTATTTCTCCTCTTGCCGACTGTGGCAGCTGATTTGGTCAGGATGGGTTGCGACAGAGATCCAACATTGAAGTTCTGTAAAGCTGCGGCTTCTAAGACTCATCGAGAAAGTTCAGAAGAAATCACAGATAAGGACAAGGTTCTTTGGACATTTTTGGAAGTAGAGAAAATGTTTACAGCAAGCCTGTGCTGAATTACGCCAAGAATACGTCAAAGTTTGTGCCCTTTCGGGCCAGCACAGACCAGACGACAAAGAAAAGGAATTCTGCCAAGCTTTTGAGAACATATGCTTTCGAATTCCTAATGGAGAACCCGACCAAGCAACTGTTCCGTGAGCTTCCTTTGTCATTTTTCGAATGAAACTCTTTAGAAAAGCTGTAATAAAGGAGTTAGAGCCAATGGGAACAAAAGAGGAGCGTGCGACCGAATCGCAAGTCCCATAGCCACTCCATAAAAATTTTTTTAGGCAAGACAGTTCTGAAGCCCCTAGAAAGAAGAAAAAAAAGATTGATTTCACAAGATTCTGCAAAGAATTCAAGAATCGATATCTTTTTGTCTGCCCAGATCCCTTCAGATATGGCCAAAAAGCAGTGGTCTTCTGTCCCATTTATAGCGAACACTGCCATGTTCCTCTTCCAGACAGACCAGTAGTACCAACCCGTCGACCTCCTCGTGGCCATAGAGCTTCTACAATTGATAAATTGTGTAGAAGCTACAGGTAGAATTACTCATTTTCTAGGTAGTACAATTGAATTCAGAGCATTTGCCGACAGTTACTGTAATAATCCGATCCTTCTATCTCAACAGCAATATCGAGAAGGCTGTGAACGCTACTGGCGATTCTGCACTCGTCGACAGGGATAATTGATACTCAAATAAATTAATTCTAACCTAGCCAAAATTAGCGACAGGCTGCGTAATAAGAACGGGTTTTCCTCCTCGCCATTGGCGTCGTCATCTTCTCCGACTATGTCTCTCGCCATTTTTGCGCTTTTGATTGTCGGAAGTCTGCAACAGGGATATTATTATCCAAATCATTGGTACGGAGCGAACCAGGTATCTAAGAAAAATACTAGAAGACAGTTTTGTAGGCTAATATAAGATCGGGAGTTGTTCCCGAGTTCGGCTCAGCTCCAATAAGTAACGCTGGCACTTTAGCTCCACATGTTTGTGGTTTCAATCCCTACACAAGAAAATGCATGGATCCTGAGAATTATTGCCCTGGAAAATGTGTCAATTTCCGTTACACCTATAACACCCTTTATGACTGTCGTTGTTTAGTAATTTGAATTTGTTTGAGCATATTCATTGTTTGGCAGAAAATGCATAAACACAAAGATAAATAATGATGGTGAATGTTGTCATTCGTTTGTCATATCGCCGAGAATTGCTTCGCCAGCATCCTTGAGAGTCTCCTCAATGGGAGTTTCTTTTGCATCTTGGGCTTCTGCTCCGTTCTCAGTGGATTCATCCATCGGCTCATCGTTGTGCTCGGCAGGAGCATCCTCACAACCTTCTTCCTCTTCGTCGTCGCTCCTCTCTTCATCTTTACTGGCGCTGGCTTCCAAATCAATCTCTCCCTCTCCTTCTTCCTGATCTTCTTCTTCGTCCTCATCCTCATCAATTCCCTATAGTTAAATCTCTCGTGCAAGTAAGGTTTCTTCAACTTACATCTTCTCCTTCGTTTGTTTCGTCTTGAAGAGGCAAAAGATCAGCCTCATCAACTATCTCCTCTTCCTGCGGCGGCATTTGTTCTTCCTCATTCATCCAGCGAATTGGATAAGTTGTGATTCGAATATCATCGGTCTTTACTGTCCGAAGCAACTTGTCGACAATCGGCGTGCTAGGAGGGTTCACCTTCAGCTCCTCGTCCGTGTATTCGTTCGAAACCCACCAACCAAGATTAAGAAATTCCTGCAAATGTCATTTTTCTAAATTTAGTTGGGAACGCCTAGATATTTGTGTGATCAGGTGAGATGATGAAAGAGAAGGAAACCTTACGTTGTCGTTATATTTAAGTTTTAGAAGAAGGACAGAAACTTCGGCAACATCTTGATCGGGGATTTTGGATGAATCAGGTGCAGGAGCCTAAAGAAATAGTTCAAAACGAGTCAATAAATTTACAGTAAAAGTAAATTTGTGTTTTCCTTCGGGAGTGGGGCCAATCAATACGGAATCGAGCTCCTGGTCAAATTCTTTTGATCCTCCTGAACCAACGTAGACCAATTTCCATTCTAGATCTATTTTTATTTATTAAAGCCTAACAACAAATTGTAGTTACCATCGGGGAGAGTTTCGAAAACTTCAAAAGTGATTTCTAGCTTGAATTCGTCGGTAAATTTCGCTGGATTATTAAGGAAATTGATGGCACAGACGTTGACACGAGATCCCATGGTTCTCTGTATAATTCTCATTAAGAAAAGAAAAATTAAATAATTTAACTCAAATAGCACAAATGAGAACTGAACGCTTTTATGAAAATTATTAACTTTCCCGCCACTGCTTGCGTCCCGGGTCCTGAGACGATATCATACTTGTGGCCGTAAATTTGCATGTCATTGTCATCACTTTGAATTTAAGTTTAGCTTTGGCGCTTTCACTAAATTACATCGAAGCGTTTATTAGCTTATAATGTTATACGCCTACAGTAAGATAATTGAAACATCTGAATAAGCTATTATTAGTCCCAATTATCTCTAGATCGGAAAGAAATCTTCCCTCATTGCTTGAGCCTCTTACAATGAAGATTTCCTTTTTCAGATGGCCGACAATAAAAAGCCAATTGCTGTTGAACCCGTTAAGGCTGGTGAAATAACTGATACGGAAAATTTAGCTCATTTAGCCGCACAGGTATATTCCCATTAACTTTGACAAAAAAATTGCTTTAGGTTGGAGATGGACGCCTATTCAAGATGGATGTTGATTATGCTAATCAAGTGGATGAAGCTCTGCCCAAGGCTGATACCATTGCAAAGACAGGAAAAGTAGTCGAAGCTTTGGATTCTCTTTCGTCTTTGGAGAAGTCAACTCGTCTGGGATCTGACATGAAAAGTAATACTAGAATTGTCCAACACATGGTAAGGCTCCGAGCCCTCGCTTCCCTATTTTTTCTTATGTTTTAAGGTCAAATTATGCTTTGAAGGTCAGAAATGGGATCTGCTAAATGAAACCATTCTTTCCCTATCCAAGAAGCGTCTCATTATTAAAGTCGCTATTGCAAAAATGGTAAGATTCTTCCAATTTTATTTAAACATTTCTCAGGTGAGAGATGCCTGTGATATGGTTGAAAAAATGCCAACGGACGAACTTAGGAATAATCTTATTACTACTTTGAGAGATGTGACAGCTGGAAAGATTTACGTCGAAGTCGAACGCGCTCACCTAACTTCTAGAGTTGTAAAACAGTTGGAATCAGAGGGGAAGCTCGACGAAGCTACTAATTTGCTTTTGGACCTTCAAGTTGAGACATACGGCTCGATGGAAACCCAAGAAAAGGTTGGTTGAAAGCCTCATTTGTCTATCTTTCAGGTTGAATACCTTCTCGAGCAAATGAGAATGTGTTTGGCTCGAAACGATTTCACTCGTGCCAGTATTATTTCCAAGAAGATCAGTACAAAATTCTTTAATAACGAGAAGGAATCAGTTCAAGACCTCAAGATTAAATACTATAATCTAATGATCACAATCGGTCTGACTGAATCGAACTATCTCGATGTTTGTCGCCATTATCGGTACGATATTCGAGTTTATGTCATTCCAGCTTTTAGAGCTATGTATGAGACTCCTAAAATTAAAGACGACAAGGAGAAAGCGAAGGTTGTTCTTCGTTGTGCGGTGCTATATTGCATTCTTTCCAAGCATTCAAACGAGCAATGGGATCTTCTCAACAGAATAGCAATCACTAGAGATTTGGAACAAATTCCAGAATATAAGGTAATTGTTGCCTCTCCTTCAACAAAAACTAAGTTCAGGCGCTTGTTGAGCTCTTTATTACCCAGGAAATCATCTCTTGGAAGAATAAGATCCAAAAGGAACACGAAAAATACCTCACAAAAGGCACCTCAATCTCTCCTGTTACCCCTGTAATTCATCTTTTAAAAAAAATATTTCTTAGGTTTTCGCCCAAAGCAAAGAAGCAGAAAAGCGCTGGCAAGATCTTCATGTCCGAGTTGCTGAGCATAATTTACGAATGATTTCCAAATACTACGTCCAAATCACTTTTGATCGTCTAGCGGAACATTTAGACATGCCTGTTACGGTGAGTAGCAAAATGGGCAAAAAAAACTCATTGTTTTAGGAAACTGAAAACTTCCTTTGTGATATGATTGTGTCTGGAGCTATTCCTGATGCAAAGATCCACAGACCGGAGCGCATTGTGAACTTGAGAGCAAGAAAAGCTCCCATAGAAGAGCTCGACCAGTGGGCTAACAATGTTTCCAAGCTGACCGACACTCTAAACAAGGCAAGTTCGACCCGATTTGTTGTTTTTATACTTAGATTACGGTATTCATAAATCATTTTTCAGGTCTCTCACCTTATTCTGAAAGAACAAATGGTCCATCGTGCTCTCGATTTGACTCAATAACCATACCGGTTGGAATAATTTATTTGTATCTACATCAGATTCACGGACAACAGTAATTTCTTGATTAACATTCTGTACTTTATTGTCAAATGAATCTGTTGATAGCCACTATCAGTTCTATTTTAGTAGTATACAGCCCTCTTTTTCACACCTTTGACGGCTGGCCCCTTTTAGGACCATTGACGTTAGTTCTGATATTGGTGACCAATTTAGGAGGTAGCTTGTAAAACAGACATAAACGCTATCTTAGAGAGAAGAAGAGAGTCGAGAGATAAACGCGTAGTTTCGACGTTAGCAACAGCCAAGAAGACTTCCACGGATGGCCCAGATTGAAATAAGTAAGTCTTTTTCTGTCCAAGAGTCTTACATCCCCAGGAAATGGCAAAGAAAACGAAATACAAACAAGGAATCGCATCATCCGCAATACTCTCAAAGTAAGTCTCATTTTGTTGGCTAAATCTAGCGATCAAATTGAATCATTAGAATGAACAGTAGCTAATTCCGGCAAGCTTATCATCCCAAATCGAACGCCATAAATTATCGCTACAATTCGTTGCTTCAAATGCTAAAGAACAACTTTTCTTGTCTTAGAACTCTTTTATTGCGATGACAAAAGGCTTGTTTTATTTTGTGACAAAATCAAAATTTTGACTACAAAGATTGGTTTCTCTCGAAGATTTTGGTCTCAAAAAGCCTGCGAATTTACGACTTTATGGTTCTTTTTCCTCAAATTCAGCGACATTTTTATGAACGGAACGCCCGCGTTCCCTGTATAGACTACGGTCTCAGATAGAGGTGCAAATGTCCCCATTTGGCTAGTCGTTTTGACACCTCGTAAAATGTCTATGGTCTTTCATTCTTTAGACTGATAGTCTCAAATAGCACCATAAAGTCTAACAAAAATTAGTTTCAATATTGAGCAATGGGTCAAGAATTCTTAGCGTCAAAGATTTAAAAAGCTTCCCGTTATTTTCTCCAGCTTCAAAAGGCCAATTCTATTTTGCAGATAGAGCTGGAGCAGACGACGGGTAGTTCCTCCGATCATGGCTACCATCATCCAAGGCAACTTTCCAGGATCGAGACAACTGCATTATATTGAAAATTGATACGCATATGAATAGAGATCAAGTTTCGCCATTTGGATTCCACTTCGAACTCGACAAAGAAAAATATGAGGCGAAAAAGAAGGCCATCAGACGAGAAAGTTAGTAGACCAAAACGATAAGAGTTAATGAGCCATTTCGTGTGATTGAATAGAGTTCCTGTAGGATGGAATGTCTTGGAATCGTAAAAGGCCCCTCTTAAACTTTTTGGTAGTACTTTAGCTGGCAACTTGATTCGTTATGCAGCCTGCGCACCAATCGCGCGGCGGGACCCATATATTAATTTTTCTCTTCTTTTTTATTATATATCAAATTCTATATGAATTGTTTTAAAAAAAAGATGTAAAAACCATGGAAACCGTTAAAAAAATAAAAAAGAAGAGAAAAATTAATATATGGGTCCCACCGCGCGATTGGTGCGCAGGCTGCATAACGAATCAAGTTGCCAGCTAAAGTACTACCAACTTTTTCAATAAAAAATCTTGCAGAAATATTCAAATGGCTCAGTTGGATAGCCTACTATCATCATAAATTTGGAATCCGCCATTTATTGCTTGTCTTTCTCCTAATTGCCTATGTTTTTGCTGGAGGAGGGATATTCCTAGCTCTAGAAGCCCCAAATGAAATGAAGGCGAGTGTTCCTTATCTCCTTCGTTCCTGCTGTAAATTATTTTTGGGAAGACAGCTGCTTTCAAAGGTTGTTCGCGAGAAAGATAATTTTAAAACGCGTGGTCTACTTTTATAAAACAAGCGGTTACAGGATCTCACAGACACCATAATGCGAATGAATCGCATATTCACCGAAGAAGCTAACGATGTCATAAACATTACTTTAACATATCAGGGTGACATCAGGATGACAAAACTTATGCGAACTCTCAAAGTAATCACCTTGTTGCTTAATTTACAGTATTCTAGGCATATTATAAAGACTTGTTGGATGCAGAGGGACGATTTCACGGCAGTGTGTGGCACAAAGCAGAGAATCTTGATATGAATCTCATGTGGTATTATTCCAGCTCAACATTCTATTGCATGACACTATTTTCAACAATTGGATATGGTGAGTGGGAGTAAAAAGGCTCATAAAGCTGCATCACTTCCTATGAGGGCATTCTTATCTAATATCACCCTGAGAATTGATGGTCATTTAATAGACCAAAGTTGCAAGGAATCCTTTGAGCTTATTGAGACGAAATGATTAAACAACATCACAAATGTGGAAATTCCAAATTAATTATAGGTACAATTGCTCCTCAAACTGTCGCTGGTCGTATCACATCTATAATTTACGCCAGCATTGGAATTCCTTTAATGTTAGTAGTGCTTGGCGACATTGGAGAAGGATTTCAGAACGTTCTGACCCGAATTTATATATTTTTTCTGCTAAAGTACAAGTATTTTTCCTTAGAAATGTAGAGCAAATTTATACAGAAAATTGAGAAAACAAGAGCCTCCGGAAGATTTGGACGAGGTTGTTTTGCCGATTTGGTTGGCCTTGTTTTTAGTAGTTCTCTACCTAGGAGTTTCCACTCTTTTTATTTATTTGTTTGATCACAATGAAGGGAAAATGCCTGGTAAAATTCCAGATTTTTAAACGAAGTTTGTGCATAGGAATTGATGCTGCAAGTGCTTTTTATTTTACTTTTATCAGCTTGACGACAATTGGTCTGGGAGATGTGATGCCTTACAATATCCAGTATTCTCCAATCTTGGCTGCGGTATTTCTTCTCGGACTGGCGTTGATTTCTATTGTGAATACAAGCATTTACGCCCAGTGCTATGATGGATTTTTTACGTTTATTGAAATGATGGAAGCAAAGTTAGAACAAATTCATCGGGCTACTCATCGACCCCATGGACACAAGATATTCCAGGTGAGGACAAAGAAAAACTAGTTTTTGGCTGTGTGAACTCTTGGACAGATAAGCTGCTCCTCCCCCTATTCTAATCCGCTATTTCTATCTCTGTCCTTTTTGTGGAAAGCGCTCTTTTGAGGAGAAAATTGCAGGACCTTGAGCCGGCTATATTGCTTCTCGTTTGCTCATTTCCACGCTTTGGCAATGAGATGAGAGCTGCTGCTATTGAGGGAATTTTGAAGCCAGCACAGCAAAATGGAGATGTTCCCAAGGCTGGAGGCAAAAAACAAGTCACGGTACGTTTTAAAACTCTATTTTTCCTTTTTATTTCTTTCTAAAAAGGCCTTGTACCTAGAAGGCTGGAGATTTAGTTAACGATCTACTAAACTACATGTATTTTCCTTCGTCATCTTATTTTCCTTGAATTTTCTCACGCTCTTTCTTCTTACTTCATAAGAAATAGGATGTGAAAATACTCCCGGAAGTCCAAATCGAACCAAATATTCCGCTCTCAGATGGTGTCTTTTGATAAGTTTGTTCGATTTTCCCTTCTAAAAAGCCCTACTGGCCTTGGAACCTATGCACCCAATCGGATTTCCTATTCTTTTTGAACTCGTTTTTTTGGATTACAGAAACGTGTCTTGTAAATAACTTTTCGACAACAAAACTACAGAAAATGCTAGAATCTACTCTCTTAAAAGAAGAAATATGCGTACAATTTCAGTATTCGACTGTGGTGAGAAAGCGTACGATCTCTTACTCGGGAGAGGATAAGAACGGCGAGGAAAAACCCAAAATGTCTGGACGTCGACGCGCCCCAACAATTGGTGTTTTAGGAGGTCGCGAATTAAGTAAATTCCGGTAGTTCTATTCTTTTTTTAACAAAACAAACTTTAGAAAGCCGAAGCAGGACAAGACTGTTCGGCGGAATTCAGACGCCTCCAAGGCAGCGAATGCCAGACCGATCGCAAGACGAGGTAGTGACGCAACTTCACCGGCAGCCTCGGTCAACTTGGACGAATGGAAGAAATTGTCTAAAAAGGAAGATAAAGTAGAAGAAAAGTCGAAGGATCTCGAGGCAGGAACTGTCGTCCCAGCAAATGTGGATACCGTAGTTCCTGCTGCAACTGAAAATACCGGCGAAGAAAAGGATTTACTTGATTTCTCCGATTTCTATGACGCTATTCCAAGTGGCCAGGTACTCTTTTTGTTTATTGAATTATATTAATTTACAGGAGCCAAACATTACCGTAACGACGGAAGATGAAACTGAAGGTTATTCACAACCCTATGAACAGACCTCAGAAGAAGAGGAAGAAGATGAGGAACCTGAACCATCCAATCGACCTCTGCCATTGATATCCTTGCCAATTCCAAATCAATCCGATGATGACGAAGACGATGATGATGACGATTGGCAACCACCCAATTCGAAATTTGCCAATTTGAATAAGAGAGGATCAGTCTTTGTTCCTCGCGGTCAGTTGGATGATTGCGATGACGAGGATGGAGAAGGTCCGAGCGTGGAGTACATCGATTGATCCAAAATTGCTTTAAAACAAATTCATTGTTCAAAAATGTAATAAATTTCTCGAATCCCACAATTACTTGCAAATTCTGATAGTTTATTGCCACATTTGTACAAAAGCATCACCCGCCTTGTCATTTATCAACGTATGTGCTTCTTACATGCAAAATTTCATCATCTCTTCCTATTTCATCAGGCCAGAGACCCTAAAATGTTGAATTTTGCAAAAAAAAAAAGTTTATAAAGTACCTGCTCCCTTTGTCTTGCTTTGCGATGCACATATTGATCTTGTCTATTCTTGTAGCTCAAAGTTTTGACTGTTTTTTCATCCTTTCCATGGTGAGTTTGTTGCAAGATTTGGTCTCTAGCCTCTCCTGGTCCGATTAAATATTCTGGTTTTGGGTCATCAGGCAAATCTGAGAGATTTTTAAAACTAAATACAAACCAACCGGGAGCATTTAGCCATTCTTTGAGTTGTTGTTCTGATTTTTCTCGATTCAAAGTACGACGGTGAGAAAAATCCTCCCAAATATAGCGCTTAAATGAGTGGGTGGAGGTGGAAGGCTCGTCCATTTCAAGAAGACTCAATGAGAAGAGGCGTTGCCAAGCGCGACAGCAAACGCGCAAACATGGACTTTTTATAGATTCAAAGGGAGCAAAAATCTTAAAGAGAAAGACACTGCTAATACAGTAATAGTCTGCTCAACTTTATTGTTGCTTCTAATTTTTCAAAACTGCAGCAGTGATCATGCGAAGGCCTGTCGCTAGAGAAATAGCTCGATTCTTGATCCAGTTCATCAAGCTAACCTGCATTCATCTTCTTTCCACTGACCGCAAGGAAAACTGCTTCCTGATTTAAATGCTGTGTCTTTTTATTTTATTAATTCTTGTACATCCAGCTTGGAGTTGCATCCCTATTCAAGATCCTGATTTTCCTCGTGAGCTTTCAATTTTTATTGTAAAATGAGTTGCTGATGATTAAAATAGTTTGGAAAAAGAGCTTATTTAAAGAGAATTGTGTGGTGAATTTTCAACAAAAATAGCTAGAAACTAGTCTAGTCCTAGTCGGAAGCATAGTCACCACAAACGGCGCTTACGTGATCTTTGCCATATATCGGGAATCAAACGCGAATCAGGACTTTGCGAAACGATAAGATGGATTGAGTCTTACCGGCTTAGACTGGATCCAATCGATAGATCTGCTAAATTCGATGAATTATTGTATTTGAGATAGAGTTCTAGCTATTATCAATACCTGAGCTTTTATAGCGGTATATGAGATGCTAACAACAACTGAACCTACAACTTCAACTAGTACTACCAGTACAACTTCCACCTCAACTACGACCACAACCACAACCACAACAACGACAACAACCACTGGTAATTTCGAAGAATTTTCAAAGGCTCTTCAGTTTCTTGTAATGCTGGATTTTCTCTCTTTATGGGCTATTGCTACATTGTAGTTAGATCTGCTGCAAATTGGTATAATGCTCAAACTGGATGCTCGAATTTGGGAGCTCAATTGGCATCAATTCACAGTGATGCAGAGAATGACTATATCATTAGTACTTATTTATTTTATTTATCTAGAAATGCACATAGGCCTAGCTACAACTGGTGGCCCAGTTGGAAGTTACACTCAATTTACGTGGATTGATCAGATGAGACCCGCTTTTGGAAATGCTTATACAAACGCTGATGGAACTCCGACTGATTATGATAGAAAAGGTGCTCTTAACGATTTAAGGCTCAGAGCCAGTTGTATTTTTGTAAGTTTTTAGGTGGAAAAACAAATTCAAATTGCAGTTGATTCAAGACCCAGGAGCAGGAACTGTTGGTACTTGGTCTGATGCGTACTGTACAGACGTTTTGATGCAATATGCTTGTAAATATATGTTGCCTGTGGGATAGATTTTTATTTTAATGTAATGCATTGACGCAAGTACAATATATATGTATAATTGTCCTCGTGATGTAAATAGTCTCGCAGATGGCCATATTTCATCAGGAGGAGGGAATTGATGCAAAATCTGCCAGATTTCAAAACTCTTCTCTAGAGAAACACTTTAGCTAGAATATTTTCTTATTATAAAGTCTACCACCTCTCAATTTGTTTTTAGCCATGACTATCCCAACTTATGAGCAATTTAGCTGTTTTGCCTTTGATTCAACTGATTTCTCAAGAAATAAGGCCTTGACTAGGTCTCAGTAAGTCTCGGACTTAAAAGAAGCCGAGGCCGTATCCTTGAATTACTGTACTTTTTGACTTTAAAAGGGATATTTATCAGTCGATTGGTATCGCTCTATTCCACCTCCTAGAATCTTCTTCATTAAGTTGGTTTTTTTCCATTTTTGAGACAAGTTCGCAATCGTTCAAAAATCAAAGGTGTTTTCTCCTTGTATACAGTTATAAAAGCCATAAAATAAACAAAACTATATTGTTCTGGCCTTATCTTCTCATTCTGCAATTACGTACTACTCTCCTTGACCATTTATAGCAGCGGGATGGCTTTAAATATGGACGAGAGCAATAGACTCGCCACGCCAACCGCTGCGATTTGTTTATTGATGCTCCCAGCGGCCTGTTTACTGTCCTTTTTGTTCTTTTCCTTCCTTGGTTGAAAAAAATATTAAAATATAATTTTCAGCCATGATTATGGCCAATGACCAAGAGAAGGGGATAATTCCAGCAGATGCTTCCGTAGGTGCTGTGCCGGCAGCTAAAGCGAGTACATCTGGCGAGACATCTGGTCCAAAGGAGGTTGAGGAACAGCCGCTATTACAACCAGAAAAGGAAGCCGCTCGTCTCCTCAACCCATCAAGTCAAAAAGTTCCCAAAGTAAGTGCCAAATTTTCTCAAGGGGAATGTGCCGATACGAAGAAATTAGACTTGTCAAAATCCTTGAAAACTCTCTCATTCTGATTCTAAAAAGTTTCTTACTCGGTCATGGAGGACAGTAGTCGACTTTTAACAAGCGAGGATGAGCGTCCTTCTTCGACGGAAAAAAGTGAATCGACTGAAAGCGAGATTAGCGAGAGCAGCAAACACGTACATGTAGGTCTCTTTGAATCCCAAGCCCAAATTCATCTATTTTTAAATAGCCCTAGTCTGTGATGCAAAATAATCCAATCTCCTTCCTGCCGTTTCCAATTTGCATCACTCCCTCCACTCTCCCTAGCCAGTGGTCAACGCGACAAAATTTCTTTCGCCCGCGAGCAATGGATTTTTAACCAAATGACCTCTGTCAGCTGTTGCTACTGGCCTCTCTCAGCTTTCTGTTTTAGCCCAAGCTGAATCTAATTGAAAGCTTCTGTGTTTTTCGCGGATATTTGGCCACCATTGGTGGGAATGTTTGTGTAATTTTAGCCATGGAGACTCTCGTTTTTCACTACAATCCAATTCCCCGCCAATGACCATTTCCCTATAAGAATCAGCCAAAAAGTTGAGTATCCCACCAGGAAATTAGTGCTATTTGCACGTCGACCAGAATATCACATAAGTACCTGGTCTCCCGCTTATCTTTCTCTCCAAGTAGTAGTCCAATATCAGATATGATTGACAGCCTTTCTACTGTTTGTTCAGATAGAAGAAGCCTAGCTGCTGGCCCCGTGAACGAATCGTAAATATGTACACGTGGAGGGGATTATTTTTCCCATGGCACCTTCCTTCTTTTTACAACTGCTCTTTTGGCATTTCGGGTTGAAAGAGCGGGTCGATAGCAAGAGTGACCTGATTATTTGGATTAGCATACAGAAACAGCGCGATAAGCCTTGGTCAGAGTGAACCGCAGGGCTATAATTCATTGGATTTTATCGACTTTTCATAGAAAAACAAGCAGAAATCGTTGGATTTTAGTTGATTGGATAATTGTAAATTTGATATATAATAAAAAGTAAATTGCATTTTTAAAAAAGCTTTGGATGGGTATATGAATCCCCCGCAATAAAAATGAAGAGAAGTGTTTGTTTCCAGCAGCAGGAGATTGCCATTTTTCATGCGCCTCTCTGACCGCTATCGACCTTGTGTCGGGTTGCCACTTGAAACTGTCCATTCCATCTCATCATATCCACTCCAGCGCGACGATCTATCTTTTGGCTCACGCGTGGGCATGTTGTCAGTGTTCACACATGCTGGCAGTCTCTCTCTCTCCCTCTCTCTCATCTGACTTTGAATATTATCGTCTTGGAGTTCACATGTTCCTCACAAAAACGATCTTATCGCGAGTTATAAGCGCCTTTAAAAGAATCTTTTCGCCTCCCTGATGCTTGATAGAACAGACATTCTTTCTTCTAAGCACTCTCATGAGCCGTTAAAAGAGAACTTTTGACCTTTTGCCATTGGGAATTTGTCCGGACGAAAACTAGTTCTCTCGGATTTGGTTGTTGCAGAGAGTCTCTGTTGATATTTACCACTTGTTTTCCGGAAAAACTTTTCAGCATTCGGCTTTTGTCAATTCCCATCTTGCGACAACAGCGATTGCCACACTATCGCAAAATTGTATGATTTCTGGTGTTCCAAAGAACTTTTCATTTTCTGTGCGAACAGAAGTTGGTTCCTTTTGTCTCCTCGACACTACTAAAGCCACCCGCTGTGTGAACTAGTATTTTATTTCATTCCAATACTGTAGGAACCTGTAAACGAGACGGTCTCTCCTTCCATTTTCTCTTTCTCCTCTAGCCCTCGAAAGATTGAATCCTTGTAGAGATGGGACAAATAGACCAGGAGCAGAGCGTTCCCCTTCAAGGACAGCAGAAAAAGGTGCCGAATGTGAGTTAAATGCTGCAAGACGCTTTTAAAAAACGTCTCGCTATTGTCTTTGGGAAAAGCAGAGAAGAAAGCAAGAAAGTGAATAATAATGCAACCATTGCAGGGTCGTTTGACGCCAATCTTGGCCTTTTCCGTCTTCGTGGTGACACTCGCCTCTTTCCAGTTTGGCTACCATATCGGATGCGTTAACGCGCCTCAAAAGGTGAGATTTTTAATTTTTGGCCAAAAATAAACAAAGATTGGGGGGAATTTTATTTGTTGAAAGAACCACGTGGAGACAGGTGGTGATCTGGGCGCTGAAAAAGTTGAACGAGCGGGCGGGATCTGATCATCGAAATATATATATTATTGAGAAACTTGCAGGTCATTACGGCATGGCTGAGGAAATCACACCAAGATCTTTTCGGAACGAAATTGAGCGATAAGGCGGCGGATTTGATCTGGTCGGTGGCTATTGCCGTCTTCCCCTTTGGAGGCATGTTCGGAGCTCTGGCAAGCGGCTGGCTAGCAGATAAAGTTGGACGACGTGGTGGACTCTTCTACAATAATCTTTTCGCTTTCGCAGCAGCAGCTCTTCTCAGTCTTGCTAAATCTGCCAATGCCTACCCGATGATTATTATTGGTCGCTTCGTTATTGGGCTGAATTGTGGTCTGTTCTTCCCACATATTGTCCACTAAAACATTTCAGGACTTTCAACCGGACTGGTGCCGATGTATTTGACCGAAGTTTCGCCCATCAATCTTCGCGGAATGATTGGCTCTGTCCATCAGTTGATGGTTACTGTAGCCATTCTCTTCTCTCAAATTCTCGGTTTGCTGCTAGGAACGGAAGATCGTTGGCCCTACATTTTTGCCTTTACTGTCGTGCCCGCCGCCATTCAAGTTTGCACATTGTGGATTTGCCCCGAAACACCAAAATACTCGCTGGCCATCAAGGGAGATAACGAACGCGCTGAGAAGGATCTCAAGAGATTACGTGGAGTTGACGATGTAAGTTTCACATAAAAATATAAATTAAAAAATTACAGGTTTCAATTGAATTAGACAACATGAAAGAGCAAGTAGCCGCTGCAGCGAACGTGGAGAAGCCCTCGATGGCTTCAATGTTCCGTAGCCCTCTGCTTTGGCCGATGGTCATCGCCATTATGATGATGCTCTCCCAACAACTCTCTGGAATCAACGTCGCCATGTTTTACTCGACTAAGATCTTCAACAATGCTGGACTGAATGATGAACAAGCCACCTATGCTACCATCAGCATGGGAACTATTAATGTATTGATGACTTTAGTCGCCATCTGGCTGGTTGATCATCCAAAATTCGGAAGAAGAAGCCTTCACATCGGAGGAATGGTTGGCATGTTCTTCTCCACCATCGCTCTTGTTATTGTCCTCACCGTTCAAAAGAGCACTCAAGAAGCTTGGACTTCCTATGCCGCCATCGCCCTGGTTCTTCTCTTTGTCATTGGATTTGCTGTGGGGCCCGGTAGGTTATAAACTTTATCAGTTGAATACCCTTCAGGACCAATTCCTTGGTTCTTCGTCTCAGAAATCTTCCCTTCGTCGGCTCTTGGAAACGCGACATCAATTGCCTGTATGGTCAACTGGACTGCCAACTTGTTGGTTGGCTTGCTCTTCCTCCCGATTAATGTAAATCGCAACGTCTCAGCAAAAAAATAATAATCGTTTTAGAACGCAATCGGCCAGTTCTCTTTCCTGATCTTTACCGCCTTCCTTGGATTCTTCATCTTCTTCACATGGCGATTTGTGCCGGAGACGAAGGGCAAGACGGTCGAAGAAATTCAAGCCGGCTTCGAGAAGAAGCGATAGAATAAATTTAACTACATCTTTGTTTTGTCTCGCCCGCCGTATTTCGAGCTTTAATCAGGACTTTGTTTTTTTTCTTAGAATTAATAAATGAATACACAATAAAATCTTTATTTGAGAGACATTGAGAAGTGAAGATTCATACTAGCGGTTAAAGGCACCATCCGTACCCGTAGGAGCCACAATTCGTAAGATTTTTCTTAGTCGGCAGCGCTGCAGACGAGAGTCTGTTTTGAGAGGCCGATAGTAGGAAGGGGAGCATCTGATGCGGATTGTCTCCGTCGCGGACAACCTCGATTCTTCGCCAAAACTCTCCAACTTCGAAATGTTACCTGGAAGAATTTTAAATCTCAAGGGAAAGAAACAAACCTCAAGAGCAATTGCGCCGGCAGCACATTCAAATAGCCCATAAATACTGGCATAAAAGTATTGCGTGATGAGAGTTGGCGATAATAGAACCGTCAGTGAGACTAAATCCCGTTAATAAGAAAGAAGAAGCAAGTTAATTACTTGAAGAAAGTGTGGCTATCCGTATTGATTTGACGATTAAATAAGGTAGAAAAAATCGGGGTTTCTTTTGGCAAAGAGCCTTCGAATGAACTACTTGAAGACTGATAGCCAAGCAGAGGCCGGTAATAAGGAAGAAGGCAAAAACCGATGCGGCCCAGATCAAAGAAACTGATTTTTTGTTATTGAGATTGATAGAGGCTACCTGTCGGAACTCCGCGTAAAATTGCGTGAAGAAATACGTTTCCACTAACGAGCAAAGGTGCGCAAATCCACGCAGCTTCCTGGAAAAATTTAATATTTAAGCCACACGGTTCAAGTTCTCTATAGTAATAAAAGACTTGCTTGCAAGTAGATAATGACAAAAATAGTATGGAGACTAGCGATGGCCTGATCGGTCATGGCATCGCGGCCCGGCTTCTTCTCACTGCTAGACGACAAGTTGACTCGTTTTTTTCTATCTGGAAAATAATCTTCGTCCATTATGGAAAAAGAACGAAAATCAGCTGTAATCAAGAGCCATTCACAATTGAGAGTAAACAAGGGGCAGGGAGAGAAGGAGAGAGGGAAAAAGAGTGAACCACTGCAACTGACAGCTTCCGGGATACCTGGATACGCGATTGAATATTTTGACGATAGCGTGATATTGCTTAGCTTTGATTTTACCTCTAGTCTCAAGGCTGAGACTGAAAGTAGGAGATAGACGGGGAGTTAATGGACTGAAACTGAAGCAAAGCTCTTATTTTAAGGATTAAGGAGAGTAATATGGAAAATCGTACGAGGATTGACTTTTGTAGCTTCAAAGGATAACAGGATCATTATGTAGCTAGCAATTAGAAACAAGCGAATGTTTTTGATAAGAACTCAACAAAAAAATCCTTGCCTCATCAAAATCTGCAAAAAGAGCTGGGTTGATTACTCCCTTCCCGACCCTGGTATTCGCCGGAAGTTTTCACCTTTTCCCCCTCTATCCACTATGCATATCAAATATCCTTCCTTGCCCCAACCAACTACCAAAAAAGAGGGCAAGCACACTCAATTTGATGCTATTAACAGCAGTGCTCCCGTTTAATAATTCATCTGCTTCAATTCTCCTATTTCGATTCTTCGAAGAGAGAATAATCGAAATTTATCAAGAGGCCAACAAACTAAAAAGTAGAAAAGAGAGTAATTTTCGAAAAGAAGCGGTCATTGATCCCAAAATATTTTGTGAAATGATGCATGCGGTAATAAGCGCACATAGAAATTATAGCTGGAGGATCAAAATTCAGAGGGAGAGAGTCGAGGGAGAAAGTACAAAATTTGAAGGATAAGAGGTCAGATGGGCGAGAGTCAGGTGCGACATCTCTCGCAGTCGAAGGTCAATTTTATTGATAGGACTACTACAAAAAAGAGTCTAGAATGAGACTGATAAATACGATAAAATAATGCGCTCTACTTCAAAATCTCGGAAAAAGCATAGCAAGTAAATTAAAAATTAATTAGCTTTTGGAGCGGAAATTCATAGAAAAAGAAAAGAGTGTAATTGCGGTTAAGATAACTTTAGCTACATGGCTTACACTACGCAGGATAACTGATTGCCTGCTGTTCTGAACTCCGCAACAGCTAACAACCCGAGCGACCAGCTGGGAGGAATGTTTACTCTATCCTCATTTTGTGCTCATTTCAGCCAAGAAAATGAGAACAAAGGTAGCAAAGAAATTGAAGAATTTGGGAGGAAGAGGAGAGAGTGAGAGAGAGTCTGCTGTATACAGTAGGGCGAGTGGGTGAGGGGGCGGAAGAGCAGGCAATTTCGACCAAAAACGGGGGAAGAGGAGAGGCGAGCGCGAGGATAGGAGGGCAAGGGAACGGACGCCTACCCAAAAGCTGATTCCAATTTTCAGAGTAGCCTTTCTAATGAAATCTAGTGAAGTCTAGACAAGATCCTGACGTTTTTTTTAAAAATAAAAGTCGCTCGGAAGTTTAAATAATTTCTATTTTGTAAGTTGTTTTCTCAATTTCATTCTCAGTTTTCAGCATTCGTAAAGTTCAGACAAGCCTTTGAAGCGGACAGATCGTCCTGCGAAGTAAATTAGCTGTAGTCATGTTCGACGTCAGCCAGTGCCGGGGGACAATTGGAAGGTTTCTTCTTCGAGGGGAGGATCGTCCCTTCATTCGAAGTCCTAGACAAAGGGTCTCACCCGGCTCAAAGAGTGGGCAAACAAAATGTGTCACAGGGATTCCCTACTTCCTCCCAAAATCTTATGGGTAAGTTCTTTTGTGGCTTTCAGAAAGCACCTCCCCCATGATGTGATCAATTCTTATCTGATCGTGGAAACGAAGAGGTCGTGATAAGAGACAGCCAGGTTCTTCTTTTTCTAAAAAGAGCGGCCATCAGCAGCCTTGTTAATGCTTCAAGATTGATCTTTCCATGTAGGTTTATGCATTTTTCTCTAAAAAAAAATACCAGGTCAACGCTGTCCTCTGGACGGGATGACTCAAGAAGTTCATCAGTCTCGTTTTCCGATGTCACTGAGAGGGAACGGCGGGCCAGGTGAGGACAGATTTTATTGGAGGTTGGCTTATTTTTCTTTTTATTAAGTTACTCTTGATGATACTCCTTTCTGAACCGTAAAATCTCTATTAGACTCTCATAATATACGAAAATTAAGTTTAAATCTTACTCTGAAATTAAAAAAGTCACAATTTTTGGAAAAACTGACGCCAGGAAATCTTTCTTCCCCAACCTTTGGAAACTATAATCTGTTTGTGCATATTATCTCTCAGAATTTTAAAGAAATATTCAATTATCGTAATATTTTACTAAAAAATAAGCATTTAAAAATTGATTTTAAAGAGAAGTGAAGATCGAATCAAGTAGATTTCAGTAAGAAAATCAAAGGAAAATGCAAAATTGTGGAAAATTAACGGCTATTTTTATCTTTGTTTTGTGCAAACTTCCTCTTTCTGGTAATCGTAAAAATTAGAAACGCGCTTTCGGATGCATTTGAAGCAAAAGAGCGAAAACCGCGAAACAATTTATAGCGAGGTAGCTGAGTGTTTGTCGAAAAGATAAGGGCTAAGACTACATGTAGCCAATTTCCCTTTTTTGGATGCTTCTCTTTCTGACTTCTCCCCCCAAAAACTGGCCATTTGAGGACACTTTTATTCGGCTCTTAAAAAGGCACTAAATTCTAGTTTACTCCGACAGTCGCATAAATAAAACCGCCTCGAGTTCAAGCCGACAGAGGTGATAAGAAGCCGATTGATTTTCTCGTGATTCATCAATTTTCTAGCCTAATCTCTTTTGCTGCCTGCCGGTGATAAGATTTTTTTTCTTCTTGGGGAATGTTGAGAAAATAATTCCAGATTTCCTTCTCTCCGACTCGATCCTCAAGAATTCGTTAGTCCTGGCTATAGCGAACCGGCTCCTAGATTCCCTCAAAGACGGCCAAGTGAAGTCTACGCCAAGCTTACAGTAACTGGTTAGTTTTTTCTAAACTTTCTTGTCTTCTTTCTAGCTTTTAGTCAAAAATTTCCAGAGAGAGTCTGGTATTGGCTGTGTGGGATCTCCAAAAAAGTATGGCTAATCGGCGGTGGAATTGTGCTCCTCTTTCTGACAATAATAATAGTTGGTGTGATTTTGATCTTCGTCCTTCCTCAACATAACAACACGGGTGATGCCTACAGTCAAGGACCGTATACTCATTCGCCTCCTGCTTCTACTTCTCCAACCCCGGCACCGCCCTTCCCTTATCCTAAGATCATCAACACTTTGACGGAAGCCAAATGGTTTCCAATCGGCTTCATGGAATCGGTTGTGCCGGACACAAGGGGCTACGACTATCGAGGGAGGTAAGTTCGATTGGTTCTTGAACTTCGCGACGGCTTAGGGCCTTATCAGAACGATGTTCTTTTTTCAGTATCCTGGCTTATAACAGCACTGCAACTTATCTAATTCGCAACTCCACCCATTGGCTGCCGTTGCCCAACATTAGCGAGCCGACTGACTGTGAAGGTTGTAAACTTCTGGCCGCAACGGATAACTGTCTTCATAGAGGAGTTTGCAACAACAATGAAAGCATTTTCTGCTGTCAGAATTGTACAATTGTATGCAATTTCAAATACAAACTAAATCAATCAGGCGGAACAAGTTTGTTTAATTCATGGGAGCTCCATTACAACAGCAGGGGAGAACATCGAATGGAGGGTATCCAGCGATGGAAATCAGCTCATGTTGACCAATGCTTTTGACATCGAGAGTCTGGCAGCCATCCAAGTGAGTACAAAGGTTGAATTTATGATGATTAGTTTTTAAGAGGAAGGTGGGGGTAGAGCGAGAGATAGGGACCTAATTTATGAGATCGTTTTTGAAAGTAGACTTTAGTCAAAAAATACAAAACCGTAATTCCAAAAGAAATCTAACTCTTCCAGACAACAAGAGCTAATGGGACGACTTCCTTCAAGATTGGTCCATTAAAGTTCGTTCAAATACCACCCAAAGATACGAAGTCCTCTTTGACTCTGGATCCAAATTTCTCCAATGTGACTGATCTCGTCATTTGGATCAACACCACTGGCTTTCTTATGGTCCAATACGAAGGGACAAACTATCCAATAGATTTGGGACTCAGTGGAGCTGTCTATACCATCGACACTTGGGCCTTTCAATCTCATGCATTGATAGCTGTTGTACAAGAGGCCAGTTTCGAGATAGTGCGAATCAACCTTCAAAACGATTGTATCTCAAAAATGCCGGCTAGTCTACGGTACTCCTTTGACGGAACATGGAAAGGTTCTTTCTGGGCTGAGGATAACTATTATCTTTGGTATAATGACAACCGTGGTATCGATGGCATCTCACTAGTGCGGTATGGCTTTGATTGGCCAACAGATGGACCAATCTGTCCTTATAATATTACCACAACGCGATAGCTTTATTTTTGGTGTATTCTTCGGGTATTTCAAAAGCATAATCTGTATCTGTGCTGTTATGAACGAGTGGCTCAATAAAGATTTTTATTCAGAAATCCAGAAAATGAGTCCTGGGCAGGACAAATTCCCAATACTGCATTACGACATAAGCTGCTAAGATATGGAAAATTACCATAACGCCTGAAAGGCAATTAAAATAATCAGGATCTTCTTGGCTAAACTTGGTAGTTATATTGTTATAGACGTCATTACCTTTGACGGTTTCTTCTAGCCATTCTGCTGCTTTTCTATAGCGTGGACAAAATAATTAAATCCAGCACTAAGGCATAAAACAGTTAGAGTAAAGAACCAAATGGGGAGAAACTGCAAAAAAGGCTGAGAATTCAAAGTAGACTTACTTCGAATATGATAACATAAAATTTAAGTGCAAAGCTTCTAAATTTTTTTTTCCCAAATAAGCCATAAGCTAAAAGAGTAACACCAATTGTATTAAAAATGAGTGCAGAGATATACGGAATGGCATCTTTTGCCAAAAGTATTGAATTAATCATCTCGGCGACGTAGAATCCTTGCCAAAGGAGATTGAAAACCAGGACAATAATGGAGGAAATGAAGAAGTATCGTTGGCTAGAGGGAGGTTGAGCTTCTTCTGTGGCAGGAATAAGAGGAACTGTGTCTGGCTCGGAGACAATTGGGTCCATTTCAGATTGTTGAGGTAAAGTAGCGCTCTTTTTAACTACTTGGTGAGCAAACTAGCATAAAATAAATAGATTCAGCCGGCTAATTTCAAATCGATGTTTAAAATATTTGTCTCCAATCCCATTAAATGACAAACTGCTGGAAAAGAAGAAAAGTTTATCCTATAGTCTGTTCATAAAAAAGACGACATCCTTCATATCCAAGAAAGGGGTTTTTGAGGTGAGATCCATTTTATCCTTTAAGAAAGGCCTTTAATACATTTTAGGATAAAAATGGGTCACGCCGCGATACCCCTTTTTTGGATACGAAGGATGTCGTCTTTTTTTTTAATGAACAGACTATAAAACCATCCAAAAATTGATTTATAAAACCAGTTGTTTCTCTCCCTCACAGCTGATTACGAAACAGCTGGAAATGCACCCTATGCGAGCCATTGATCATGCCCGCCTCACACGCGGTAGTCGCCAGGAGAGAGAGAGAGTACACAAACTGTTCCCCTCTTTCTCAAACATGACGTCGAGCTTCTTGTTCTCTTGTTTTTTGTTCTCTATCGAAAGACTATCCTTCTTATAAATTTCTCGAAAAATTGGCTATAATTTGACTCTCTTGTTTATTCAACTTGCGTCATTGATCACACATTCGCTTTCATTCCCTGGGAGCCGAGAGTTTTCTCCCGTTTCCATGACTTCCTGATTCATTTTCTCACTAATCTCAGTATCGGCATTTCAGAGATGGAAATTGCGCCGCTCTTTGAGGAAGCTTACTGTAAATTGACAGGAGATGAGTTGATTATTAAGACGTTTTATTTCCCAACTGGTCAAAATAAGGTATCTTTGACTGAATATTAGTCGAAAATTCACTTACAGAACGTAAATGTAAAGCTAATTAAGGGAGTCTATTTTGAGCAACAACAGATGTGGAAGCATTGTGGAAAAGTAAAGGTATTATTGATAGTCTGCTCTGATTGTTTTCAAGGGCTGGGGGATGAGCTTCTCACCGTGCTGGTGGGCGTGCGATATTCGTAGAGGCTGGCATGCTAAAGGCGATGGAACTTTTTATAATGTGGTGATTGACTGTGGAGAGAAGACGTACAAGGGCTTTACCGTTATGGACATCAATTCATTTGTCAACGAGATCAAGAAAGTTATCCATCCGGAGGCAGTAGTGGCAGGCAATTTTCCCTTCTGATTAACTATTCCCCCCCAACTGGTCTTTTTTTACATAATATTTACTGGAATAATAAATCTCTGTTAGAACCTTTGAACAACACGTAATTTGACTAGGCAAATAGAGAACAAATCTATTTTGAAATCTCATGGCACACTTCTAATAGACAGGCAACAGACCAGGCTTGAGCTGCACAACTGGCTGGACATTCTGCGCCATTTTCCTGGGTCAATTCAGGGAGGGATCTCCACGGCGAGTTCTAAAGATACTTTGTTTAAAAAAAGTAGTGATAAAAATTGCCTGAATATGGGCCCAATAATTGCCTAATTTCCTTCGAACTTCTCTAAGAGCTTTGGTCCAGAATTCTCCTCCCAATTTCCGGCCAACCACTAGTCGGGCTTTCAAGTAAAAGCCGGCAACCCAGACCCACTCAGGTCCTTGATGATAATTCCAGCCATGAGCTGTCTTTTTCTCTGTTCCTTGATCATTATTATTGTAGAATCCATTATAGGACCAATCACTGAAAAAAAAATAAGAGACGAGGAGAGTAAGCCCTATGCTGTTTTGTTGAATGTTCCTTTGCTGTGACTATTCCCCCAAGGGGTTCCTCTTTTAGGAGGGACACTTTCTGCCACTGGTCCAGGGACTTTCGCTCACAGTTATTCAGCCACAAGGGCTGGTGAGTGACTGCGAGTATTCGTCTTGCCGTCTCCTACCGCGCGTGACGCGGCTAGCCTGCCTATATAGACCGTTGTGCACTGGCTGCCGAGAGTCTACGGGTGCCAGTTGGTCACTTACCTTGGATCAAGCGTTTTTATTCCCAAAGGGCCGAGTAGTACATCCCTCACTGTGTCCAAGACTTTCCAAGAAGTTTTTGGATCAATTATTTCTGGATCCTAAAAGCCATTTTTTGGAACAATTTTCTAAAGAATCTACCGTAGCCAGGGCGATTACCAGATTGCAGCGGAGTTGGAAATCTGTATATCCTGCACTCGATCCAACACTGTCTTTGATAATTTGCCGTCGATTCACAAATTTTTCTTGAGAATTTTCATCAACATAATAGAACTTTTTAAAGTTTTCTCGGATCTTCCTAGACCAATCGTACCAAGACCAGGTGACTCCTTCTAAAACATAGCTCATTGATTTTTTTCTTTAAAAGTATAACCATAACTAACTCCGACAGTTGAAAGCCAGCCATTTTGATGCCAATTTCCCATCTCTCCTAAAGCGAAGGAGGCCAGTCCTTGTAATTCAACAGCCGCTCCATCGCGAGGAGTTGCCGGTTCACCTTTATTCCCAGCAGTTTGGCTACTTCCCATTTTGTCCATCCAAGTTCCACAGTTCCACTGATTTCCGCCGTAGATAAAACCAGTCTCCTTGTCTACATACGCAGAGACATTGAACCCATCATCCTGCATGTGCTCGTCAATCTGATGTCCAGCATTTCGTTCTCGGAAAGAGATTCCTTCAAAATGTCTCTGTAGTGCTTCGACAATTACATCAACAAGTGGTTGTTCTTTCTCTTCTTGTAAAAACTGTGCAGCATCTGTAACGTACAGCATTCTAACAGGTTCTTCCAAAATTCCTTTGCCATCTGGAGCTAGCTGGACATAGCGAACAATAGAAACCAGCCAGAACCATATTGCATCGCGACAATTGTATCTTGCACCTTTTCCTTCAGCTAATAAATTAGGAATTAGTCCATGTCTCAGACAGCCGGCAAAGGAAAGAATAACTTTCTTTGCATCTTCAAATCTTCCCGTAACAAGGAGGCAACCCGGCAGGGCAATGAATGTATCTCTTCCCCAGTTCCTCCAAATTCCTGTCGAGAAATGTGGCAGCCCAGCAGCAATGGAAAGTGCTGGATTTTCTCCAAGACTTGTCGAAATGGGCGCTAATTCAGCTCCTCTAACAAATCCAGTAAAAGAGACAGAGGAAAGAAGAAGAGCTTGGACGAAAGCTGAAGCAGTAGAAGAAGTGGAGAGTTTCACTAGTAGTGCTTCTTTTGTTCTGCGATAGAGGTAAGAAATGCTCGCTTCGAAATAACAAGGGCGAAGGTAATAAGGAATATTTTTGAGGTGATCCAATACTTTTTGGAATAAATCAGCCATCTAAAAAGCAATAAATAACAAAAAAAACACAAACCTTTTCCAATCCATTATATTTCCTCAATCTCCCATAGACATATTCGGCTAGCCAAGTACCATCCCTTAGATTTTGGCACAATGGATGGCCAAGATCATTATTGTCTCTAATCTTCTCCAGCACGGGAATTAATCCTTGCAGACCACAGTAGACAAATCTTCCAAAATTGGGGACATCGTACGATCCCTGGTCAATATTTATATGTTCTTCTTCTTCACAAGTAAATAGAAGGCGGTTATAATCGAGAAGAGAAAGAGAAGATAGCTCCTGAACAATTTCTGAAGTATTTAAGTATACAAGAAAGAAAAAGACCAACCGTGATCTAAAGGAGTATCGATTTTAAAAATGAGTGAATGGATAGCATTAATAGCATCATGATGAGTATCATCCAGCCGAATTTTGAACCCTATCACCGCTCCGCTCGGCAAATTTGTCAATTCGATATAGCCTTGTCTTCCACCATGCAGTTCACACATTGTTCCCTTTTCTGGCTCCAAATGCTCGCGAATTTCAACTCCATAGTTATTCAATCCTTGAAGAAATTCACTTGATTCTGTTTGGTTGAATTATCTCGAGAAGAATATTCTAACCTGGTTCCCATTCGGAACTGCCTTCAATGGTTCTCATTTCAAAGAGAATCTCCTCCAAAACTCCTCCTACTGGAATGTGTTTTAAGTAGGCTCTTCCATGGTTGATGTCGTTGAAAGCAGTATGAGAAACAACTATTACGGTAGAATGAGTTATTGGATTGTGCCGAGTTACGGCGACAATATCTGAGCTCATTTGATCTACAAACACCTAAAATGTTTTTGAAAAGTAAGAAAAACCAAGTCTAGTCACCTCTGTATAATGTTCTTTAGCCAATTGGGCGTGCAGCTTGTTCAAAACTTTCCTAGCAGATGTTATTCCACTGCTCTCGTTCATCTCTTTCTCCCATCGTGCATAAGGTCTCTTTTCTGTGACGACGTGAATCTAGAATTCCGTTGCTAGCAAATAAAAAAACATACAGCATGTCTGACTAATTCGTCATATCCTCTTGTCGAGCCGACTGCGCAAGAAGCCATCGAAAGCATGGCAGCGGTTGGCAGAAGATCGAAGGCTGAACGAGTATGAATGGGCGTTGGATTATCGTGGCTCTGATCCAAGAAAAGAGCGTGGGCAATGGAAGCTGAAGCTGGACGTTCGGATTTTTGGATCATAGCTCCAACACAATCGCCTCCATAGCGGTAGACAAGACGGCCTTGCTCATGGCTATCTCCGGCAGATTGCGCTTCTAAGCGTATGGAGAGAGTAAAAGGAAAAAGTAAAGACTAACCACGAATTAGAGAGGATATTCCCAGCCTATTCACAAACATATTATCTAGATGTTCAGAACCAGTGAAGAGCTCGGCGAAGACGTATAAATCTGGTTGGATTTCTCTTGCGGCCAGAAGGAGATATTCGGCAACGTGGATAGGTGTTCCATGGGCATTGTCAATTCTCAAACCATAGAACATAGCAGCACATTTTTGTCTATATTTTGCTATGGCTTCAGATTGATTCAGACCTACGTGTATTCTTTCATAAAATCCCAGAGAAATGGACAATCTGCAGGATTTTCCCCATAATTCAGTTTTACCGAGTCGCCCCAACAAACCAGCTCTCGTCGAAGATAGACTTCAGAATCAGAAAGGGCGAAATTCTTCAGTGGATTGTCACACATCACCCAGCCATTGAAAGCCATCAAGTGCTTTGATTTTTCATCATCAAACGCTAGTTTTTCATCCTCTTCCCATCCTTTGTCCTCTTCCAGATGAAGGAAATAGCTAAAGAAAATTAAAATCGAATAAAATATAGGAGAGGAAAATTCTCACTCGCAAGTTAGTGGCTCCTTATCCGTGACGGCTCCTTTCCTTGGACCATGGTCAGCCACTCTTTCGTAAGTCATATGTCCAATCATAGCATTCATTCCCGTCATTAAAATATTCCAAGATTTTTTACCACCTAAACTATCTATTTTGGTCTATTTGTCTACCTACCTTCAATATTTAAATATTCTAGATGAGCTCTAAACAAATCTACGCATTTTCTAACTCTTTCGTCCTCTGTTCCTGAATCTCCTCTAAATTTTTGTTCAGTTAGTTGTATAATTCGTTACCTATTGAAGATTCTATTGGCTAGTTTCAGATCGACGCTACAGCCAAACCTTCTCCAATTTGGATCCTGCACCATGGGGAGGTTTTCATTCAATGGCTCTTGAGCTGGACCAGCTTTGCATAATTCTTCAAATTGAGGCACAAATTTCTCAACATCAACGTTGAAAAATTCGTGAAGCTTGGATTTTGGAAGGACTTCTGTTCTTAGAACATATTCTATTGCGTTTATGTGATGGTTGCTATCGACTATTTTGGGAATTCCTCTACTTTCCCAAATTCCTTCAGATACTTCTTTTGAGAAATAATGGTAAACTCTAGAGATTTTGGAAGAAATATATTGCTAGCTTTACCTGTCTACTACATATGCCGGCCGAAGGTGTGGTGAATTGCGGCAGTTATAAGCACTTTCTGGGTGTTCCTGGGGTACATATTTTTTAAAGTTTTTATATTGAAATTACCTGTAGCCAGTCGGCATTTTTAGCAGCATGATTCCAGACCACGTCTTGAACCGTTAGAACTCCCCATTCTTCTTCCATCTTCTTTACTAGCTTGCCTACATCCTCGAAGCTAGCATTATGAGAATCCTGAAAGATTTTCTTCCAAATTAAAGCAATAAGACTTACACTATGAATTGTAGCAATAAGATTGTGATGGTTTTTCAAAGAATAGCTAGAGTCTGAGACTCCTAGTTCGTGGATTGGAGTCAAATGAATCATATTATAGCCTGTTTCATAAGCGACACGGAGCCGATCTTCCCATTCTTCAAAGGGACCCAATAATTTTGTCAAATATGTTTGACAAACAATAGCGTCCATGGGAAGATGATTACCATTGATTCCAAGAGTTGGCATGACAAGGAAATAGCCACTTCCACTGGGCGAATTCCAACTTGCTTCATTTACCGTGAATGTGTAGCGGAATGAGCCGGCTAAAGTACAGGCAACATCACAATAGGAACTGAGATGGTCATCACCGCCAAGCCAGACCAAAGGCTCATCTCCTGGACTTATTTATAAACGCTAATGGAGCAAAACACAAACCTGTGAGAGTAGTTTTTATTTGGACATCGCAGCCAAGAAGACTAGAACCTCGTACGAAGCGTACAAACCATTCTATAGCCATTATTTCTGTATTATTGAGCAATCCTCTTACCTTTTTCATATTTTCTCACAACACTAGTGAGATGCTCGCCATCCTCTAACGTAATTACTCGTATTTCCTGACCTGTCATCAAAATTGAGCAGTAGAATCTAAAAAAATCAAATTAGCGAAAAATTGGCGGCAGAAACTGTTTGCCACTGAGATAACAGTGTAAGAGGCCGAGACGCGACCTATGCCTATGAAAACAACAAACAACGTCAGTGGTTTCCAGACAGACACGAGATCGTGGAAAATAAGGTAATCGCGGTTATTACGTGACTTGCTCGAGTTTACACTGCCTAGATCGATAGGGCACAAGATGATGCACTGCAAAATAGCAGGCAAATCTTATTTATACTGATCAAGTGATAAAAGACCAGTTGAAAATCCCATGTCTATAACAAAAGAAAAATAGCGGGATAGGCTTCATTCACAAGGAAAAATTTGCTGAAAGATTATTTGAATGTTGTTATGTAGAAAGCAATTTACTTGTTCTCTGATTTTTTTCATCTTTTGGTTATCACTTTTCTATGAACGTTTATCGATTATGATCCTACTTTTTACAATTATTTTTAATAAGAATTCTATACTAAAAATATAGAAACATCTAATTGACGCTATCAAAGATTTATTTTGGTATACATTGATTGTTACTCTAGTTATCCATTTAGCCATTTTAGTTTTCTTTTTCTATTTGGAATTTAAAAGCCACCACATAAACAAGAACTATGATTAAAACAGCATTGCCTCTATAGTAACACGGAAAACATTGGACCTGCAATAGGCTACAGGTCTCACAGCGATAGCGCCTTTGGTTTCAACTTAGTAGTGAAAATTCCGACAATTGTCCTTTTTAATTGTTCTTACTTCACCCTTCTATTTTCGCAACTAGATTATTACCACTTTTTAGTAGTTATTATGTTGGGCACTTCATATGGACCGAGTTAGCAAAATATCCCTCAAATATTCTGATGCAATATCACAAAAGAAATTTTGTTTCTTGTCAATCCTTTTATCACATTCTATTATAATTAATATTTTACTATTTCAGGGTAAACAATACTCTAGGTAAAAGCTCAAATGTCGGGGACAGATATGTAAGTGCAATAAATTTACTGAAATTTTCCTACTTTTTCAGTCTTAAAAGCGCCCCAGAAGTTGGAAATTGGGCTGAAGCGATAGAGCAAGGTTAGAATAGTTTTACTTTTTTACAGAAGAAAAACTAAAATTATTTACCAAAACGTTCGAAATACACAGAAAAAATCTAGAATTTCTAGATCAAGCCCAACTCGATAAAGATGGCACTAAGACCGTTGTCGACTACATTGAAGAAGATGGAAATCGTTTCAAGGTATTTTAATGCCAAAATACACTTATTTGATGACATTTATAGGTCGTTACTCAATTTCAAGTGATTACAAAGCATGTTCCTCGCGTTGTTGCCGATCGGAAAAAATGGCTTAAATTTGGTGAATGTAAAAACGACAGTGCTGGGCCACAGGTTTGTATTTCTTAAAAATTAAAATATTTTTTAGGTTGCAACAACTTATGTAGCCGAAGAAGTCGAAATGCAATTTACTAGAAATCGCGCAGGAGAGCAAATTTTGGATGTTCAGGAAGAAAAACAAACGGTATTTGATTTAATAAATCACTTTTATTTTTCTTAAGGTTAAAACAACAAGTCGCGAGCACTGCCGTCACTGTAAAGGAAACGATCATTGGTCTACGAACTGCCCTTACAAAGAGATGTACGCAATGGATGACGAGGAGGATGAATCCAAAAATGCGAGCATTCAACCTGGCAGATACATTGCTCCTGGAATGCGTGGAGATCCTCGTAATCCTGATAGGAATAGATCAGATGAGAATACCTGCCGTGTTACTAATATGCCTCAAGAATTAGAAGAGGCCGAGCTTCGTGAAATGTTCTCTGCAATCGGCAGAGTTGCGGTAAATTTTTAACGTGGACTTAGCTTATTCTAATATTTCAGCGTGTATTCATTGCTCGTGATAAGATCACTAACCAGCCAAAAGGATTCGCTTTCGTTACATACGAATCTCGAAAAGATGCTGAAACTGCTATTGAAAAGCTAGACGGTGAAAAAAAATACCACATGATTTTGAGGGTCGAATGGACCAGGTCAGTTTAATTTTTTAAACATTATTTTTGTAGTTATGCTCAGTCCTATAAAGACCAGTGATGTAAAATCCTTCAGGTCAAACAACTAAATTATCCCGAAATTGATTTTGTGGATGGGTGGGAAGTTTTATCTACATTTCTCCATATTACTTCCTACATTTTCTCTTCTTGTTTGCTGGGTTGGATAAAACTCTTGTTGATTACTTGTTTTCTATCTATAGTTGTTGATTTCCTGCAAAATCAATAAAACTTTTTCTGTCACAATAGTCATTTTATTTCGTGGGAGTCTCCAAAAAATTACATCCTGGGTATTTTGTCCACTTTACAAACTATTTTAGAATGGGACTTTTAACAATTCTACGAAAATTAAGAGAAAAGGAAAAAGAGATGAGAATTCTTATTCTCGGACTAGATAATGCAGGTAAAACAACCATTATGAAAAAGTTCCTTGGAGAAGACGTGTCCACAATCGAGCCAACACTAGGTACTTTGCTTGTTATTCGTTTTACGCATTTCCAGGTTTCAATATTAAAACAGTGGATTTTCGAGGATTCACTTTAAACTTGTGGGATGTTGGTGGCCAAAGAAGTTTAAGATCATATTGGAGGAATTATTTCGAGCAAACTGATGCTCTAATTTGGGTTGTTGATGCCGGAGACAGAGGTTTTTACTTCTTTCTAGCGGTTTATCCATTAAAGAACGATTAAGCGACTGTGCAAAGGAGTTGAAAAGTCTTTTGCTGGAAGAAAGACTAGCAGGAGCCTCGCTTCTAGTCTTGGCTAATAAAAGAGATCTTCCAAATGCAGCTAAAGTCACAGAAATAGCCGAGGTTTGACCGAGCCATAATAAAAAAGTAACCATTTTAGCTACTCGAATTAGCTTCTATCAAATCCCATCATTGGAAAATATTTGGCTGTAGTGCCAAGACTGGAGAAAGTCTTTTAGAAGCTATGGAATGGATGACAGACGATGTAGCCAGTCGTATCTTCACTTCGGATTAAGCCACGGGTCCCCTGTACAATTACTCCAGCCGATCTCACTCTCTGAATAAATATCCAACACTTCGGATTGAGAAGAGTCCTCTCTATTGGCCGTAGCGCAGAGCCCAACCCCTTCGTGCTATGCAAATCAATCCCAATAGCCTACGCCTGGTTGTAACCACCACTCCGTCGCTCGCGGCGCTCGCTGCGTGTGCGTCGCGGCCATCAGCTGACACAATACGCCGGTTGAAAGTGTAGAACTCACTCTCGCTCTTCTTCCCTATTTCTTTCAGAAAGTCGAATAGTTTCCATCGCGGCAAGCCAAAACAAAGCCGTCACCTGATCAGCCTCCCTTATCAGCAGCCTGGAACACTTTCTGCCAACAGTTTTGTTGACAATTCGTCTCGGGAACGTGCTGTAATTAGGCAGTCTGCTGTCTATCTGTTCTCTTTCTACCAGCTGCCTCATTACTCGATAATTTCCGAGTCTTGTTAGCATCTCGAGCAGACAGCCAAAAATTACCAAATCGATGCCAAACGAGTGTTTTCCTACTTCCTCTCTCTCTCTCCGCCTCCCTTATAAATGGAATTGGTTATGAATTTTATAACGTAATGTAGCGTGTGAGAGAGAACATCACAGCTGACTGGACCAGCTGGGCTGGCTAATGGCTTTTCTTCACTTTTTTCATGGGAACTGGCACTCCGTCGCAAAATCACAGGGCCTATATACTTTTAGTGAAAATATGCTACACAGCAATACGCAAAAAAGATAAAGCAAACAGCTGTTTACCACTATACTTAAGGTGTTGTAATATTGTTTTCTGCTTTGCAAGTTGTCCAACAGAGCATATGCACAGCTAGCAAAGAAGATAGTATAAGCCTACTGAGGATTTGGTGAACAAGCCGTAGGTATAATTACACGAATTCCCACCGTGAGTGACCTTTTGACCCTCTCACTCTCTCGTAGCACTTGGCAAACAGCCGGCCTTGACTCTGTATCGTTCACCGTTCCTTCTCTCCAGATCAATATCCGCCATATTTTTTGTCTAGTTTCCACTTGTTTTTCCTGTTTGACATCTGCTGTCTTTTCAGGGTAAAGATGACGGAAACTCTCTCTCTAGTCTTCATGTATGGAACGCGAGTTATCCTTCGTTTGAATGTCGATCGAATTGAAGACTTTACTTGCGATGATTTGTGCCACGCTGCCAACTGGGTTATTCAACAATTGAGGTAGGAATTCTGCCAGTATAAAAAAAATATATTGCTAAGATAGGTCACTGCATTTTTGAAAGATGAGACTAGTTTAGGGAGTCAGAAAAGGTCAAATTTTCAGAGAGGAAGTGCCGGCTGCTCATAGAGTTGGCTATATTTTCAACAAGGACTATTTCAAGGGCGGAATGGAGAAGGAGACTTCCCTCACTACAAATGGAATCTATGTGAGTCCTGATTGTACTATCAAAGCGTGCGCGAAAGTCTCTAAGAGGTCGTGGCCTTCATGTACAGCCCATAAACTATGCTTCGGCCTAGTTCCGGTTGCTAACCACCGCCGCATAGCTGAACGAGATCTCAAGGTCTCAAATTAGTTAATTATCTAGGCGCTGCTGCACGAGTGTCAAATCTTCAATCATCATGAGGCTCGTTTCTCAGTAGAGGAAATGCCCCTTGTCTCGAAAAAAGAAGTTCCAAGCAAAAAATACATCCGTCAACAAGTTGTGGAAAATGCGATCTATGATTGGTTCCGCGAGGTTGAAGAAAAACAGAGAGCGTTCTGTCGACCAAATGCAGAATTTAATGAAAAGGATGTCAGTTTCACCGACTTTTTGAGAAAGTTGGAGACTCGGCAAAAGGACATCATGAAAAGGTTCCAAAACGTCTCGTTTAGTTCTTCAGATGGCGAGGACAAGGTGATTTCGTTCCTTGTTTGCGCTAATTAAATGATTTCAGAAAGAAATTGAAGTAGGACTCGAAGCTCTAACTGACGATGTCTTCCACCCCCAACTGCCATATCCTGATCAGGAAATCTTCTTCGATACATCTGACTGCTTTGGGGACGAGAAAGAACCTCTCCTATCCAGTTATCGACCTTACGAATTTGACACCAAGTGAGATTTACTTCAAAAATTAGTTGATTCCTTTTTGAATTTTAAGGGCAATCGATATCGAGGAAAACGAGACTGTTTTGGATCGTCTGTTAGACGAACTTCTTGGAAAAGTTGACTCGCTTGGAGTAAAAGAGCGCAATCGACGTGTTGTTGTTGAAGCCGAGGATTTCCTCTGTGAGGAGAAGAAGAGAGTTGCCGAAATGACAGCAGAACTCTCTAAAATGGAAATGGCTATGCACATGGAAAGCATAAAAAAAGCTGAGGATCCACGTGCCAAACTCTCTATGACCGTAGCCACATCGACCGATATTCGCGGAAAGCAGGACTCAATTCCCCGCGAAACTCAGACTGATAAAGATAGTGGAAGCGAAGATGTGAGTCTCTAATGATTTTTACAACCGCTCGAGAGACTCGTCAAAATATGACAGGGCCGTATAAAAAGCGCCTCCAAAACAGAGATAAGGCAAGGGGTCTTTACCCAGTGACCTCGTGGGACTACTTATTGTTTTGTTTCGTCTTCTAAAAAGAATAATTTCAGGAGATTGCTATCATACGTCACGCTCTTGCTGTCATTCAAAAGAAGCGACGAAAGATGTTCAGTGGAGTCGGAAAGAAGGTAATTTATTATTCGCTTCTAAATCGAGATTTTATTTCGAAATTGAACAAACGTTCCCATAAAATGAGCTTATTGCCCTTCTCCACCCAAATAGTAATTTTCAGAGTCCTGAACTCAGAAAAAAGAAAGTTCGTCTGAGTAAGAGTCCAAAGTGCTCATGCTGCAGACGAGAAAAGAAGGAAGCAAAAGAGGAAGAAGAGAAGAAAAAAGCAGTAAAAGAAACTACTGAAGAAAAGAAAAAGCTCGAAAAAGAGCCTAATGAACAAGCTACTCAAGAGAAGAAAGACGCCGATCCCAAGGAAAAGACAAAACGAAGAAAGCAAGAAATAGAAAATAAAGTCACCCTTCCTTTCGAGGCTTTGCTAAAGGAAAAGAATAAAGAAGCATTTGATCTCATGGCAGAATTGGAAAAGAGTCTGCCCACTTGTTCAGAACAAATCGACGAGCCATTCAATCGAAAATTGAGAGAGAAATGGGCTCACGATGGAATGAAGTCACTCAAAAAGTCTACTCCCATCCACAGTGTCAGGTTGGTTTAGGCGCAGAAGTTAATTAAATCTTTCAGACTGCCACAAGGCAAAGTTCCCAATCGATTTCACCGTCTACAGGCATTTAGCGGCTTTGAAAGTCAACGTCAAGATGATGAGCATCTAGACAAGTACAATCTCGCCCGACTGGATGGCAAAATCTACAAAGTATGTCAACCTGCCCTTTTAAATTTTGATTTCTTGCAGTTAATCCCACGCTTTAGTGGAAATACCACTCCTTTGAATAAAAACTTCGGGCCACAATCGACAGTTCCTGCCAGCATCCATATGACCATTGTGGATGAGTCTGATCCCTGGCTCAACTGGGAAAATCATTATTATAAAGTTTATCGAGCTCTCAATGTTGGAAGTAAGACGTTGAAAGGACTTCGAGTTGATATTATCCACTCGTCGAACATTGAAATAGCTAGAGATTTGTCCAAAATTCCTGAAATTGTGCCGATGGATTACACCGTCGATTTTGAGTAAGTTTCTCTCGTTATTTCCTTCAAAAGAAGACCGTTTTAGACTTCTTTTCAATTTTATCGATCGCGAGAAGGAAGGAATGTGTGTGATGCAGTTGAAGAACGCCGAGGGAGCAATCGTTAGTCCAGCCTTTGTATTCTTAGGAAAGAAGGTATCTCCAATTTCTTGATATTTTCTTCTCCTTCTTTTAGTTGGATCGACCATTTACTCCACCGAAACTAGCACCAGAAGTTGAATCTCAGACTAAAGGAATACTTCTTCTTGAGGCAGAACATCGTTTCAATAAATCTCTAGAAGACCCAAAGCTGGAAGCGGAAAAAGAAGCTTTGAGCAAAGAGCCAGAAATTGAGCTTGTTGATCTTGTGTCAGAAGAGGAAAACGATGATTTTGAGCAAGTTGAATCAGAGAAAGAGGATCAAGAAGGATCTGACTTTGAACTTATTTCCGTGCTAGATGAAGTCGATTAGACTTGAACCATAATGTAAATACTTTGTAATTATGTAACTTTTCTGTATTTCATTGTGACTCCTAGTCATCTGCTTGTAGTCCTTTCATTAGTGATATTTTCCTCTAGTTTTATGCGCCGAATGCGTCTTTCTGTGGTGTTTAAAAGTGTGTGCATTTCTCTAATAAAATGATTTTTTATATACAACTTTATTACAGACTTGCATATAAATTCTGAACAAATAAGGACCGGTATTTTGAGTAATATGTTGCAAGGATAACCGAATATAATACGTCACAATAAGTACTAATCAGCAGTTCATAGAGAAAACATAGATATACGCAAATAAATAGTATCAACGTATAAACAATTATTCTTTTTTATAAATTAATAACATCGAGCGTTCTACTGGCATGTTTTTTCTTGGGAAATTCACTTGGTTTTGAGGAATTAAAGTAGCTGAGCTCGAGGTCACCTTACAGCAGAGTGACCAATTGTATTTAAATAGTAATGACAAGTTACTCTTGTCAGGTGGATGTTCTCTCCCATCAATGATGAGATATTGCATTCTGGAATGTCGAAAATGTGATCAACATTCAATTAACTTACTCATTTGGTAGTTCATAGAACTTGCATTGAAATTGGCCAGATTGACCACAAAAGCAATTGTTTCCATCAAAACTGCGTTGTACCAAAAATTCAATAGCTGCAGTAACTGACGGGAAATCAAAAGGAAAATGGATAGTAGAACAGGGTTCTGGAACAGACTTCTAAATTTTTGTTTTGCATAAGGATTTAACATTTACCTTATTGTTAAGTTTATGTTCACAAATGTACTCGGTGGTTTCGTAATAGGTAAAATGTTGCTTAAACGTTTCATCGGTGCAGGCAAATAAGTAGCGCATAACATCGCAAAAATCATTTGCCAAGGTTTGGTGTCTTCTTTCTTTGTATTTCTTCTCAATTATTCCTAAACGAAAAATTCCTTTTTCAAGCGAATATTCTACCTCGAAGAAACACTTCTACAGTCCTAGTAGATGCATGCCTTTTTAGATACTCTTTCAACGGCACATAGAAGAGATGGTAAATTGTTGAATAGATTTGTCTCTCTATTTCTGTCCAGTCTTCGATCCCGGCAGAAGCTGCTTCGGGTTGTGCAGAGTCATTCTAAATATTTTGTTAATTTTCGGAAAGAAAGAGATTTTTTAGCCATTCATTTTAAAATTACCTCAGTTTCCGGCACTTGTTGAAGAGGTTCCCTAGGCTTACGTAGATTGCAATTGTATTGTTTCTAAAAACAAATATTTTTCTATACTCCGGCTGATTACTTCGATTATTGCTTTGTTTTTAAGCGCATTGACGACGTACGCCCATTGTTTTTTTTTTGCCATCTCATCCGAAGAGCAACAAAGTTCCTTACTGATTTCTTCAACGATCTGGTTGAGAAGTGAGTTTTCCCCATTTTCCCCATCTTTCATAAAATATTCCATTGGGTTGTTGCCATAGATTTTACAAGGGAGCTCGCGTTCAGTTGAGGCGAGAATTGATAGAATTAGCTTTTTGAAATCTGGGTATTTCTAAATTTTAAAAAAATATAATTTGTTTTTTCCTTACGTCATTTACGACTTTTGTATAGAGAACCTTGTTTCTAGATGATAAAAACGTCCTATCTTTTCTATGCTTTAGTTCTTCTGGAGGTATAAGACCATTTAGGAAATTTGCTTTTTTTTGAAGATTATCTACGTCTAAACGACCTTGCAAAGTATTATATGGTACTTACCAGAATTAAAAACAGAAAGAGCGCTTTTCTTAGATCCAAGCAATTCCTCGCCCTTCTTCAGTGCATAGAGTGTTACTTTTCTACAAACTTCATGCTTCTAAAGAAATTTAATTGCTTTAGACTTGATCATACAATTGTTGTTAAATAGGCTTGTTCGTTTTCGATACAGTAATGCTCGGCGTGAGTAGCGTTGTCTTGATTGTTTTTGGCTTCAATTAGCAATTGTGCTGGTTTACTAGCATTAACCCCATTGAAAGTGTAGTTGATCAACATTCTTTGTTGAGTATTGTCACGATAAGCTACGTTTTCGAATAGGTTGGGGTAGCCTTTGAATATATCTAATCAGCTTAGATTGCAATGTTTAAAAAACTAGCTAACCATTCACTATATAAATTATCTCAATTTTCAAAGTAGCCTTATAGACATCTTCCAAATTTTCATCAAGCATAGCTATTGCTATTAACTTCCTGTGTTCCACAAGTTGTTTGGCATTTTGTTTAAGAGCTTTCTTCTTTATTCCTCTATTACTTCTCCTTTTTCTTTTGGGTTGCGACGGGGGAGAAAAATCTTCCTCTATTGTATCTTCGTTGTCCACATTAACAACTTGTCGACTCGGAAAAGGCGTTGAAGATGTGTATTCGACCATCGTAGGATGTAGGCGTAATATTTCTGTAAATATTTAAGATCATACCTATCTGCGAAGTTAACTGATTAAAGGGACAAAATGAGCTAATACTGTCTTTCTTTGCACTGAAAATAGACCTTGTATCTTCAATAAATGGTTAGATAGTGTTTTAGAAATCTCAAAAGATATTTAAAGGGGAGTACCAGAAGGCACCGCCAGTGAAAATTCAAATAAACTTTCCAGAAGGAAAGCTAGAATTTTTGACCAAACGACATAATGAGTCATAAAGGCGAATATCATATTATAACCAATAAAGACGATATTTCATGTGGAAAGCAAGTCAACAAGACTGAACGTAAAAATAGAAAAAGAAGCCAGCCAGCCAGAGAAAGCTAGTTTAAATACTTCCTTGAGTTTCTCTGCAAAGGTTTCTCTATCTTGAGCAAAGACCACTGCGATAATGAAAAGTTTCTCTTGAACATTTTCTCTATAAATTTTCACATCTCTCTATAAATGTATATGTTTTAAAAGATCCTGACGAGATCTAAATATTCTGAAGTATTAAAATCCTTCTCAGCTATGGTCTGACATTTTTCAAAGCTAAACATGCCAAAATAAGAACTCAAAGCAGATGATTTTAAAAGAAATAAGAAAGTGATTCCACAAATTATAAATTGTTCCATAAATTAAACGAATTATAGGAAGGGTGAATCGTGTCTGATTCATCATGTATCGATCAGTACACACGAGGGTTATCAATCACGCAGTGACTACGCATCAGGACAGATGAAATGCCCCCTCCCCCAAAAAAATTCTTTAGCTTATAGCTAATCAGTTTTATTCTTTTGATCGGAGGCGTCCCGAATAGTTTTCTCGAAAATATTGAAAATTGATTCGTTTAGAATTTTTCCCGTCAGGATTTTCAGAATTCAATAGAAACGAAATGTATAGGTAACTTTTTATTAAGAATCTGACTCGACATTCGAGGGCGACACTTGTAAAGGTTCGGGGATAACCTTTTCAATTCGAAGAATTTTCCGGATAGGACGGATGAAGACTCTCTCAATTGCGAGCTTATAAGCACGATTTAGAGAAAGAATAAAAAGTGATCCAGCAAAGCCGTGAGTACAAGCCATGAGCAGGAAAAAATTAGTCACATCTGGAGCTTTAGTTATCTACAAAAAATCCTACTTTGTATTCCGACAAATCGCATTTGGTACTGGTAGACATTTATGAAATAAATTGCGGGAATTTCCAGCTGCAAAAGAGGGATTGCTATCTGAATTTGAGCGTTTTATTTTCTGACTTTCAGCTACTTGAGTGAACAGTTGGCGTAGGAATCGCTTATGACTTCTTCTGGTTGCTGGACTCATGTTGTTAGTAAAGTCATTCAGAGTTCCTATCGAACTAAATAGGCAAAAACCAATGTAGACTAGCATCACTACTGAAAATTACTGATAAAACCTTTGTGTTTCTATTGAACTCTAGTGGTTAAAATAGTCACAAACCGAAGCAGAGTGTATGCCAGCATAGAGCGACAATAATAGTCGGATATTTTTTTGTATTAGCCCAATAGAATCCATTTACCGCTGCCAGATTCGCATCTTCTGGATACAGCTAGATTCCGTTTGTTTTGTTTCTAAATTATTTTTACTCTTTTAAAGTCGGCCTGAGTCGTTTCTTCATTTTCTACTCCCAAGAGATACATAGCCATTGGGACACACGAAGCAATTGGAAGGTAACCATAATTAGCCAAGTATAATTTTGTCTTCGTCTGATGTATCTTTAATTTCATTCAATTTTAAAGTACCGTAAGTTTGAGCCAATGTCCTTGGGGTAAAATTATCTGCCACCGGAAGAATAGCAAATTGCAACAGAGAATGTGCAATCCAAAGCCGAAAAGTGTGAAGAGAATTATCTGAAGACTTTTAAAGAGATCAACAGCCTTGCATAGCAATAGAAGGTTCCAATGCCAAAAACAGTCCGAAAAAGACCTTGGCATGTGCCAGCTGGATAGGGAAAAAAGAAGACTGGGGTGCTTAAAGTGTCAATAGAGAAATCGAAGAAAGTCGACGCTCCCTGTAAAGTGAAAACTTCGTTTTTGATCTCACCTACCTGATACCAAAGCAACTGCTTCTTATACTGTTTCATTTCGATGGTAGAATAACGCCAAATAATAATAAATGTAAACACGTTTGTGGATGTTCCAACTGTTTGAGAGAAAAAGATTCCAAAATTGTAGAAGAGCTCGTTAAAGACAAAATCTCCTTCAGTAACATTCAGATGGATCATAAACATGTTTTAAGAAAGCTAAAAATGAATTCTTCAAGTATTTATTTTTCTCCACGAATGGAATTATTCAAAAGTATTCTGATTTGTAAATCTCCGGTGGGCGACGAGGCTCTGTTGTCTGAAACTTTTAACCTTCCAAAGCGATTCACATGGTTTTATTTTCCCTACTTGTGTAAAATAATGATCGAATCGGTGGAAATATCAAGCTATTAATCTAGATTTGAAAGACTGAATGTACTCTGATTTTATGGACAAAGGTGTTCGAAAGATCTCTTTGTCTCATTGGTATTCAAAACCTTCGAACGGGAGCGCATATAAAGCTTTCCAGCCAGCAGAATTCATTCGACTCGTCGAACGGGAACAATGACCGGGTGCACCGTCTTCCCAAACCTTCCCGGGAACCTATTTTGGGAAGGATGGGAAGCTTTGAGGCTCCCGGGAAGATAGTGTACCCGGTCTTTCGGCCATAAGAGCGCGGTAAGTAGTTTTTTTTCTTTTTTATCGATAAAATAATAAGGAAAGGGGAGTCATTTGAATCAATCTTCCCTTTTTGTAGGAGTCCGTGAGAAAACGTTTTCCTGGGCATATTCACTTTAATCTTAGTCCTAGTGCACGTAGCCGAAAGAATAAAGTGTTTGTGAAATACTACTTTTAAATCATGTGTCTCGTTTTCTTTGTGGCTACACTGGTTCTGGTATGTGGCTTCAACTTTGGTCAGCAATTTGTGAAATTTGAATCTATTTTAGACGCGACTGAGCAAGAAAGAGCAAAGTCGACCTCACGAGTAAGATCCGTGAGTGACAGCTTTTGGCGAAATTAAAGCGAAAATTTATTTAGAGAAGTCAATGCTCTTTCGACTATAAAAATGGAACAAAGAGCCACTATAGTCAAATATCTGACTCTGAGTTCGCAAGGAGGATAGGGAATCTTTTTGACTGAAGAGGTAAGACTGTTATGGAGAAAGACTAACAATAGATTATTTAAAGATTGTAATGAATAAATCGGAGCTCTTCGGCTACTTGAGTCGCCACGCTCTTATGTGATGTTATTCCTATAAACCACTATTCATACTTGGACATTGAGTCTTAATGCAATTGCACGATAGATATATTTCTATTCTGTGGAGGCTGGCTGGCTTTTATTGACGAGATTACCATTGTAGATTTCTTCCGACCACTCATCACCAACACGATCTTACCAGCAATTCCAGGGAAGATAGACTTTTAATTTCCCTGGTTGATTATTTTTACGAATAAAACTTGCAATGAGATCATTTATTTTATAGCCTCCGGATCACAAAGACTCCCAAGTAAGTACAAAAATAAGTCCGACAAATTGCCAACTCCTCGAGCTGCAAGGCATATCCACACAATAATTCCACGCTGAAAGGTTCCTATTGCATTTTATTAAGACACTACCTGCTCTCCTCATCTGCAAATTCTGATAGGTACAGTAAGCATCGATGCTCTGTTTACTATCGCAGACCATTGTTACCACTCCCTTCTCGCATTTGACTGTTTTTTGGACTGCTCTAAATTTGCTTTGATTTGTTCAAATCAAAGATTACAAGCAATCGTCGTGAATATTGAGTTCGCACTCTTCGTAGACCAGTTCTTGTAATTCATTTTGATCGATTAATTCTAGGCATTGAGAATAGCGGATGACTGGAAAAAGTATTTTAAAAGGTCGGGCTTACATTGCTTGCTATAATCACAATAAAGTTCAATATAAGCCAGGTTTTGGAGGTAATAAAGGGCATCACTCTCATCCCCAGCTAACTTTTGAAGTGATTCAAAAGTAATGCAATGTAATGGCACTGAATTCTCACAAGACAAGAAGGGCTTATAATTACTGGAAAAGATTACGGTAAAGATTCTTCTGACTCACGAGCAGATAGTCGATTGTTGGTCTAAAATCCTATCGAAAGGTTTTGCACTCTTATGAGGCAATGTTTCGTTTCCAATGATATAGTCATATTTAGCCAAGTAATTCATATAGCAACTCCTCAGCAACTGAAAATATCCTTCTATTTAGTCTTTGATAAAACAAAATTACCGCAAATTCTTCAGGAAGACAGTCCCCTGGTGGTTTAGTCGGTTGAACTGGAGGGCCTTTTCTGGCTTCATTAGGAGGAGCGACCAATTTGGATTCATATAAAGAAAAGGAGGAGGCTGAAAATTTCTATGGATCAAAGGAACGCCGCATAGCAAGGCTTATCACTTTAAAAGGTATTTATTGCGTTTTAACGTTGGACAAGTTGCGTAAAGTCTTGAAATATCTAGAATTGCCCTGGAGCTACACTGTTGCCAGGAAGTATAATGAGTTCGTTCAATATTGTTTTTAATTCAGGGAGACAACTCTTCTTTCTTCCGTAAGCTCAGAGTTTACAAAAGAAGTAAAAAAGAGGCTAAGTCTTGAACTTACCGTAGTCCACCACCAAGAAGAGGAGAAAACCACTGGGATTCATCGAGCGCTGCTCTGTCTGCAGTCTTATCTTAAGGTACCAATTTATGAGGTGCTAAAAAAACTCGTCATTTTCCTGGTCATTTCGGCTAAATCTACTCTTTATTAGCAGCCATAATACCCTCATTTTGGAGAAATATTTTTTCTATTTTCAGACTTGCTGACGTTGGAAAACTTCACGGGGTATTATTTACGTCGTTGTCGAAAAATGTAGTGTTTTATTTATCAGTTGAGCGAAGAAATTGGTTTGATTCCCCTGACGCTCTTTGACGAGTAGAGAAACACGAAAGTTGTTTAAATGTGAACAGTTTCGGGGGGAGACCGTCACATGTTGATTGGACGATGATAAGTTTACGCTCTCTCTGTCTACTTTTACTTTCGTCTGGTAACTTCCTCTCCTTTACTTAGCCTCCTTAGGATTTGTCTTTGCTCATGGAGGTGGTGGTGGTCATGGAGGGGGAGGAGGAGGAGGTGGACATGGAGGTGGTGGAGGACATGGAGGAGGTCACCACGGTGGGGGAGGTGGCTGGGGAGGAGGAGGGTAAGCTAAATTTTTAATTTTTCATTATCTTTCGAGACACTTTTAGTTAAAATATCAGAATTACAATTCCAGGCATCATGGCGGCTGGGGAGGTGGCCATCACTGGGGAGGGTAGGTCTTGTTATTTTCAAAGTTACAATAATATTAAAGAGGAGGAGGCGGTTACGGAGGAGGCTATGGCGGAGGAGGTTATGGCGGACTTGGTCTCATAGGACTTCTAGGTCTCAAAAAAACTACGGTACAAATGAATCTGTAGGTCTCGGAGGTCTTGGTGGATACGGGGGATACGGGGGATACGGAGGATATCCAGGTGGCTATGGTTATGGAAATTACTACAATGGCTACAGCAATTATTACGGTGGAAGTGGCTATGGATACGGGAGCTCATGCAGTGAGTACTTTTAGTTATTAAATAGTAATTGTTGAGATACATCTAAATCCAATTTGTGCGCAAAGTTCAAAAAAATGAAGACAAAAATGAACCAAGATTGATTTCTGTAATGTCTTACAAGAAAAATAATCAAATTTAGGTGGACAAATAGTGGATTATCAAGGTGGAATGGCGAGATATTACTGCAATTGTGGTGCCTACGGTGTGAGCTATCAATACGGTGGTTGTTCGATCTACGGTGGATAGCCTGACAACTGGCTTTTTTTCGTTGTACAGTACAAATAAAATTCTGATTTCCGCAAACCAATAATTTTGTGGCTGAGGAGGTGAGACTACCAGTTGAAAATCTGTACGAAATCCCGTAATCATAGGCCTCGAAGCGAAGGAGAAAGTGCGCGTCCTTCGCTTTCCAGTTCTCACTCTCAAGTCTCTCCCTTGTCCCGAATTTGCATATTAGCAAAAAGTTCCTTTCGTCGCGACGTCTAGTTTTTCCAGTTACCTTGGCCCAATTCGCAACTTTACCTCAGGTCTTTGGGTCGCGTGGGAGGTCAAATGTGCTTTTTCTGCTCTCTCTCATTCACTTGGACAGCAGCCGAGAGAGGGGAGAACGTCGAAAAGGAGCGTATTTACCCAGCTCTCAGCTCTGAAAACGTTGTGACCACGACTTCTCGCGTCAATTAGATCCTTTTAGGAGCAATTTGATTTTGTTTTGTCAGCTTCTCTCTTCACGGCTACAGTAGTCCTAGAAGATGAACTGATTTATTCATCTTTGTCCTCTTTTACTTTTTAAAATCAAAACATCCACCAGATTCTCTAATTTATCGAGTAAGCCTACGAGGGAATTAGATGTAAAACCCCCATTTTACGACCAAAGACTCTATCAAGCCAGACAAAAGACTAAATAAACAGTAGAAAAAAGTCCTCGACATTTCCAAATTGACAGCTCTGGTCCCAATTTCCAGAATTCCAAAGAATCAGAGTCCTCCTAACTATTCGTCTAGATTTCTCTCAAGAGAGACCTCGGCCTCATTGGGTTGCCATTGAGGAATTTGGACAAACGCCTTTCCAAGGTCTCATCAGAATGGCTATTTGTGCTTCTGTCGCAGGTCAAACAAGTGTTGCCGGACGCAAGTCGCCGTGCTAACAATGCAAACACATCGATCTGCGGTCACTCCTCTTCTCCTCACCTGTCTTTATCAACTGTATTCTTCCCTTCTTTTCCTCCCATAACATTCCGTCACGGCGTTGAGGATCTGTTTTTGCCTGGCGACCTGTTTCTGGGCATTAGCCTCTCTCTCTCTCCCTTGCTATCACACCATCCTGCTTAATGCTCTTACTGCAGTCCCATTTCCCCTTGTTTTTTGGCCAGAAGAACAGGGAGAGAAGCTCATTACGCCGATAGCTGAATGGGGTCACCCCTCTTTCTTTGCTGTTGTAGGGTATCATTTAGTGTGTCTCTCTCTTTACGCTCAATTTCCCGTTGCCCTGGGCTACATTTGCTTGACTATCTCGAAGGATTTACGGCCCCGAGAGATTCCTTTTATGCTAATTGGTCGTCGGGCCAAAGTGATCGGAAGAAGAAGTCGTTCTTGGAAAGTACTCGCGAAAGAGGGTGCTTGACTCAATTTTTAAGGAGACAGACAGCCTTGGAGCGGAAATCGAGGGCTTCACAAGGGGCTTTCTACTTATTTTAGGAGCTAACAACCATATTTTTTCATCGTCAACCTTTTAACTTTGACTTTTTTCTCTCACTCCTTGCACAAACATCATAAGACCTATTTTTTCTGACATACTTTTTGTCTAAAATATTTCTTTTAGTTTCTTGAAGCGACTGACCTTAAAAGGATGCCATTTGCTGAGACAAAAACTGTCTAAAGACAGATTTGGCGGAACGATGTCCTCAATCAGTTCGGGTCCTCAAGTTTCTCCTCAAGACTAAGTGTTTACGAGGGAAGAACACCTGTGGAGAGAGACTGTACCCTTGACGGAGAGAGACATTTGCATGCGCTCACCTTGGTTGCCCCCATCGCGATCCACTAATTGGCCTACCGGCATGCCTATCGGCGGTATGGGTCCCACCACCCGTCGATCAATACCTAGCACATACCTTGACCGATTGTTAGCCATTATTAGGGAGTCCCCGCGCGTCGACTGAGCGCAATACTTCCGCCAATGGCCATGGGATAATCGAATCTTCCTGTTATTTTTGTGCTGTTCCCATGGCTCTTTCTCGCGAGAATTACACCATCATCCATCACTTTTTGGGTCTTCGTCGTGTCAATTTAAGAGTTTTGTCCTTGAAGCTGTCAGAATATATAACCTGGTCCAGTTTTCTCTCATTCTAATCGTCTAAAGCTTCTTCAATATTTTGGGCTATTTCCTTGGCCAGCCGGAAGGTTAGTTTTTGACCAATTTATTGGGGAGAAAATCAGTTATTTTTGAGAGTTCTGAGACTCTGAAATAATCACTTAAAGCTTAAATTACCTAAACAAATCAAATTTTTACATTAATTTTACTCAAAAAGCACTAATTTCTGGGAAAAGTTTTAAAAAAAGCGATTGTTCAGAGCGCCTCAGTGCAAGCCAGAATTTTGGAGAGAAAATCCCAAATCTCTATGGAACGCGCCAGTCGAAGACGAGAAATTCAGTATCCGAAGAGGCGAATCGAAAAAAAACAGGTTGACGATGTGGATCAGGCTAGCATTGATTGTGCTGGAGAGACCATGGAAATGATCCAAGTAAGCCGCAAGCCGGAAGGAAATCAAAAGTGATCGCCCGATTTGAATATCTGATGGGTTGATAGGCTGCGATTTGGGCGTTCCTTTCTCAGCCTCAAAGTCCAATTCGAGTTTTCTCATCTCGCCGAGAAGGCGATTATCACACCTTGAACGCAATTTTTCCCGACCGTTCGCCCCCATTTCCTCTCTTTTGGAAGAACTCAGACACACACATACACACTCTCTCTCTCCAAAAGTGACGTAATAGACTCTGAATCAAGCTCTTCCGGGCAAACAACAACCAGCCGCACCTTCTACCCGTCCCTTCAGAGAGGAGGAGGGACAGCGCACGCGTTTTGTCCAGCTTGCATCTTACTCCATGATTCATTAGTCTAGGCACTTTTCTTCTGCTTTTTATTCTAGTTATTTTTGTCGGTTTTCCACTGTTAAGGCTACTGATAAGCCACTACAAAACCTCTAAAAAGTTGTATTTTTGGAAGCCAAAACATGAGCTCATGACTGGGGAAGCCCCTGTGACTTTTCACAATATTTTGGTTTTATCTCAGACCATTAGACAAAAGCGGACCTCATCTTTCTTGTCTGTCCGCTTTTGAAGAAAGATGATTCTATTTTTCTTTGGGTTTTTTGGCCAATTTTCTCCTCCTGTTTAGACTCAGTTAGTTAATTGAGATTCACTTGTGCCGGATGTGACTGGGATGATTGTTGAGGAGACGGTGTCAGCCGGCCCATTAGTCGCCTCGTCTTCATGTGATTTCGGGTGGCGTCTATTTGCATGTCTCGGCTAGTTTCTTTTGAAAACGACTGTCCACTTTTGCTTTCTCTTTTGATCTTAGCCGCCTCTTGCTTCCTGCAAAATATCCAGAAAAAATTCCGCAAACTAACAGAGGTGACAAAGGTTTTTCGTTGCATAGCGAATAGCGTGCACTTTCTGGCCGTGAGAAATCTGGGAAAGACCTCGTTTTGGCTGGTCAGATGCGAAAAAAACCCAGAGCACACTAGAAACTGCATGAAACCGCCCTCAACAACCACTGGTTTCTTCGGTCAATTGTGTACTCTGCGCGGGGCATCTTCTTACTCTTCTGACCCTATTGTACCCCAGTCCTGAAACTTTTTGATCTCGATTCATTTGAACATAAATATTTTGAGTGCCGCTCAAATAGGTGAGATAAAATTGGCGCCAAAATGCCAGCCAGCTGGTCGTATCGTTGGCTTGACCTCTAATACAGCGGAAATGCTGATGGAGCTCATTTCCCCCGAAAAATTGGATCTTTTTCTTCTTCTCCCACTTGCCCAGTTTCTTCCCGAAAAGATTTCCATGACAAAGCTTTCTTCCCGCCATTGTGGCTTTCGGCTTGAAGGCGCGTGCCGGCTTCTGGTCGCCTAATGCCTGTTGTCCTTTGAGCTTTCCAAGGTCTTAACGCGCCGACATGCCTCCTCACTGTACTGACCGTCTCACCTTTTATACGAAATTCATCCCCTTCTTCTTCCTTGTCTCGAGGTTTCTGATTCCCTGGCGTTGCGGAGGTTATTGTGTTGGGTTTGTTACCTGAGAGCACGGAAGCTTCCCTAGCTGACAAACAGACAGAGGTCTTCAGAGGACAGATCAGGTAACGAGAGAACGAATGAGCGATACATTTGAAAGGGTGGAGGAGAAGAGATTATAAGAAGCTAGGGGGATTTGCCTCGCAGATCGTCTCAAATCGTCTCGCACCCCTGGCAGCGGCAGCAGGTTTCCAGCCACCTGCTAATGTTTTCTTCTGGTCATTCTTATCCCTCCTAATCAAATCAACCAGTCTCCTCTCAAAGCTGGTAGCTACTGACTGCTCCTTATTCTTTTAATATTATTTGAGATGATAAGATTCGTAATTCCACTAGCATACACACAACCCCTGAGGGAGGACTCATTACGGAACGGAGAGACAAAAAAAGCTGTCGGGGCACTTCTTTCCTCAACAGTAAACATCAGACGAACGATTGTGTGAGCCCAATCCTCTGATGACAGCCTCTTTCACGCCTCAGCACTGTCTTTATGTGCTTTTCTTTTAAATTATTCCATTTATCCAGTTCCTCGTTTAAAAGTAATCGTATTTTTTTAAAATTAGGTGACCGAAAGCCTATAGAAATGTCTAATTTCTAAAAAAAAAACTTGGAATTTCCTCAATAGTCATTTGTTCTCTCACTCTCATTTTTGGCATTCCACGCCTCTTTTTTTCTATTTTCTCGGGAGAGATCAGGGGTTCTAGATCTATCAATCAGCAGATGGTAATCTGAAACTGTGTTGAAAGAATTGCCTCGCTCTCCTTTCGCTTTCTCCAACCAATTCTAAACTGAACGAACCAGCATCCTGGATTCCGCAGCTCTTTTTCTTCCTCTTCTTCCTCTCTTTTAGGCTTAAAAGATGTTAATCTTTAAAGCTTTTCCCGAAAAGGGCAGACCCCCGTAAGTTTTCGAGAGATGGCCGTCGATAAGACGCCAAGCGAGGTCAGCCACAATAGCCAGGCCTCACCATTGATTCCTGATCCGCTTCATTTCCTCTCGGAATCGGCAAAAGCAACTTGTCCCCCTGTTTGTCCTGGGGCCACCCTCTTCGACATTGTTTTCTGATTCGACTATAATCCCTTCTCCAAGTCAGAGGAGAGAACTAGTCGGATCTTTCAATTTGATTCATTCAGCTTTTTCACACCATCAGATCCCGTTATCCTCCCTATAATTTTGATTTGAACAAAAAAAGTTCTTCTTTGTTGACTCGGCTTGAATCAACGTTTGTACAGGACAGGAAAACATTTCTGGTTCAAGTCTTCTCAGGGCAAAATATTTTCATTTTACGGTTCCACGTGAGAAATCTTCTAGATATTTTTATGCTTTCAAAAGTTCAATAATTTACTATTCTCCTTTTTTATTTTTGTTTTTCGACCTAAAGGGCTTGAGCTCCTAGGAAGTATGTAGAGCAGTAAGTACCTTCTAGAAAAAAAAACCCTTAAAATTGAGCCAGACAAGTTCAGATTTGTGGTCAAATTGATCCCAATCAGCTTAGTTTCTCATTTGATAAACATCGTAAAGCTGCCTCTCATCGAGCGTCAGAATCCAAAGCTACCATATCCCTGTCTCATCTCCTTCTAAATCTTATTTATCTCACTTTGCTGATTAACTTTGTTCGATCAGCTCAAAAGTAGAAGCCTTCCGCGCTATATTGACGGCCTGTCATCCTGCTGGGTGCGGCTCTGTGAGGTCTGGTCTGCGCAGCAGCAGTCCTAATGTCATTCTTTCTTCTCTGTTAAGCGTTAATGGTCCCCAATTGCTGGCACTTCATAACCCTAATGTGGCGGATCTTCTTAATTGTTGTTCTCAATCTCTCTGCTATTGCAAGTGCTCTCCAGATGGCTACAAATTCCTCCAATCTTTAGTCTAGAATTTGGAAATCTTCTGACGCTTTTTGTCTATAAAACCTCCGCAAAAACAGTCTCACCAATAAAATTTCATTCCAGTTTCGTCACTAAAAAGCGTCAGTTTTCGTGTATTTGAAGGATCTTTTTTTATTGAGACTAGGCTTTTATTAATCATACTTTCTAAACGAAAAAAAAAACTGTAAAAACTCTCCTCTTTTTGACGTGTACAGTAGCGTTTTTACGAGATGTTTGACACGTTATTTGACATGCCATTCAGCTCAGCGAAAATCACCTTCAGAAGCTGTTGGCAATCCCGTCGGCCAACAAAGCGCAAAATGTCTTTCCTCGCCTTGAAAGCTTTTCAACACCTCGTGCTAACAAACCTGTCGTTGTGCCTCAATTTTCACGCGAAACTGTCCACTCCGCCTGAATGAAGCCGACGTCTTTTCCGCGTGTTTTCCGCCTCCGTGTTTCCTTTTCGTCTTAGTCGGATTCGCTTCCGGCTGCTTTCCAGCCGTTGTCCGGTTTTCTATGTTTGCCGGTCGAAGCCGCGAGAGGTCTCCCACAACCGAGGTAGCCGCTAGGGACATCGATTCCTCTTGACCCTGTACCTTTTCCCCCAAAAAACTGGACTACTTGTTTCTCCCTTTTCCCAGCCTTCTATCTCGATGGCAAATCTTTCTCCCAGCTGGTCACGCTTCGCCCTCTCTCCCTATCTGCAGCAGTCGATCTCGAAACCGTTTTTGTGGGCTAAATTTTTCGCAGATTAGCAAAGAAAACAAAGTTTTAGCTGGGAATCAACTGGTTCACGAGTACCGCAGCCAAATCTTAGCCAATTATGGCACCCTCTTGTCCCCCAAAGCCTGTCATCTTCGCCACTGCTTTCATCTCTTTTCTACAACCGAAGAGCTTTATTTACACTCCCGTGATTCTTTGGTCTCAATGGCTACTCGATTCATTTTCAAAACCTGTTTCAACTTGATTGACTTTTTTCACCAAAATTAAATGAAATTTCCTCTTAATTTCACACAAAAGTTCTCCAAGAAATGGCTTTACTTTCTTTTTTTAAAATCTTATAAATAGACGCTGCAGCACCCCCTAATCATTCATTTACCACGGCAATTAATTTTTTGTCTCCCGCGCTCAAGGCTTTTTCTCGCACCTTTCACCGCGTCATATGTTTGTTTTGATTCAGTTTTATTCACCCATTTTATCTCCTCTGCCCCCTTTTCAAGCTGTTTATTTTTTCCCTCAAAAAACTCCCTCTCTCTCTCTCTCTCTCTCTAGAGGAGAACAAAAAGTCCTCGCGTTGTTAGGACGACGCCCAGCCGCTCTCCCCTTTTGGGCATTTCGCATTTTTCCCATTGCTTTAGGGCGAGATTTATTGATTTCGTAGCTTTTTTCCATTCTCAATAGCTTTTCTTCTTCTCTTTTTTTTATCATTTAAAAGCTTTTGGAATTACAGGAGGCCATGTCATGATGGATTCTGACGACGATTCCATCAATATTCAAATCTTTGTGCCAGAGCTCCAAGTCCGGGTAATTTTTCCAATTTATCAAAGAAATGATTTTTCTAGAAATGTCTTACTGTGGCTAATGATGACTTTATCTGGGATGTGAAGAGGAAATTACTCGCCTCGTTGCCACAGGCAAATCTCAGATTCTTAGTCCCAACTTACAATATTTTAGGCCCTTCCTCAGGCCTTCAATTATGGCCTTTTCCTGCCGCCATGCGACGGTAGGGCGGGGAAATTTCTCCTAGAAGATCGAACCGTTCGCGATTATCCTTTCCACGACTGTGTGCCGTACCTAGAAGTGAGTTTTCTCAAAGGGGAAGGAGGCTCTGCTCGCACCTGTCATTTCCTAATTTGGCTATGCTGTCAAGCAGCTTTTCTCTAGGCCTCCGAGGCGAGCGCACACCCTCCTCCACCTCTCCCGATGCTAAGACGTCCTCACTTGTGTGTGGACAAACAATCGGAACGCCGTTTTAGCGACCATTCAAAGGGAGAGAACAGCACAGGTCTCGGACTTTGTCTTTGGGCTGGCGGGAAGAGGGAGAGAGTGAATGGGGGGATCAGACCCGGATTGGGGCTGTAAATTAGGGGATTTCCAGAAGATTCTCTGGGAACTTTAGAAAGTGGGGGAACCTGCAATAATTTTGTTTCTTTTCAGCTGAAATACAAAAAACGGGTCTACAAGATGCTGAACCTCGACGAGAAGCAGCTCAAAAGTCTCCATACAAAAGTAGGTTTCCTTCTTCCCTTTTAGGCCAGCCAAGCCAGTCCCAGAGACTGTAAAAACCTCGACTAAGCAAGTTAGCCCCGACGCGTCAAGTGCAGGCTCATTTTCCTCCCCCAGCAGATTCTTTTTATATGGGACACAAGTGGACGAGTTTTTTTATTATGGGTTTTCAGTCGAATCTGAAGAAGTTCATGGAATATGTGCAGACGAAAAACGCGGAAAAAGTCGAGAAAATGTGTAGTCAAGGACTCGACGCCAATTTTCATGACTCTCAGGTAAGAGAAAGTCTGAACCTAACAAAACCTTGAAAAACTGGCCCATTTGTTTGCTTTTCTATCTTGCATCATCGTCGTGGAGCCATAACGACCTTGGCAACCAATGACACGCTCGAAACCAAACTCTTCTTTTTTCAGGGAGAGACACCTCTAACCTTGGCGGCTGGAGTCGCTTCAAATCGCCAAGTTCTTGTAGCTCTTGTAGGCGGAGGAGCCCACATAGATTTCAGAAACAGCGAAGGACAGGTACTAACTTTCTTGGAAGAAGAAGGCAACAAATTCAGACCGCAATGCACAAAGCGTCCTTCTTGTCATCAGGAGATAATGTGAAGACGCTACTTGAGTTGGGAGCTTCGCCCAACTATCGAGATCCAATTGGTCTCACTCCACTGTATTATAACATGCTGACAGCGGATTCCAACGACCAAGTCGCGGAGATGTTGCTTCGAGAAGCTGCTGATATAGGCGTGACTGATATGCATGGAAATCATGAGATTCATCAAGTAAGCTACACCATTTATAGGTTAGAGGGAGCACACTTTGGTCATTTTTGCTTGTCGAGAACGCAGGTGTATTGGATCAGCTTATCTGGCTGTTATGTTGTCTCCAATCCTCCATGTAATCTTCAAGGGAACGGGTTCGAACGGTCTCTGCTGCCTCATATTGTCGCCTGTTGATCCGCAATGGTCATTTGCGTGTGTGTGCCGGGCACTTGAGCCAGCAGGCCGATCACTCTCCGTATTGGAAGACAGTATAGCCATGGCATGGCCTTTGAAAAGCCATAGCTCGTGTTTTTATCCAATCCGCCTGTCAGTCTGCCGCGAACAATTAGCCCTCCGCCGTCCTCTCCTCGCTCATTTCTACCTTTCAGGCCTGTAAGAACGGCTTGGTGAAGCACGTAGAGCATTTGCTCTATTTTGGAGCGCAGATCGACTCGGAAAACGTCAACGGCAACACTCCTCTTCACGTGTGTGCCGTCAACAACAGGTAAGCTTCTATTCCGGCTAGAATCACAGTACTCCTTGCCTTGAAAAAAGCCAATTTCTAGGGCCGAGTGCGCTCGAGTTCTTCTCTTCCGCGGGGCGGATCATCTCGTCTGTAATAAGCAGGGACAAACCGCCCTTCACGTGTCCCACATTGTCGGCAATCCCGGAGTGGCTGACGTGATCGGCACACACAATCCCACCGCTTCAGGTAAATTTCTAATAGAACCGCTCAAAAACTTGCCCCTCTTTCTCGCTAAGCTGGAGATCTTTCAGTGCCCTACAGAGGAACTCCCCAATACTCGACTCGACGTCGATTGTCCTCCACAATCGGAAGGCGAAGGTCGCTCAGTCAATCCTCTCTTTGCTCTCAAGATCTCTACCGAACTCCCCAGACAACTCGGCGAACTCCCATCGTAAATAGTTTTTCTTTGTAGAATCCTTTGGCTTGCAGACAGCCCCTTCTCCCACCCCCTCTCGAGCCAGTCGCTCAACTGTGGCAGCTTCTGAATACGGTACAATGCGACGTTATCATGCTGATACAATCCGCGGCCTAGCTCCGGGTCATGAGCCAAACACTCCTCGAATCCTTGTGATACCACGAGGACCAAAAGGCTTCGGATTTATTCTCCGAGGAGCAAAACGTAATTAGTCTTGAAAAAACAAATGAACCTTCAGATGTGACCTCGGCCATGGATTTCGAACCTTCTCCCATGACACCAGCTCTTCAGTTTTTTGAAGGAGTCGACGTTTCTGGAATGGCGATGAGAGCAGGGTTGAGGCCGGGAGATTACCTCCTAGAAATTGATGGCTTGGATGTGCGATGCGCTAGTCATGAGCAAGTTGTTCATTTGATCCAACAAGCCGGGGATACCATCACCTTGAAAGTGAGTCTAAAAACACTGAAAGGACAACACATTCCAACTCCAGGTAATCACCATCGACGCAACTTTGGCTGGAAGTACCATTCATCGACGACACCATTCAGGTTAGACTTGGCTTTTGAAGAAATGCTCACAAAACCCACGCTTTCTTTTCTAATTTTTGCGTTATTCATCTAACCCTCGTTTTTAGTTGTTAATTTCGACTAACAATCTATTTCAGTCGGAAAATCGGCACCACCACCTCCGCCTGCACGTCATCCGAATACGAGTCTCAGTCTTAGAGGCAGTCACAGTCTCTATGGATTCATAGGTATGGGTCCTACTTCTAAACGCATGAAAGCATGATTTTTCGGTAAAAATGGCACAATTAAAAAAAAGCACGTATGAAATAGACCACCACCACTTAAAAATTACACTTTTTTCCAAATACTAATTCCTTTTTTCGAATCTAAAAGAGGAATATTTTTTAGGAAATGGAGAAGAATATTACGCGGCGGGACATCTTTCTTCAGTCTATGGAGAACCGCGAACAGCTTCGGTGAATAAACGGACTGGGGGAAGGATATCAGCAGCCGAGTTGGAGAATCTCATGACAAGACAAGCTGCCAGTCAGCAACAATATCATCCTCTTTCCTATGACCAAGAGTCTATTGGCTCTCAAACTCCCAAGAAATATAACTCGGTTTCGGATATGAAGCGAAGGAAACAGAGGCCTCAAGCTCCGATGAATGGCAATGGACTGCCGAGGAATAACTATGAATATCAGTCGACACAGCCAGTCAATAATATCTATGGCTCACCGATGAAGACTTACTCGTCTTCGCCTGACATTCCCCATATGAATAGCTTCGACTCGATGGATGAAGCTCCTACTCCTTTGCCGACTCACGACGATTTGAGAAGATCTTCTATCGACGAATCTTCGGAATATTCTCGTCCCTATAGGCCTGTTAGTCGGCCGAAAACACCTCCACCTCCACCTCCTCCAATGGCAACAAGTCAGAGCATGTCTAGGTAATATTTTTATGGGAAGAAAGAACTTAAACTTTAGGCTGTCAAATATGTCATCCCCTCATCAATATACTGTAACTTCATCTAGGGAAACAATCAGAAATTCACCGATGAGTCATATTTCATCGCCAGCTCCCTCCGTAGTTCACCATGTGAGCTCAGCTCCAGCCATGACTTCAAGTCCGGCTCCACCGCCTCCACCTCCTCCCCCACCAGCTGGTATTTATCTCTAAAATGAGTAAATCCAAATTAATTTAAGTGATGGCTTCAACCTCTGCTGGTCCTCCTCCTCCTCCACCGCCACCTCCGCCGGATCTAATGACGAAACCAGGTGGATCGGTACCTCCTCCACCAAAGCCGAGTCTTCTCGCCTCAGCATTACAAAATCAGGCCAGCGCGTTGAAAAAAGTCATAGTGAGTTGCTGACCTTCTACCTTGATCCGTAATCATACTTTCAGCCGCCGCCCGAGAGAGGAGGAGGCGCAACAGAAAAACCGCCTCTGCCCTCAATAGCTGGAGATTTCCAATCGGATTTGAGAAATGCGTTGGCCAAAAGACGAAGCAAAGTAGCACAAGAGGAAGATGAAGATGAAAGGAGGGAAGACACTACCAGAAGTTTAGGAGGGTTGTCGCTAAAAGATGCCGTTAGGGAAAACGTCCCCAGGGGAGAGATGAAACAGCACTCACCACCTGGGATTGCTGCCAAAAAAGATAGCGGGTAGGGAAAAAAGATGACAAAATGAGCAAATCTCTAGGTACACATCTTCACGGACTAGCCTTGAGCCCTCCGAATACGGAGAGGACAAATCACATCACGATCACTACTCAATAGACCATTCCCATCACAAAGTCTCTTTGATATCTCAGCACATCGAAGACGGCTATGGTCGAAAGAACGTGGATAATGTAAGTCGAGTCTTCTAACCTTCTCGAGTGCATGCCTTTCAATCCCCTTTGAGTTTGCCGGAGCTGATAGTATAGAGCATGCTTTGCCTTCAGATGTCGGTTTCGTCTTCTCTCAGCACTTTGTCGGGCTCATCGTCTGAGGGAAAACCTCGTCTCCCACCAGTGGATTATGACGAAGAGCCGGATAGTGGAACAGGAGATAGTGACGGAGAATTCAGAGGTATTATTGAAACTTTTCCCTCAAATCTCTTTGTTGCATCCCCCTTCCTTAAGAGTTATTGGTTTTTTTTCTATTTTGGGTCTCTTTTCTCTTCCCCAATTGGGTAAACTTGGTGGATCGTGGTTCAAAACTCGCCGCACTTTTAACTTTGTGTGATGGGAAAAATGGATTAATTTACACGAAAAGTAACCAATGACCTAACTTTGATTTATTTTATGCTACTTTTGTTTTTTTTTAAATGTTTTACCAACTTGTAGAGCAAATCAAGGCTAACATCTTTGTAAAACATTATAAGGCATGAAAATTAAGAAAAAGTCTAAAAATGAGGTCAACGTGATTTTAGTAGAATTATTGATATTTGCGCTAGACGTATATTCTTTCTAAAGTTGAGATAGACACTTTCAGACGTCGATAATATATTTTTCAGCGGACGGTCGTTCGTTTGAACGTAAGGAGGTAGTGATGTGGTCTCCATCGGATGTAGTATCGTGGCTCGAATCTCTAGGCCTTGATGAGTATCGAGATGCATTCCGTACTCGTCGAGTTTCCGGCATAGCTTTGTCCAAATTCGACCGAGCAGCTTTTACTCAACTCGGTGTGACTCGCATAGCTCACCGTCAAAAAATGGAGTCATCCATTCGCAGTTTCCTCACTAATAATAACAACTAAAGACCCGATTTTTACGAGTGTTTCCGTTCAAATTTCGTGCCTCCCATGTGCTCATAATAATTCCTCTCATCTCTCTCCCAAATCCATTTCGGTGATTTTCCCCCTTCCTACCCCAGAAATCGCTTTATCTCTAAGTCATTGTATTCTATAAAATCTACCTGCGCACCTCGTCTTCAGAGCGAAAAGACGAGATCTTTTTTTATTTCTCACGTGTAGTCAGAAAAGTTGTACTACGCATTTTGATACTTAATGTGAAAAAGATTTGAAGAAAGGCTCCTTGTTCTATTTGTATTGTATATGGCAAAGAAAAAGAAAAAATAAAGATTCTCTCAATCTTTTATTCGATCAGACATAAAACTGGCAAGGATATTCGCGTTCATCCAAGACAGAATGAATAATAAAGTCGTATTTCTTGTAAACATGGGACCTTTTTTTTCTTTTGAAATCTCAACGAACCTCGCAATAATAGGAGCGAACGACTTTTGCTTTAACGCCCTTCCACTTCCCAATATGACCATTGTGAGTCAAATCATAACTATTTTTGAAGGAATGGAACTCAAAATCCGATAGCTCTCTTGGAAAAGTGACACTCTGCTCGTATTTTCTTCGTAAATAATTAACCATTTCTGTAACTCTCTTAACAATTACGTTAAGATACAACTCTTGAAGGCTTTCTAATTCCTAAATCTAGAATGTTCCTCAAAAACAAAAAAGTCACCAAAGGCCGTAGTTCCTCAATTATATCGTAGAATCTTAATAGGTTGGAGAAGAAATTGAATATCATCTCTAAATTTCTCAGCAAAATCTTTCACATCTAAGCCGAGGCTTTGCAGTTTAGACTAGATATTAGGATCGATATCAGTCGCATTTTCCAAAACTGAACATAAATTTTGATCGAAGTAGAGAAACAAATTAACGACTAGTCACGTTGTCTTTTTGGTTTCCATCAATCCATTTGATTCTATTAATTAAGTTAAAAGCTTCACCAGTAAACCAACAGGGATTAATAGAACAAATATCAATATGAACAAAGTACGCATTGCCTAAAAGTCCAGAGAGGATTTGCTATTGCAGGAGTGAAAGAACTAGTTGAGTTAGTAAGAAAATTCCAAGATGATTATCGGCTTCAATCGCTTGCAATGATATTTTCCAGCGTTTTTATAAAGAGTCTAAGAAAAGGGAGAATACTAATGAAGGTGTCTATTGCCAGTCAAAAAATGCAGATAAACGTTTATTATTTTAAATGTGACTAGTCTTTTGGAGAGTCACCTTACTGAGAGAGATGTAGGTAAGCTTCAAAAGATGGCCTTCAGCGATCATTTTCTGTTCAGGAATCATCTGAAAAAATCATCGTTCAAAAGGGAAGGTATACTGTACCCAATTGAAGTTGTTGCCAATAACCTCAAAATCAGCCTTGAAGGATCTTAGTTTATTTTTGTATTCTTCATTTGCCAATTGGGAAAAGTGTCCGCCGTCTTGATTCAGATTGAAAAAAGCAGCTATCGGTCAAGCTTGAGAGCAGTAGTAAATAAGTGCTTAGAAAGTTGGTTCGGACGGTCTCTTTAAAATAAGTGCCTTCGATGCGAAGAACTGCATAGGTGATAACCGAAGCAATACCTATTTTTTTTTTCGAATGTTTGGTTAAATAGTTTACGTTTGTTCTCTCTCTCTCTCAGCTTCTCCAAGTCTCTTAACAACTCATTTGCTTTCATATTGAAAATCTCAAACGATAAGTCCGGTATTTCAGTCTCCAGCTCTTGAATGGATTTCTCAATGTTAAATAGCTTTTCCCAGTTTTTAGCATCACTTTCTCTTACTGAAATAAAGTGAATTATAACTAGCAATAACTGACCTGAGTGTTGCTTATCAAAAGTACCGTAATACGAGTCGTTTCGGTCGTAAATCGGCACGCAAATTACGAATAGGAGACGGATGATCTGCAAAGTAATATCTGAGAATGATTTCCTGTCTACTTCCGGCGTCGACACTATTGATCTGAGAAGAATAGAAGCCCCTTAATTTAGTAATCTTTAAAGGAAGAGTAGTATGACTTGTTTTGTTGGGGGAAAAGTGTTTCATGGAGGACCGTCTCTTACAAGTTGAGAAAAGAAGTTCCTACAAGAAAAAGAGGAACTATTTACGTTTAGGGCCCCCAGTAGCCATGATTCAATTTTTGTGCTGTCAGGAGGGTCGCAGGTTCAACACCCCTCCCTGACTTACATTTTTGCTTTATTAATTCAAGTCTTTTCTCACATTTTTTGATGTTTTGACTCAATTCAGCCGCACAAAGTACATTGAATTGGGCTTTTACTGTTCCAGCTGCTCTGTAGCATTGGAATTCTCTGGCTTATCGAGCTGTTAAGCTGATCTGAGTCGAGAAATTGGATTTTGCATTTTTTATCAATAGGATTACTCAAAAAATGAGATAATGAGGAGATGTCAATGCATATTGCTTATAATGCAATACAATTGCGTCAAAACGTCAAAAAATATGAAAAAGGCTTAAATTAATAAAGCGAAAATGTAAGTCAGGGAGGGGGATTGAACCCGCGACCCTCCTGACAACAAAAAAATTGAATCATGGCTACTGGGGCCCCTAAACGTAAATAGTTCCGAAAAAGAAGACTTACTGCGCTCCCGTTTGACGAGTCGAATGAATTCTGCTGGCTGGTCTTATATGCGACGGCTCGGAATATCAATGTGACAGAGATTTCCCGGTCCCCTTTGTCTTTGAAATCAGAGAACAATCGAAGTTCACTCTTTGAGTTCTGGGAAATGTTCTTTCCAATAATTTCATCTATCAGTGATTAGTAGAAGGTGAATTGTATCTGATCGAAGAAGATCTACCCCGTAAAAGCAAAAGGTAAAGTTTATTTAAAGTAAGTAAGTAGAGATCATGTAGCCCTAAAGAGGGCTGTTGGGTTATAATAAAAAGCAGATTCTTATCCACCAAATCCGTAGAGGGTGCGTCCTTGGCGTTTGAGGGCATAGACTACATCCATGGCAGTTACAGTCTTGCGCTAAAAATAATTGTTTATGAAACAAAAACAAATACTATGTTGATACTATGCTAATCACAAATAGTAAATATTAAATAAACTAACCTTGGCGTGTTCGCAGTAGGTTACAGCATCACGAATAACATTCTCCAAGAAGATCTTTAAAACACCACGTGTTTCTTCGTAGATGAGGCCGGAGATTCGCTTGACACCTCCACGACGGGCAAGACGACGGATAGCAGGCTTTGTAATGCCTTGGATGTTGTCACGAAGAACTTTTCGATGACGTTTGGCTCCTCCTTTACCAAGTCCTTTTCCACCCTGAAAATTGATAAACAATCAAAATTAAAAAACAACTAACTTTTCCACGTCCTGACATTGCAGCAGAATTCGGAAGTGCTTTAAATTTGATAGCTGAAAAAAAAACTATAATTGGACGAATTTGAAGGAGATGGAGTATAGTTTCTACAAAGAACTGCATAAAGACCAAGAACAGGAAAAAGTGAGCGAATAGGAATACCACTATCAATTTAGGTACTTCTGAAACTTTTTTCTTCTTCGTCGGTACAAGACCCATTGCTACCGTTTTTGCGCTTTTTCTGCTCGTATAATTTCAAAACTGTAAATGAGAAGTTATCATAAATCAAATCATCAAACAGAACCTTTTTTATTTATTTATCATTAAACATTTTCTTTCTTTATCATTAAAAATTATACAATATAAACTAAAATTATGGCATTTATCACAAAATAATGGAAGAAAGTGCTTCAGCTGGCCCTAAAACTTGTGGTTCGTTATTCGCCTTTCCGTACAAGAGCTTCTATTTGCGGGAATAGTAATCGGCACCAGGTTTACCGACTGTCATCGCATTTTGACAGAGTGCTTCTTGAGGATGTCTTCAGATGCAAGACATGCCAAATTCTCCCTCCATTCTTTGAGAATATTAAAGTTGAAAATATAAAGGGGAGTTTGGCTAGAGTGTAAGAATATGCTGTTACCTCCTCATGGCGATCATTTCTTCTCTCTTTCCAGAACCAGCTGCCCATCCATCCGACCAGAAAAAACTGTCATTCCTCTATTCAACTCGTATTCCATGTAATGCTTGCCCGTTATCTGCCACTTATAACATTAGCGCTTGGGTGACCTGTCCGAAGGGCGGAGCATCATCCGTCCACCCTTCTGGCTAGGAGAGGCGGGGTTTCCTCCAATCACTTGGCGGTCACTAGGTGTCGGTCAGAATTTGTTTATTTTTAGGATTTGTCGCACTTTTATTTCGCTGTTATTGATAGGGATAAGAGGGGCAATTCGGTCAATTGGAGACAGTTCTCCCAGCTGTCCTCATTTGCCTAATCTCGAGGCTCTTTGGCGTTATTTTATTGCCCAAGGGAAGACCCTTTTATTGCCTTTTTTGAATTCTGCTCGATATTTTATTGAATTTTAGCAATCCTTCTGAATATCACTAGAATTTGTCTTTAAAATCATAGAGTAACTACCAAGTTCTTCGTTTGTTATAAGTGTTTTTCAATTTCTTATGTTTCTATGTTCTTACAGCCTCAGAGCTTGCTTCAAAGTATAAATCTTGCTTATTCACTTTAAATTGACTTTCTTGAGCATCTCGACTATTTGGAGCGCCATTTAACCGATTCAAGGTGACTATTTTTCCTCTACTATACCTTTTTGCTCTTCCCTAGTGTCCTCTTCCTTCTCATTTCGTATTCAAATTCTAGCAACCAATTCTTCCCGGGAGCCCTTGATGTCTCAATCTGAATTGAGGCGGCTTTGTCCTTTGTTTTGTCCTTCTCGTCAAGTCTAATTCCAGCCCCGAGAGTATTTTTGATGGCATAGCCGAATGATGTTACTACTTCTCCTCTTTCTACCAGCAGTCAGTTCTCCATCACTGGTAGATGTTGAGCTTCAGGAGCTACGACTTGGCCAGTAAGTTTAGAGCCAAAAAAAGTATACGAAGGACTTGCGAGGGTTTTTAAGACATAATTCGTCAGAATATTGGTCAATTATGCCGGGCCGAGGTGCTTTCAGACCGGATTGAAAAAAGTTCTATGACCCTTCACTCTCTCCTTCACCTATCCACAAGTCCAGATACATTTGTCCTTGCCGTTCAGACTGCCCACAAAAGCACTAAATCAAGGAGCCTCTTAGCCTAAGAATAACTATCCACTTTTTATGGGAATCCCCACCCTCCGATGAGAAAAAAGCCAAGGTTTTTTTGGGGACAAGATCCGTCCCTGCTGATTAGAGTCACGGTGAATCATTTGTTTCGGAAAAGGCAGCTGCAGATGGTTGTAGTCTCTCGCTGCTGGAGAGTTGAATTGGACTCCCGCTGGGGATGAAAAGCCATTGCGCTTTAAAGTTTCCCATGTTTAGACGACGGGAGGAAGGACAGTATTTTGATATCCGGCGTATCGAGCGTGTAAGTCCAATGAGCCGTTAAAGAGACCATTTTTCTACGGCTGAATGCGGCAAAATGTTGCGATTTTTCAATTTATCTTCCTCTCTCCTGCATTTGAAGTAAAAATGTTCTTTTAATCCACACTCCCAAGATCCTTCCTGACGAGGCGTCTTCTCTTCCTCGGCTTATCGGCAGAATAAATGGCCGCCAGCGGGAGAGATGCTCACCGGCAATTGATGCCGTATTGTCCTCTCGAGAAGGAGATAAATTGACTGGTTAGGCTATTGAGACAATTTGAATATACGGTTTGTGGACAGAGTCGCAATAAAAGGACAACGAGTTTGCCTATCCCCTGGCGCGCGCGAGCGCTAGTGAGACAGGTGAAAGAGTGAATGAGGGGATTAGGAAGTGATAGAGGTTGACAGGTGTGGCGAATTTGGCCTGAATGTGGTCAATTTCGAAATGGTTTTTAAACAACAGGGGCTAAATTTTTCGCTTTTATTTGCTGATCAAACATCTTTAACGACCAGCTGTGGGAATAGTTGCATTTTTGGGATCAAGAAAAGCCTCGAGATTGTTATTGGCATCGTATTTGTGTTGAGCAGTCCATCAAACCATCGTCGTTATGACACAATGAATCCCCTCCGCGCGTCTTATCTCGATCCAGATCCCTCTCCAGGGCAGTCTGTGGTAGTCAGTAATTAACAAAGGGGTCAACCTCTCCTGCCCCTCCTTAATTTTCGAGGAAATGGCGAAGACTTATCTCTCCGACACCCCGGATGGCGTTTATAGCTCTGATTAGAGTGGCATCGTAGCGAGCTGCGAAAGACTATAAAACTTCGTGTTTCAGCCAATTTATGTTCTACCCTTCCAGGCCTGGTGACACGAAGGGGGCGAAAAGGGAGAGAAGTTCCCAAGGTGATCAGCTGAAATAATTACTCAGCCGTAAAGGCGAAGAGGCTACTGTTTGAGATGTTTATGGGCTGGGCCGATGTTGCGTAATGTTATCCATCAAATCGCGCGTTCGAGCTGCTAATCCTCTAACTGAATGGCTTTGTGTTGGCTCCGAGGGTCAAGACTACTGTGGGACGCTCAGACAAATGGCTTAATTCACTTTGTTTTGTGACTTTATAATATAGGAAATAAAATACTATAAGTTTCAGCTAAAATAGTTCTAGTACCTATAAAATGGCTATCAAAAGTACTGAACAAAGAACAAAAATCAAATTTTGTGATAATTTTGGCCTAATGACCTTTACCGAATAAGTTCGCGGGCTCCTTTTAAGAGTTTTACAGCCTTCTGCTCGGTTTAACGACAAGGTTCCCAGCTTCTGTGCAAATAGAGTCTCCTGGCCACCCATAAGGCTATTTATCTTATCAATGTTACGCAATGAAGGCCTAAAGAAAGGTGCAACTCTTCATCTTTTTCAGAAAAAATGTGTGTCCTCACGAGGAGATGGAGATTGTTACTGTGAAGCAGCCATGTGTTCAAGCTTATACGAAGTATATCAGAACCAGAAAACCAGGATGTCAAGGAAAATTCCGAGCTTGCTCAGTTCGTCAGCCGAAGTAAGTTAATAAAAGAACATTATCCCGGCGCCAGTAGGTCGTTTGTCATCCAGCCGGCCTGTCATTATGGTAGCCGCCCGCTGTGAGAATTTTGCGCTCCATCGCGTTACCATTTAGGTGGTGGTGATAGCCATTAATGGCCAGACCTTATTGTATTCCTTTCCAGGACGGTCTACTTCCATACGTATAAAAAAGTCAACCGTACAAGGAGGCACACAACGGCTGAGTGCTGTCCGGGATGGGTACATGTTCCGGGAGGTGTCGGCTGTCAACGAGGTGAGTCAGGAGGGTTCCCAGGAGAGTGGTAACAGTCGGGAGAATGAGTCAATGTAGAGCGCCGAGCCTTTGTCGGGAGGTCTGTGGCAAGAGGAGCGGAAGTAATTTTACAAGGGATCCTTCTCTTATTGTTGTTCATTTGATGCCATACCACACCAAGGGAGGAACTCAAATTATCAGAAAAAAAACACAAAAAAGAGCTTTTAGATAGCATTACTTTCTCTTCAAATATATTTTTATATCTTTTTTAGAATTAGTTTTTAAAATCGATTAGACATCATTTCCTAACCTCATCAAGTTAATAATTCTCGAGGATCTGTCGGCGCGAGACAGAGAAGGCATTCGGTCAAGGAAGAGCCGCCGCAGCTCATAATCACTCCCATTACGCGGCCATCACAAGGTCGAGGCAGTCGAACGAGATAGATCTCTGGGACCAGGAAACACGGTCATTGTTATCCCCAGCCAATATACAGCATGGCTCTTGTTTGCCGAGTCAAGTGACACCCGTGCCTTGCCAGCCAAATTGGCTGAGTGACAAACTGTGTGTCCTAAGGGGTTGATGGGTCATTTTCAGCCAACTGTACAACTGATACGTGCCACAATGGAGGGACTTGTCTGCCCATCAGGAATGAAACCGACTCTCTTTGTCTTTGCGTCACCGGATTCACTGGTTCCAAGTGTCAATACGGTAATACAATCGAGAGAATAAGTAATTAAGATAAAATAGATGTGAATGAGTGTCTTGTGGATAACGGAGGATGCCACCACGATTGTGTGAATACCATTGGAACATTCTACTGTCGCTGCTGGCCGGGATTTCAGCTCTCTGATGATCAAAAAGCCTGCCAAGGTTCGGAAAAATTCTGGAAAAATACTGTAGCACTTGGAAATTAGAATAAAAGGATTTTTCAGATATCGATGAGTGTACGGCCTCAAACGGAGGCTGCTCCCATCGATGTATCAACACTCCCGGTGGCCATCGTTGCGACTGTCCTCCAGGACTTCAACTAGCCGCAAACGGCAGGAAATGCGTCGGTGAGTGCAATGTATACACAGATTAGGTGTACTTGACCCATGTTCGCACTTCGTAATACGATATATGCTTTGTCAACAATACAGTTTTAGATTCTTCCACTTGTGACGCTGATAATGGAGGTTGTGAGCAAATTTGCGAGGAGAGACACGGCAAGTTCTATCGCTGTAAATGCAAGCATGGATTCCTGTTGGGAGATGATAAACGCAGTTGTATCCGTAAGTACTTTACTACTCTCGGAGATTAGTTGTTGTGTCCTCGCGCGATTCCGGCGCATATGTCGTTCTTCTTCTTCTGTGCCAGCGGGCTAATTAGAACGCGCTTATGAATGTAAATCACCTCGTCGACGAGCGACAATGGGGCGCTTTTGTACTCGACCACAAGCTGTGGTCCTCGCAAGGGAGAGCTACATGAATTAGAGACAGATGAGGCCTCAGATTTCTAGGAGCAGGTGCACTCATGCTGAAGAGCTGCTCAGACTTTCAGGGGATCCAAATACTTTTCAGCCAATGATCCATGTCAGCACAAGAAGGCCGGCTGCCAACACCATTGTGTCAATGATAATGGACGAGCTAGATGTCAATGTTTCAGCGGGTACAAGCTGGCTTACGACAGGAAGACATGCATTGGTTTGTTCCATTCAATTTTCTGACTAAAAATCTAGACATCGATGAATGTTCCACTGGAGGAGGCTGTCAGCACGAATGCGTCAATACCTACGGGTCTTATAGGTCAGTTTTTTGTTTTCTCTCGAGACGCTGAAAAAATAAGATTGAAACTTGTTGACAAGGCTCCCCGGAGGCTAAAGTTTCAAGTGATTTAAAGGAGAAAAGTATCTGGGGTTTCTTCTATTCTTGAATTTTAGGTGCTCCTGTCATCCAGGCTTTCAATTGTCTCATGATGGAAGAACTTGCGAGGAGAAACAAGATGGGTGCGAAATAGCCAATGGAGGTTGCCAACACGACTGCTATGATCAGCCAGACGGTGGTCATATTTGCAAGTGTCGAGACGGCTTCAAATTGAACTCTGACGGTCAAACCTGCACAGGTGGGGAGAAGAGCTAAGAATCGAGAAAAAGTAAACTAGCGATTCTATTTTTGAATTATCGACCTTCGAGAGAAGTCGAAGCGCGGTCCTGCATCCCTGGAAAGGGGATGTGTCATCGATTATGCATGGATAATCGAAACGGAGAGATCAGGTGCTACTGTAGATCGGGATTCTTGCTCAATGAAATCGATCGTCATTCTTGTCAGGGTAAAAAGAGTCTCACGCGTGCTGGCACATTCACGGGTTCTAGCACATAAAAACGAGTGAAATAGACACATTTTGTAGCTAATTTTTCCCTGCTAAATAAGCTTTTAGATATCAACGAATGCCTAATTGACAATGGAGGTTGTGCCCAGCTCTGTGTGAATACTCCTGGAAGCTATGAGTGCAAGTGTAAAGATGGATTTACAAAGAGCTACGACCAGAGATCTTGCGACGGTGAGTCTTTTTAAGCCCTGGAGAATATTTTGTAGATATCGATGAGTGCTCGAATGGAAACGGCGGCTGTCAACAGCTTTGTACCAACATAGCTGGAGGGCATGAATGTGGATGTCAGTTCGGATTTCGATTGGCTGAAGATGGAAAAACTTGCCATGGTAGGCTCCATATGGGAGAGAGAAGAGTCTTTTTCAGATGTCAATGAGTGTTTGACTAACAATGGAGACTGTTCTCAACTCTGTCGGAATGAGGAAGGCGGAAGAAGGTGCGAATGCTTTGCTGGGTATACCCTCGGAACAGATGGAAGGACTTGTGTCGGTTCGTTTATTATCTTTTTGGCTAATTTTAGTTTTAAACTAGCCAAATAAAGTGGTATTCTTTTTTAGCTTCGTTGGCATTTGCCACCAAGATAGCCAAAGGTGAGTTTTCTCTCTGACTAAGGGAACGAATGAAACTAACTAGCATGGTAGCTTTTTGTATTTTGTTCTTAGCTAAAGTGTTGTGAGTTGGCTTTAGATCTGACGGAGCAACACAAACAACTGGATAGCAGTGTTGATGGTGGAGAGAGTGGGATTGAATATTTGATTGACTCGATTGAGCAATTATCATCGGATCAGGAAGAGAAGCCGAGGAGATTCGCATTTGTTTTTAATAGGAGACGGAAAGGCAGTTTTTTGCTTTCATTCCTGGAATGGCTTCAGCTTTTTTACTCACTTTAGCTTAGGCCTAACACCTTTTTTTGCTTGATCCCAAAAATTGTATTAAAAGTGGTGTTTTCAGTATGTGAAAAAGGTCATTTTGGTCATCTCTGTCAATACACCTGCTCGGATTGCACAAATGGAGGTTTGCTCCTCTTTTTCCACAATTTCTCTCTCTAGGGAAATGTTCATCAACTTCGTCGGAATGCGATTGTCCTCCTGGATTTACAGGTCCAATTTGTGAAGAAATATGTCAGAATGGATTTTATGGCGTAGGCTGCAACCAAGTAATTCAATATAGCTTTTAATTCCAAAAAAAAATGTAGATGTGTTCCTGCGGCGATCATCAATGCGATCCAGTTACTGGAGCTTGTCGTTGCTCTCCCGAACAATGTCCAAAAGGACCTTGTCCTCTCGGATTTTATGGACAGAAGTGCGAACTTCCCTGTAAAAACTGAAGAAAAACTATCTGAAATGAGCTTTAGGTAGGAAAACTTGCCCTGATGGACGATGCGACCCAACATTTGGATACTGTACCTGCGAAGAAGGAAAATATGGAGATGCTTGTGACAAAGAATGTCCAAATTGGTCTTTTGGAGCCAACTGTCGCCACACTTGTAAATGCAATCGAGAGAACTCCAAAGGTTGCAATTCCAAGGTAAGATTTCTCCCTAGAAACTTCTTGACAATTCCAGTCTGGAAAATGCATCTGCAAGACGGGATTTTATGGCCCATTCTGCAAAAGAAACTGTCCTTTCGGCTTCTACGGTCCAAATTGTTCTAAAAAGTGTCAGTGCCTCGCAGGAGTTCGTTGCGATGCGGCTACTGGAGACTGTACTCCCGGTTGTCCGGCCGGCTATATGGGAAAGAATTGCGACGAAGGTATTAATTTTAGTTTTATGATGTGAAGAAAAGCACTGTGATGTGATTGGCGGGTCGTTTACGATACCGGCCATTTCAGTTTGCACTCCTGGTTGGTTTGGATTTGACTGCACTGAGCGCTGCAACTGTGCTGATGGTCTTCAAGTCTGCCATCACGTGACAGGAACTTGCAGCTGTCTTCCCGGTCTTACTGGTCCCCTGTGTGACACTCGTATGTTCTTCATTTCACGCACATTATCTCTCGCGTTCTATCTATCTAAACAAAGACTTTTTAGCTTGTCAATCAGGATTTTTTGGTCCAAATTGCAAATCAGAATGCAGCTGTCAGAACGGAGCTAATTGTAATCCAAAAGACGGTTCATGCATCTGCAAGCCTGGCTTTTATGGAGCAGCTTGTACCGAGAGTATGTTTAATTTGATTCTATCTTCAACATTAATTAAAGTTTGTCCTTCTGGAAGGTTTGGAACTGACTGCATGAAGCTTTGCGACTGTCAAAATGGAGCAATCTGCGATCCAGTCAATGGATCTTGTGAATGTCGTCCAGGATGGACAGGCACAACTTGTGAAAAGATATGCTCTGTTGGCTTTTTCGGACGGGTAGGAATTATTTGAAATTTATTATTTCTTAGGATTGCTCTCAACGATGTGATTGTGAGAATGGGATGCACTGCGATCACTCAACGGGTGAATGTATTTGTCCTCCTGGAAAAAGAGGAAAAAGATGTGACCAACGTGGGAAAGACAATTTGACATAAAATAAGACATTCAGCTTGCGAATTAGGTGCTTTTGGTGCTGCTTGTCAAGGCAGCTGCATGTGTCAAAATGGAGCAGCTTGTGATTCGATCACTGGAGCTTGTACTTGTGCTCCTGGCTACAGAGGCAAAAAATGTGAACGCACTTGCAGCGATGGTCAGGATCTCAGGTAGTAATCCAAGTTTTTTTTAGGTAGATTCGGCGAAGGATGCAGAGCCATTTGCGATTGTTCTTTGAATGCTAACAGTAAGGAGCCCGTAGTTAATAAAAATGTATTTTAGACGACACAACAACTTACAATCCCTTCGTTTCGCGATGTGATCACATCACGGGAGAATGTCGTTGTGAGCCCGGTAAAAAGCTCTTAAAATGTTATTCCAAATTGTTTGCAGGATGGACCGGCCCTGATTGTGATGTGCCATGCCCAAATGGAAGATGGGGAAGTGGTTGTCGTTCGGAATGCAGTTGTACCAATGGAGCATCTTGCGATAGAATCACTGGATTCTGTGATTGTCCTCCCGGATTTATGGGCAAAAATTGCGCTACTCCTTGGTAAGATTCGATTGATTTTTACAAGAAGTATTTCAGTCCTCCTGGCTTGTTTGGTCCCGGCTGTATTAATCACTGTCTATGCATGCACGAAGGCGGCTGCAACTCCATCAACGGTCGTTGTGAGTGTCAACCTGGATGGACTGGTCCAGCTTGTGAATTCCGTAAGTTTATAGCAAAAATAGTCAAGTTAAACAAATTTAGTCTGCGGATTTGGTCTGTTTGGTACGAATTGTAGTCAAACCTGTGATTGCATTAACGGGGCTGGTTGCAATCGAATTACTGGAATTTGCGAATGTCTTCCAGGATGGACAGGATCCAGGTATTTCTATTCTTCCTTCTTTTTTCTTTAAAAGAGACAGATGTGAACGTCGTTGTCAAGCGGGTAGATTTGGTCAAAATTGTGAGGATGTATGCGAGTGTGAAAATGGCTCTGAATGCGATCCGATCACTGGGCATTGCTCTTGTCAGCCCGGATGGCGCGGAAAGAAGTGCAATAGGCCTTGTCTAAAAGGCTACTTCGGAAAACATTGCTCCCAACCGTGCCGCTGCTCCAACCAGAAGCCCTGCGACCACATAACTGGAAGATGCCAATGTCCAAAAGGATTTACTGGCCACGCTTGTACTGAACTCTGTCCAGAAGGCAAATTTGGAGACGGATGTGCTTCTGATTGCGCCTGTGGGCCTAATAGCGATTGTGATCCTGTTTCTGGGAAATGTTATTGCAAGCCTGGGTACAGTGGAGACGACTGTAAAATTGGTGGGAATTCTTTAACAAAAAAGAAACAAAGCTGTTCTTTCTAGGATGTAGAGAAGGAAGATATGGAATAAACTGTCTTTTGGAGTGTGAGTGTGAAAACGGAGGCATTTGCGACAAAGCTAGCGGAGCCTGCTATTGTCCTCCCGGATTCCTTGGAACTCGCTGTGAAACGCCATGTCCGCTCAATCGCTATGGAGAAAAGTAATAATCTTGACGAGACTATTACAGCTGATTTCTAGATGTGATCAGATTTGTAAATGTGAAAATGGGGGATCTTGTGATCGTCTAACTGGACAATGCAAATGTACCCCTGGATTCACTGGTCTTTCCTGCAACCAAGGTATTTTGATTTCATTAAACAAATTGGCTATTCCAGTCTGCCCTGAGGGAAAGTTTGGTCCAGGTTGTAAGGAAAAATGCAAATGTGCTAATGGAGCTCATTGTGATCCGGCCACCGGCGCTTGCAAGTAAATTTTCTTCTATATTTTTCTTCAATTCTTTTCAGATGTGGTATTGGCTTTGTAGGGCCGACTTGTGAGCAATCCTGTAGCAAAGGTAGGACTATTTTTTGGCAAACTACAGCAAAAATTAGGTAAATTCGGGTTTGATTGTCAATTTGACTGTGATTGTCATGGCGACGCAAGTTGCGATCCAATCCAAGGTTGTTGCGATTGTCCAGCAGGGAGATACGGAAATCGATGCCAATTCAGTTTGTTTCCTTCCTTAATTCCACAAGAAGGAGTAATTCAGTGTGTCCGACCGGATACTATGGCTGGTACTGCAGTTCATCGTGTAATTGCAAAAATGGAGCAATTTGTGATGCTTCAGATGGACGATGCCTATGCCCTCCCGGTTTCCAAGGCGACCATGTAAGTTCTTCCTCTTTTCTTTGGAATTCCTTATTTTCAGTGTGAACAGTCTTGTGCCAATAGTACTTTTGGCCCTCATTGTCAGTTACAATGTGATTGTGGAGAGCATTCTTGCAACCCAATTGATGGTAATTGCATCTGCCCAGTTGGATTGCATGGGCCAAAATGTGAACAAGGTAAAATACAGATGAAAAATAGGAAGAAAATACTATTTCAGAGTGTCGAGCTGGAAGATATGGTGCAAATTGCGAACAAAAATGCCAATGCTATAATGGTGCTACCTGCGACCGAAAAACGGGGCGATGCACCTGTGCTCCAGGATATTTGGGCCCAACTTGCCAGCAAGAAGTTGATGGTGAGTTGGTAAATTCAATTAAAAAATGATTTAGATGCGGAAAGTGTAGCAAAACGGGGCGATTTGCCTGACGACTGGGAATGGAGGAGGAAAAGACGGTAATCCATCCTTCTCCTAAATCATTCCTTCGCCTTGTCTTGCCAGCTGGTCTCGCCCGATGAATCTCTCTATTCGCTTCCTTTTATATTGTGCATATAGCCATTTTTCAGAAAAACCGAGTGTGATCTGTGTTAGTTTTTTTGCCAAATTTATGTGCTCATTAAATATTAAATTTTTTTTTATTCTTATGGCCAAAACCAAGGAGCTGCTCCCGTTCTTCGCTGGTAGCCATTTCCCCAGCCGAATGCCTGTCCTCCGCTTCTTCCAGATCCTCCTGCAATAATATTTCTCCAAAAAATGGAAGAAAATACCCATAAAGAGTCCAAAATCTCGCCGGATTCCTAGATCTCCAATTCCATAGTTGACTCCAAGTCCTGTTCTTATTTCAACATCTCCTAATCCTGGTCCATACGGCAAACCATTAACTCCTCTTCCACCTGCGTCTGGCTGAAGTCCTGTTCCCTGTTCCATAGTTTCGTAATTCTCCCAGCGGTAGAGCTCATTAAAACTTGGAGAAGTTAGATCTCTTCCTTGTGGCTTTGATCTAATCTTTGCTTCAGGAAAACGCTCCAAGTGGACTGATTTTGAAGGACAATTCTCTCCATTCTGCCCACAGATAACTTCTGAGAGAGATCGAGAAAAGATGGGCAGAAATAGAATAGAAAAGACACAGATGAAACGCATCGATTGCATTATTACACAAACAAGAACACGGTTTTAATCACGGCGATCTGTTTCCTTCTTCTTTAGACCAAAGTTGTATCCAGAGTCGTTGGCTTCTTGACAATTGGTCTCGGCTCTTCAACAAATTTACCACAAAGCTTTCTAAAAACTTTCTTTCGTTTCCGATTCAAACAATCTGACCGTAAAATTCTTACAAATGCTCGATGGATGGCATTACGGTAGCATTTATTAAAGCACAGAAGGAAAAGAGATCCAACTGCCCCATGGGTAGTAATCAGTCCCAATGTTACTGTAGTCACATCTTGAATTCGCGGATATCGGACGTTAAAAGCAACAATTGACAACCAATAGAATAATGGCAGCTCCATTTGCAGCATGGGAATCATTGTCTGGACAAAGACCATCCTCATGAATCGAAGATGCATCTTTCTGGTATTTACACTCATTTGATTTTTGAGATTCTCCAATTTCCTAGAGATATCCATATTGTAGAAGATTATTCCGACAAATTGAAGGGCTAAACTTCAGTTTTTATCAATTGAGCGAAATATTACTTAGCCAGAGAGTTTGGTAGGCAAGGCCGTAGAAGAACTCCTTGTGTTTGTCCATATTGATGAAATAGAAGCCTTCCACATCCGCGAGATTGCTATCTTTTGGAAATTTCTGGAAATGTTTTTGCTCAAATCAGACACAAACAACGTGGGCAAGTGTTCCTTGAAAGCGAAAAAGCAGTGAGCAAGGAAACACTAACCCACGGAAAGGGAAGAAAGGGAGTGGGAATGAGAAATGGGCTAAAGTTCTCTCACCTCTTTGAATTCTTTTCGAGTAACTTTTATGTCATCCGCAGCAAATGAATACAGCAACGGTACTGGTGTTACTGTAAAGACTAAATAGCCATGCTGCCAAAAGAAAAGAGACTTCTTCCCCTGAACCAGCAATCCCTCACAAAGACTAAAAGCTCACCTTTATTTTAAGAAACGAAGTGTCGGGCAAAATACGCTGCCATCGATAGAACAGCATATTGTAGAGAACAAAGTGGAGGGCGAAGGACATATAAGTGAAAATAGCAACACACGAATGGTAAGGACTCCATCTCAGATATTGATGAAACCAGCCAGGAGTGACGCCAGCAGTGTAGGGAAAGAAGATAATTGGAACGCAAAGAGTGTCGATCAGGAAATCCAATAAAGAGGAGGCAATTTGATAGAACAATAAGTGAATTTTATAGTCTTTCATATCCTTGGCCGAACAGAAGAGAATCATAAAAAAGGTGAAAATATTCAGAAATGAGCCCAGAGTTTTCGAGATGAGGAGAATCGTATTGAGAAGAGTTTCATTGAAAGCAAAAGTGCCAGTTATATTAAGATGGATCATTTGATTGACGACGTCGAGCTGTTGCAAGTTGAGGTTCACAGAAGCCAACGTGCTTTCCCAGGACTAGCATATGAACCTTGATCAGGGAGTTTCTCACACATTATGACATTTGTATTTCACTGTGAATGGCAGACAAAAGTTCCTCTTTCGTTTGTCAATTCGTTTAAAGAACAAAACGTTTAATCACATTCAGAATAGGGCTATCACAGATTCTTCTAACTAGAAAGTGCACAAAAAATACAGACAAGCACCAATATTAATTACAGATTCGCAAATGTACCCGCGATTGTTAGGTCGGAATATTGCTCAAAATCACTTTTACAACGCCGTTGAAATTACAGACGAAACTCCGTGGACCAGCATAGTCGGCGGTAAAGAGTCTGTCAGCTGGCGGACCACATCCAAATATCTAATGGGAATCACCTTTTGATCTAGGTGGACGACTAACCTTTGAGCATTTAGATCAACATCTTCCGGTGGTATGGGAAGACTTAGCAAAGTAATCGCCGCTTCTTCACTATACCGTTTGATCATGTCATTGAACGCAGTCACATAGGCGACTGGTAGATCAACAGCAGGTCTGGGAGAGAGCTTATTACCATCAGAAATGAATACCTTGTTGCGGTGGTTTGTTGTCCGAAATGGCAGACAACGTGATCCCAGGGCACAACAATCGACTCTGCTTTGATTCTCAGAGTGTCTAGCATTTGCTTTAGTTGTCTTTCTCGTCGGTGCATATCCTAAACCTTTTTACAAGAGAAAAGCGAACAGACTTGTAGACTATTTACACAGATGAAGACTCTCAATCGAGCGTAATATCTCCATCTAGAAGACATGGAGAGAATACAGGCCAATTGGAGCAAGAAGAGAGAACTATTATCCCAACCAAGTCCTGTTTCAACTGGCTTTTGGAGATCAACCGGCCAAACGTCGATAAATCTCTTCTGGCCGTTCCAACCTCTAGCCATTGCTTCCTAAAAAAGACTCATTGCTTCCAATATAAGATCAAGGGAAACCTTATCCATTTTGTGGAAATTCCTAGCTACACAGAGATTTTTGTTCATATGAAGAATATCTTGAAGAATTTTTACATATTCGACGGCTGAGAGACGATCCCGATTGCCATTAAGCTCTCTTGGAACATAGTCGCTAGCAGTGAAATATTCAACCACCGCTCCTCTATCAATTTTGGAGAAGCGAAGGTCTTTCAACAAGTGGGTTTCCTAAATTGGTTCTTGAAAAAACGAAGCTAAAATACTTGAAGAACTGTCTCTGAAGGAGCATTTTCATGGAAGCCAAGAACAACTGTATTGGGCTTCATTGCTCCCAATCCAGAAAGACGAATTAGTTGCTGAATTCCGTCTCGGATCTTCTCTGACAGCGTGATTTCTACAAAAGCCTTCAGCTTCATGTAATCGACGAGTGAGAGCCAATAGGGGAAGACCTAAAGAAAAATAATCAAATTTAAATCGATACGATACTTGTTGAAGAGGATCAGCGGCATCTTTCACATCAAGTTCTCCTTTCTTCACATGGCCGATCACATAAAGTCCTGACTTTTTCATGTCATTCACAAAGTCCATTAAATGACAAGCAGAGGCTGGACGAGAGACAAGGAGGAGGATTTGTGGACGCCAATATCTATAACCAGATTGTTAAAATAAAAAAGAAGAACTAACTTGACGTGTTCCTTTCTAACATCCAGCAGTAAGAGATACTTTCTGACTTGATGGTAAATAAGGGCTTGTGAAATGGAGCCAGATGACACAGCTGGGGCTTGATAGTGAAGCACCATGATTAGAACCATCAGCACGACAACTCCAATTGCACTCATAGCAGCATCAACTACCAGCATCATTGTTCCAGTGGCTACAACTCCAAGAGCACAAGTATACCAAGAAAAATATTTAAAAGTCGGCCGGAAATTAGGGGCACTGGTGAGTTCCAACGCCAAACAGGCGATGTTGACTCCCATGTAAGAGAGAAGGAAAAAGATCGAAGTCAGCTTGGCAATCTTATTCATCGCTCCAATGAGAAGGACTGCCTGTAGAAAGGTGAAAGAAAGTTTTAAATAACTCACAACCACACAAAACCAGGTGACAATGACTGAAACGACGGGGTTTTTATCGCCAATCTCATATGAGGCTGGGCGCAACAAGCATCCAAATAATTTGTCGTGTGAGAGACGATTCAAAACTCGTGAAGAGCCTGGAAAATATTCATCAAGACACCTAAATTACCGATCAAATTGCTCATTGAACTGAAAAGTGTAGTGGCAAAGATTCCGACCAAAATGAACCATCTCTGGAAGTCAGTGTCCATCATCACCTGAATGTCAAATTAGTGTGCAAATGGCTTTAAAATTACGGTGTAGTCATTTTGTAATAGATTTCGACTAGCTGTGCAGGCCATTAGAAAGGCAGTCAAAATATAAACTGAAAATGTTGTAAAGACAGCTTGAACTGTTCCTCTTGGGATAGAAACCGAGGGTCGAGCCAATTCCCCGGACATGTTCGCACCAGCCATGAGACCTAGACATCATTTAAAAAAATAAAAATGGAAGGAATCACCAGTGACTCCAGAGAAAATGATGGCAAACATAAGAGCGAAGTCAGTTTGTTTCTCTGTGGTGTAATCCATGGTATAATTTGTGAAGAGGTTTTCTGAGAGTGTGTGAAAGCTGAATCCAGTGTAAGTGGCTGTTATATTTTGATCGAAATTGACTATCAATGGACTGGTTGGATCTGATGCATTTTCCAGTTGCCGATAGGCCGGTGTGTTTACCTAAATAAGTTTTTCATAAACAAAAGGATTGAGTTACCTTGGGAATAGGCATTTCAATTGCTCCTCGGAAGATGACTGAGAAGATCCAGGTTGAATAACAGATTGAGATCAGCACGAAAGTGACAAGTGCAGTCTTGGCGAAAAGAGCCGATCCTAGCAAGGAGAGGATCAAAAGAACCAAAGAAACCAGCACACAATAGAAGAATCTCCATTGAGGAGAATCAGGAAACTCTAAATAATCCCACTTTCACTGGTTAAGCTAAAAACCTACGTCCATTTCCAATATTATTCAAGAGTGCTTCAGTAAATCCGGAGATATACAAAGCACAAGAAAAGACGTTGGCCACGAAAAAGAGAATTCCAATAGCTCCCCCAAATTCGGGCCCCAAGGAACGAGAAATCATATCTAAACCATTAATTTGGAATAATAGAAGAAACTCACAATAAACACCGCCGCCTTCAATAGCTCCATTGGAGGAAATGGCACACAAAGAAAGCACAGTCAACAGGACTATTGAATAAGCCATTAGAAGTTGGAGTACTGTGACTAGGAAGCCTAATTGTCCTACCACGAATCCTGAAGAGAAAAAAACTAGGAATAAAAGATTGGCTAACCCATTCTCATGAAAAGGAGGATACTAAACATGGAGAGGGCAACTGGCGCAAAGACTCCAGAGATTGTGGAGAGCCCTTTTGGCGGGGCATTTGTGAATTCAACACCTGGAATTATTTTATTTCTAAAGGTAACTCGCTATCAAAAAAATTAGGAAAAAAAGGAAATAAAAACTCACTGGGAGATTGTGGCAACGTCGCTGCGATAGAATTCCGCGTCCTGAGGCCGTCTTCATCTGAAATTTCTTCAATTTTTTTGTTACAATCCCATGGAAAATAGCCAAATCCCCTGTCCTAACTTTGTAACCAAAAGAATTCACTGTCAGTCCTCGGCACCTCCAAATTTGCCGCATTGTTAGTGTAGCTGCCAGCGGCAGTCCCGTTAGCGGAAATGATCACATCAGGAATCGTCGTGGAGTCGGGTGAAGGCCCGATATCTACCACATCCATCCCTTGAATTTGCCGATAAAAGTGAGAGTAAGAGCAAACAGAGGGCGAGAAAAACAATGGAAATGTTTTTAATTACGTGGAAGGACTCGAAAGAGCCCCAGTTGACGCTTTATCAGGGAAAGCATAGGACCGATCGTGTGTAACTGAGCAAACAACCGACCCGTTTCAGCTGGAGCACTGCTCGAGTGTGATTCACTCTCTTTCCCTGCTCATTCTAATAGTCATCATTAACGAGGTTTGGATTAAACTTTTGGCTGAGTGAAAGCTACTGTACTCACTGTTCTCTGACCATTTTCCCACAAACAATAGGTCATTCACGGCCCAGCACTCCCCACAAGAGCAAATGAATAAAAAACTTAGTTTTAGAAAGCTCAAAAGCAGATTATTCTATCTAAAATGAGTCCAATTGCTTTTTAAAAAAAACTTCTAATTAATGTCTCTAGCAAGATTCCTCTTTAAAATAAAACGAAATTATTATGAGTTGACAAATAAGAGAGAAGCCCTCAGGCCACCAGTATCTCTCGGTAACTATGGAAACAGAGTGAGGTCTCGTGGTCTCCTAAAGAACCTTTTGATTTCAACACTCCTCCTCCATAAAGTTATGAAAACTAACCCATGATGAGAGGGTCGACGTCAAACTTCTTGGGTAATTGTCCATTCAATGCGATTCCGTTACTTGTAGTGGGCTGACTGGTCACCACTCCACTCGGATTCTCAAACATTTCGTTTACTATTCCGCCATAGCTGGTGGTATTTGAAGCGGAGAGAATCCGCGGATCGTTTTCCACCATCCAACTAAATTTCGGATTAGATACAATTAGTAAGAAGGAGGTACGGCTCGCGTGGGAAGGAAAACATTGAGAGGATCAAGGTTACGCGTGGAGAGAGAGAGGCACAGCAGTGAGCGAGGACGAGGTCTCTCTAGGAGCGTTTTGGTCGTTTGCTCAGCTGAAAGACGTAGAGACACTTTTGAAGCCTAATGACCCTTGATAGTATCGTTTTTGGTCTTCTGATTTGATTTTTACCCATAAATTGTACCAAAGGGGAAGCTCAAGATTATGGTAAGCCTTATGGAAAGCGAGAGAGAATTTTATAAAAATGCTTTGGGTAGAAAACAAGCGCTTCCCCGACCTCCAAAACAAAAGAACAAAAAAGAGGAGGAAAAGTCATTAATCAATGCAGAACTGTGGGAACTGTCCGCCGGGTAGAGACAATGCGCTGACCGCAACCGAAGGATGCTGAGATCGATCGACCCAATAGTCCTCTTGACCATTCACGGAGAGAGGAGGACAACTGTTTTCTCAGCGAGTTCCCCCCTCTAAAGTCTTTGGATGGCGGGAGACCTTGAACTGCTCACATATTCGTTTCGTAACTGACCAGGGGAGAGAACACTTTTCTCAGTTTCCTTTTGAATGAATTCCTTCCCATTAATTGATTATATATTCTACTATTATTTATACTTTTAAAGGTTATATAAAAGGAATGTGAAATTCGTACTTCCAATCTAGATCTGAACTCTTAAAAAGTCTTATAAAACATGATCAAAAAGAGCTCGATTTCAAAATTTGGGGAAAACTGCACTGTTGTTGTACTGTTGTAACTGTTGAAGAAAACTCCAGGTTCTAGGCCTAGACAAAAGAAGGAATTCTCGAAAGAGCCCTTTTCTCTGGCTGCGCCGCCATCTGATTCACAATAGCCTCTAGATTCTATTGAATTGGAAGCAATTAAGAAATAAAAATTAAATATTTAATTAAGAGATAATGTAAATAGAGGGAGGGACCACCTGGGCTGCTTGACCCCGGGGCTCGGGGATCGATACAACATGTCGGGAGAGAGGGGAGACTGGTTCCTCTCTCTAGCTCCAGACGGCTCCCTTCATAGTTTATATTAGTTTATATCATAGGCGTGGGAGGTGTTGGATAACATTCTGTTGACTCCTGAAGCCTGCGAATTGATTTCGATCTTTGGATTTGTCGCTTTTGGTCCCCTCTCGTCTATTATAGAGTCCTGGTCAGTTTGCTTGTCTCCTTTAATGGTAGGATGATAAGAGTCGAAAGCCAATATTAGTCTCGCGTATCAGTTTTTATCAGAACTGACCCTTTAAGCCGATCGTGAGAGGGCTGTTACAAGCCCGCCCGTCGCATCAGCTGTTCCGTTCGGTCTCCGAGAAACTATAAATTATTCAGTAGAGAGAGATAGTCTGGCTCTTTTTTCCTTAAATCTCCGTCTATTCTTCGAACTAGTTGCCTCTCTCATTATTCCGTCCTTTCAAACCAGTCTCTGTCTCCCTCTCTCATCGTAATTAGCCAGTTGATACCAGTTTCCCGAGTCAAAACATCTCCCCTTCCCCTTCTCACCCTCTCTAGTATTACACTCGACCACTGGCCTGAGAGAGCGTGTCGAAAATTAATTGCCATGACCCTTCTGAATCGATGATATCATCACATTGGGGGGATGATAGCTGTGTGGCTGATTTCTACCTCCAAATAGAGATAACACTCACGTGGAGACAATGGCCATGTGATTTCGAGTAATCCAACCAGATGCTGGTTTTCCTCGCAGTTCTTCTCTCCCTCTCTCTATTTGTACGATCTCCCATTTGTGTTTTGGTACAAGCTGGCCTCGATTCCCAATCACCAGCAATAGCGACGACAAATTCTCAATCCCTATGGAATTCTAGCATCTTTGCTTCCCCTCTCTATCATTTCTTACTAGAAATGATAATATTTTCTAGGAGAATTGTGTTTTTTCTCATTGGGGAAAATAGACTTTTTTCTTGTGATAAACGAATGACTAAGGGTGTCTCATTTGATTCATTTTCCAGCCCGAACTATTTCAATTTCGTTGTGTGAACGGCCGGCCATAAAATCGCCTCCCCTCCCATATAACGTATCGTAAAACAAAGGTGTGTATGTCTCTCTCTCTATCTTGTGGCGCGGGCCCCCACCCTTTCGTGACAAAAAAGACTAATGAGGTAGCATCTGGACAAGATGTTCCGGTTTGTTTTATCTATCTCGAGGAAACATCTCTCGCTCTTGCCTTCCTCATCAATCATCTCTCAGGCGGGCGAGTTGCCAATTTTTGACGGGTCCTGTTGCTTAGCTCAGCAATAAAAATATTGGAAAAAGATCTCTCTCACCTTGACCACAACCATCTGTCCCTCACTCTCGCCAAACTGTCCTCCAATCCCACGGGCCGCACCCCCTCGTGATTCTTTTTCTCTAGTCCGCAAGATTCGATTAACAATTTTGGAACTGTATTTCTTCCGTACAGCTTTTTTGGTTGCACGCGACCGCCTGATGGATGCAGCAGCCCACCGCGGGAGGTCAGTCTCTCTTCTTTGTTTGATTTGACCAGATTTCCCACCCCGGTCACTCCTCGCTCTCCGCTCATCTAGAGGCAGCTCTCATTGCACACAGTACACGCAGCTGACATGACGTTACAGTAATATCATTTGATTTTGGCAAAAAATCAAACGGAAGATTTTTTTGCTGAATTCACCGATTTTTGTAAGCCTTGTTCTCTCTACGCTTTTTGCAAAACAATATGCCTCATAGAAATTGATCAAAAATCCATGAACTCTTAAATTATTGTAGGAATTAATTCCGATCGCTTTGAGGTTAGAGCTACAAGCTTTGTCGGCCCGCCTGTTATCGGGGCGGCTTCGATTCCGGTCCTCGTGCGATCGTTTTGCACGCGGAATAATTGAATAACCGCCGTCACTCTGTCCGTCCATTATGCCGTAAAAGACCGGCAAATCAGCAACCGCTCTCCGTTCTCTCTCAACGGTAAATTGGCTGTCTCTCCTTCCCACCACTCCTTTGTCCTCTTCTGTGAAAATTTTCATTTTTCCCAAGCTAAATTTCCAAGAAAAGATCCAAGTTGATGCAAATTAATCAGGCGGAAATATCGAAAAGCAGCCAAGCGCATCCAGAACAAGGAAAATTTCGCTATAGGTGGTCGGCTTTTTTGATCCCGAGGGAAGACAGAAGCGGACCTAAAAAGGACACTACTCCCCAGCTTGTACTTTTAAATCCAGTTTTCCTAGAGAACTCTGAAAATTCTGAATAGAAAAAGTGGATAAATTTGCGAGTCGTTTGATCCGAGAGATGACTAATATCAAAATGACTGTTTATGACGACATTTATTTCGATTCCCCCCTGGAAAAATCAATTTTCCTCTTGAACTCTTTGTTAACCTTTTCGCCAAGGTGTTATACCTCTACGTCGGCTGAACATCGACCACTCTTATAAGCTCTCCCTCTCTCGCTCTCTTCATTCCATCCCTTGGAATATAACTCGTGGTTTCAGGGTGGGCGTGTCTCGTCTCCCGAGGAGAGCCCGGCATGTCCGTCGTGGCTGCCTCGCGACCGACGACAACCTCGACACTCGTCGAGACGGTGAACATCAACTTGGACGAGTTCAGCGAGTCTTTCCTTACTTGCTCAACATGTTTGCTCCTATATGATCAGGTTAGCTTTTGACTTTTTCGGTTGAAACGAATCTCCAAGGAGAAGAAAAGAGTCATGCATGGAATGTGACAGACGCACATTTGCCCAATTATCTAGAAGGAAGGAGAAGCTGACAATTGCTCGATCTGGTCACGTAATTGGGCTGGCGCAATATATATCGCCCAAAAAGAGACAAATCTTTTTCTCCTTTTGCGCAATATATCCACAAACCCCCCTCTTTCACGCGTCGGGAATTAGACCAGCTGTGTGGAGAGTAGATTAGAATTTCCGTAATTAGCGTCCACTTGTAAGCATTGATTGTGCTCTTACGAAGCACAACGCAAGCCATGCAGCGAGGAATTATGCCATCGCCTCCTATTACGAGCCGCTTTTGAGAGATATCCAGTCGTCTGGGGGGAAATTGCTACCAGTTTGGAAAAATTCTCGCCAAATTGGCTGGAATTTGAAAGTGCTCTTTGATCAGCCAAGTCTTACTGTATGAAAAGGCGGCAAGAAAATGGACAGTACAGTAAGCTGGGAGCCTAGCCGCCAGCGGAAATGAGTCAGGTTGAAAGAGAGTCGTCCTTTCGTGCGAACTGCCAGCTGTCCCGTTTTGGTAGGCGCAGTCATTGAGCGCAGCCCTAATGTCAACATTCTGCATTCGGCAGCATGTATCTCCCCTTATTTCCTGGCTGACTACCTACTAGATACTTAGCTTTTTCAGGAAGAGCGGAAGGCTAAGCTTCTCCCTTGCTCTCACTCTGTTTGCCTCTCCTGCCTTCAACAAATAGCCGCCCTCCCACAGGTTTGTTCTATCCTAATGGTTATCTGTTTGAATATGTAAATTATGTTATCCAAATGGGAGAATTCAGTCAGCAAATACTGTACATTTTGTCTTGAAAAATGGCCAGAAATTTGAGCCATAGCAAAAACTAACAGACTGTCATCACACAGAGACTGTATGTTGACAGATCTCCTCGCGAGAAATACCACCTGCCGACGGGGCCAACGACACCTGGCAACAAGGCAAAACAGAGGTTAAAGGGGATCATTTTACCACGAGTTTAACCTTGAGCTTCCTCATATTCCCCAATCCAATTTCAGTCAGATGCTGGACTTATCAAATGCCCAATGTGTCGCGAAGAAACAATCCTACCCTCCGGCGGCGTAACGACTCTGCCGGCGGCTTTTCTCATCAACCAGCTCCTCGACGTTATGCAAAAGCAACGTAAAGACGTTGTTCCTTCCTGCACAGAACATCCTTCTGATCAATTGCTCTACTGTGAAACCTGTGATCTAGTCTTCTGTGAACGGTGTACTTCTAGTCAAATTAAGTGAGTTCAATACTTCTTGTTTAAAAGATCTGCCCTCTTTCAGCAAAAAATGTAATCAGCATACGGTGATTCCTTTTGCCATTGCCTTGAAACGAATGTCAGAGATTGTCGTCCATAGAGCGAAGGTTCGTTGTCAATCGACTAAAAGATACCCTCTCAATCTCCCCTCGAAATTCTTTTTACCGGAGGGAATATTCTATTTTTGGTTGTTTATGACTATTCTTTCAGGGACGTCTTCGAGCTTTGGACCAGGCAAAAGTGGCAGTGAGTGACGAAATTGCTGCGCTGGATAAAAATGTTGACAAAATCGTCGATCAGATAAATTCGGCAATGCAGGTGCAGTTTAGTTCGTCAAATAGGTCTATTAGGCTCACTATTACATTGATTTTTTGACGAATATTTGCAGAAAAGAACTCTTTCCAATTGACCAAAAGAACTCGGATCGATCGCTCTTTTGTGTTCTCTGAATCATTTGGCGTCTCTCGCACTGCTTTGCGATTTAGTAGTCGAGAAATTGTATATTTTGTCCGCGGAAAACATGAGGACAAGACAAAAAATAAAAACATTCCGGACGTGTTTGTCTCTCCTAGCTGGCTCGACTTTTCCAGCCGAAATGGCGCCCTGTCTCTCTCACTCTCTGAAATCGATCAATCCGGGCACCGGGTCTATCTGTTCTTTTTATGACCTCATTTTCCCTTCTTCATTTATTTCCCATTTTAGGAAGTCTCGAATTTGGTGGAAAACCGACGTCGTGAATTGATTGAAAGTGTTCGACAACGGAGAGACGAGAAACGAAAAGTGTTGAAGGATCAGATTGAGATAATCTCAGACGAGAAGAAAAAACTCGAGAAAGAACTTGCCAAATGTCAAATGGACGTGCGCTCAATGCCTCGAAATCTAAAATCTCTTGAAGGAAATTTGGACTCAAATTTGGCTCAGCCAAGAGAAAATGCCTTCCTTCGACTCAACACTGGCAGTAATGAACTTGTCCAAGGTTTGTTTTCTCTAAAAAAATTTTTAAAACAAAACCCTATTTTCTAGCTGTTCAAAAGAATTTGGATGGATTTGGCACAGTCTACGCATCCAGTACTTTCCCCAGTGCGTCCGTTATTGAGAAAATTGAACCAGCCGCTGCCGCTGAAACTCATACGGAGTCGAAATTCCTCGTGCGAACATTCGATCTCAACGGCAAACAGAGGACATCTGGTGGAGATCCTCTCGACGTTACACTCACTTCCGATACAGGAATTGATTGCGGCATAGTGGTACAAGATCATAATGACGGCACTTATGAACTCACTTTCCGGTTGGTTATGATGTCCTTGATCTTTATAAAAGAGTTATAGAGCACCCGCAGCTGGAAACTACATTATTTCCGTGGATATTTTCGGTCGACCGTTGAAAAACAGCCCTTATCGGGTTACTGTATCCTCTCATCATGTTCCCAGATGGCAATTAGGCGTTCAGCTGAAGATGCCAACAAAAGTCGCCATTGAGGAAGATAAATTTTTCGTTTTGGATACGGGAAATGATCGAAGTAAGTGAAAAATTACTATCCAAATAGAGACATTTGCAGTTCGAGTTGTGAAAGAAACTGGCGAGGTGATATCTGACATTAAAAGTGCCTGCCTTCACGGAACAGCTGTTGGAATGGTATTACTTCCAAAAAATGAAATAGCTGTACTAAACTGGAGAACAAAGGCCATCACTAAAATTGATCATTCCGGCAAGGAGCTTCAGGTATTTGAGCAGTTCAATCAACTTTATTTTTTTAGGTTGTGAGCTTTTCTGAGTTGAATCGACCAACTGATTTGGCGTTGGATAGAAGAGGGCGTTTCTTAATAGCGGATACTGATAAGATTTTTGTATTTGATCCAAATCTTGTTCCGCTGTTTTCTTTCAAGACAAAAGATGCCAAAATTACATCTGTCAATACTGGAAGAGATGACGACATCTTGGTGGGAACTTCGAATGGACTGATGGTATTCGATGGAGCTGGAAGATATCAGCGCGATATTGACTTGGCTCCAATTGGAAGTAATGGACGGATTGCAGCACTCTCATGCGCTGTCTGCCAAGACACGGGTCAAATTATCTCAGGAATTCAGAAAAACGGCAATCGTCATATGCTGGCGGTTTGCTTCAATAACCAACAATAAATATCTGTTTTAGGTATCAAATTATAAAGGATCTTTCGGATTTTATATCGACTCCAAAGGATCTCCACTCAAATGGCCTTCGGGTATTTATATAGGAACGGGAGTACGGAAAGGACAAGGACAGTGCTTTGTTGTTGACTGTACAAGTGACAGCGTCAAGATGTATAGATACAAATGATTGTAAATACCTCGTGATTTGCTTTCCTCGAACAAAATCGGGTAGACTCTTGTTGAAATAGATTCATTTTGTTGTGCTATCCCTGTGACTGGACGTTTTGTGAATAAACATTTTTCTCTTAAAAATTTATCTAGAAAAGATATTAAAAAATAATAAACAAAATTTCTAGGAAAATACAATTTAAAAAGCGGAATGGCTTTAGTGGCTATTGAGCACAAACGCAATTTATATAACAATTGAGATTTGCCTTAAATTATGCAAAAAAAAAGAATAAAACGTGTGTACCCGAATGAGTTTTACAACTCTGTCTTGCCCATAGCACGGCTCTTATAATGATTGAAAACCTTCATCAGGGAATGAGTAAGATTGTTATACGTTTGCTGGCTGTAGACATAAATAAGGTGAAGATATGAGACAGGCTCTCCACGAGAAAAAGCCCCAGTACCGGCCCAAATACCAGAGAAAGGAACAACTCCTCTTCCTAAATCATGGATAAAATATTGCAAATTAATCTACCGTAGCAGGCAGCATATGTTTCATCGGCTAATGAGTATACATGAGACTCAAATTGCCCATGGCGGAAATTATCGCCAGCCTTGAATGTCTCCTTCTTTCCAATACTATGAGAATCAGTAAATCTTGTAACAGCACCAGACAAAACTGTGCAAGACGAGTTACTCCAATGAAGTCCTAGAATTGTTATATTGAAATAGATTAAAGCATAAACGAACCAATGCGACCAGTACTTCCAAAAGGCGTTCCAATAATAGAGAGATACTCGAAGAATGATGAATGAAGGAACAGAGCACGAAGATCATGCCCACCGAGAGATAGGCTAGTCCAGGGAGTGTCAGTAGAGATAGCTGATCCATATAAACGTCTCAAATCATTTGAAATAGTTGAAACCGCTGATGGAAGAGGTCCTGGAAGAAAGAAAAATGGCTTTAGTTTTTTTTTAAATTCTTACCTTGCGCTTTGGCAGCAACATTCTTAAACTCCTTAGGGGAAATCGTGTAGGATTTCGACTTTAATCCCCACTGAATGACGCTATACAAAATATAAAGAATGACGATGTTTCGCATCAGCCTAGAGAGAAGGAACGCCATCTCCTGCAAGTAAATTATTATCTATGAGATAATTGAACACAACGATTATCAATAAAGTGCTGAATACCAAGAAAGGCCGAAAAAATATAGGCCAAGGTCTTCTGTCTCCTTCAATGCAATTTGCTTGTACTGTTTGAAAAATACGCGGTATATCTTGACGCGATGTCCGGCCTCCTTCCCATAATTCCGTGTAGCAATTTCTCTCGGTCCCGTATCAGCTCGAAATTTCGAGAAGCGGCTCATTCGATCAACAAAATGGCTTCCCACTAAAGCTCGCTGACTACCACTGATATGTCATTATTTCCGCAAAAATCGCAGCCTCTATTTGCCTCATTTATGTCATGTATTTTTATAAGCAAAGCAGTTTTATAACAATAGGAAAACAATATATTGATTTCCGTCTTAACTAGCCTCATTAGCCATTTTGCACGAAATGTTTCATGGATTTTATAGATGAATAACAAAATAATAATCGTAGGTAACACTGCTGCAAAGTTTTCTACTATTTTTGACGTAAAACTAGCTTAATTTTCTTACATGACGTTTCAATTTCTCACCCATCTCGTGCCATTCTCAGCTTCAACTATTATTTTTGTTATTTCTTATTATAGATATGCCTATCGACTACTCTAAGTGGAAAAAAATTGAAGTATCTGATGATGAGGTATTTTACTTTTTCGTTAACATGTTTGCATTTTCAGGATGATACGCATCCAAATATCGACACACCATCACTATTTAGGTACTTTATTTGTTTATGCATACATTATATTGTAGATGGCGCCACCAGGCTCGCCTAGAAAGAATGGCAGAAAAGAAACAAAAGAAAGAGGAACTTGAGAAAGAAAAAGAAAGCTCTTCGTGCAAGATGAAGGTTTGTCATTATATTATTAAGATTTATTGGCATTAACTCCTAGGATCTGGAAGATAAATTAAGTAAGGCAACTATTGATGATAAGGTGAAGATTCAAAAAGAGATTGATGATCTCAAATCACAAGAAGAAAAGTGGATGCAAAAAGAAAAGGAACTTGAGGTTTATTTTTATCGACCCAATAACATTGAAAATTCAGGAACAAGAACGCTTAGAGCCGTGGAATATTGATACTATTGGTCGTGAAGCTTTCTCTTCATCCAGGATCAACAAAATTACGGAAAAACACTCTGCCAAGCCTATTAATGAAGAAGAAGATAGCAAGCGAATGGCAAATAATGTTTTTAAAAAAATATATTTATTTAGAGCGAATTTTTCGAGAAGTATGAAACTGAAATCCAGGCATTTGGGCGACTTACTGGAGGACTTAAAGTTTCCGAGGAATTCTTGCTTCAACATCCTCATATTGCCTCCGATTACACCGCCAGCTTTCTGACAATCGAATGTCTTAACTTAGCTATCGATGGCGAAAATAGCAAAGAAAAGCTTTACATTATGACACAACAAACTATCATCATGCAGTACCTATTGGAGCTAGCTAAATCTCTTAATGCTGTTGCTACTAATACTACCATCATCCGAGCCTTCTTTACCAAGTACGAGATTTTATAGTATTTATAAAACTATTTAGGTTTGCTAAAGCAGATGAGCAGTATATGAAAATGTATCAAGACGAAGTAAATGCTTTCCGAACTCGTCTCCTAATTCGCGCAAAGGAAAAGAAGGAAAACGCCATAGCTGAATATGAATCCGAGCAACGGGTAATTTTTTTCAGTTTCCATCCATACTTTTATTTCAGCAGAAAAGGATCGATGCCTCTCCAGGAGGCTTGGATCCTCAGGAAGTGTATGAATCGCTTCCGGATGAGATGCGAGAATGTTTTGAATCTCAAAATATTTCCCGTTTACACGAGGTTGCTGCCGCAATGGACAAAGAGGTTTTTGCTTATCACTTTGACCGTTGCATCAAATCCGGCCTTTGGGTGCCGGGACCACAAAATGAACAGTCTGATCATGAAGACCTTACATCTACTGCTGACGAAATTGATGACGCTCAAGATCTTGCGGATCAAACTAGCACTGAGTAGATTTATCAAAATCATTATTAAATCTCATACCCTTTCTACTCGCAGTTTTACAGTCAATACGATGTTTTACCATTCCTGGTCGATATGGCAATTTCGCCCTTATTTTTTTGTAATCAATGAGAACTAAATAAAAGTTTATAATAAATTACAATGATATGTCAATGATTAGGAGTCTGATATGTTATTGAAACCCGAAAGAAATGGGTCACTTCCTAACCGTTTTTCTACTAGGCCAGACTGAAAAAGAGGGATTAAAGCGAGACATCAACAAGAAATGACTAATTATCATGGGAAATAAAATAAGAGGTATTTGCTCGAACAAACTGCTACTGAGAAGAAATGCTAAACCATTTGCTCCCGCACAAAATGCTAGAATTGTTGAAGTAATTCCCTGAAAAAAAAGCTCTTAAATTCAAATTTCTTACTTTTGTCTGGATAAATTTGTTACCTTCAACGAGCGTTGAAATTAAAAATAACCACGTCGGATTGAGAACTATGATGTCTTTTGTTACAAAATATAAAATTCTGGGTAGCTCTGAAAGAAAAACACTCAATTTGTTTTGAAAACTTGCCTCCATGCGGTCTGCCTCCTTCGAAAAGTGTTGGAACTATTGTTACAATACTCATCAATAATAGCAGCTGGTAAACTACTGAAGACTGTGTCTAGAAACGGATTCCTTTAAAAATTACAATGACAGACCTTTTTACTATATAATAGTGTTGAAATGGGAGTTAAATCTGTATGGAGAAGCGCCATGGCAATACAAAAATACTGGTTGTTTAGCTTGGTAACAATAAATCTGAAGCATTGTTTTTGCGTAATGAAATATTAAATTTAACAATTACCTTCGAATTGGTATTAAATCGGTAATTATGAGAAGAATTCCTGTTAGTCCAAAGGCAAATATAAGCGGACTATATATCAAGAATATTACGCCAAAGAATCCACAAGAAAGAAGTAGGCTGCCGATGTTTGTCGGTTTAAACATAGCTTCTTCGATAGGAATAGCGAGAATTAGCATAACGAAGACACTCGAGATTATATTGAATGCATATGTTGTTGCAATCTTAATAAAAATGTTTAGAAATACTTTCACTAACCATATACCAAGTTCTAAGAAAATCAGTAGATACTGTAATCACGTAGTAAACATTATCTTCAGGAGATTCAAGGATTAAGTAAGCTGGTCTTCCTAAAAATTGAAAGTTTGGCAAAGCTGATTAATTATACCAATATCAGGCCGAAGCAGCGAAGATTTCACTCGAATACCGTGAAGTTTTGAATTTTCTCCGAAAGCTAACCAACCATTAGGGTGACGAATAGTAGTTTTTAACTTTTCTTTAAAATGCTCGTTTAAGACTAATATTTTGAATACCTGAGCAACTAAATCCTCTAGAGTCTGTACATTGAACATGAATTTCGCTGGCATGACTATTGGGAAGGTCAAGACGATACGCTAGCTTTCTAGGATTGTAATCAGAGCCAAAAATTCCAGCTTCTGATATGCTAGCTGGTTTAGAAAGTGCAATAATTTCTCTATAAAAACGTATTAAAAAAATCAAATGCATTATACCTATATTTAGAAAGGCGATCCGTTTGAGTTTTCTCAAACTCCGCTATCACTTCATGCGTAAGACTAGGGTTTTCCATATTTATAGACTTTTCTCCATACTTAAAGAGAACACGTGTTACATATCTAAAATGATTGCATGTTGAATGAATAAGAAACTAACCGAACAAGTTGGTTACACCATAATATACATAGATGATCAGCAGGCGTTTGAACTCCTGGAAGTGACCAAGAAGGTAAATGAATCGTCTGAAAAAATGTTATGTCTACAAGATCAACATTTTTACATTTTCTACAGTAACTAGGCGATCTGGTACTTGGAAATCTTTTTCGCCTCCGCTAATTGAAATAAATTTGACATGCCTTAGCTTATCGGTATTGTCCCATAAATCTTCTACTTCATTGTAAAAATTTGCCATTGCCAAATCTAATACTAGTGCTGAAAAAAACATAAGCATATAAATCAGGATATACGAGAATGAAGTAAAGGCGAAGCTTTTGTTATTACTAGATTCATAAAATTTGGTTGAAAGTCTGGATGCAGTGGCAGACTTCGGATAACAACTCCGCCAAATGAATGACCAAAGAGTATAAGCTGGAAAAAGTTGTGAACCATAGAAACTGAATACCTTATCAGAAGTAAGTGGAAATTTTCCTCTAATTATTTTGATAGCCTCCATAAGAAAATCTCGCTGACGAATGAGGGTTTTTCCACTTATAAATGACATCTCCTAAAGCCGTTAGGATAAAATTATTAAGAATAATTCACTTCTTTAAAATCGAGAGCATAAAAGTGCATTCTAAAAGGACTTTTTCTTGTGTCGGTCTTGTTTTGCATAACTGATGCTAATGAACGCACTTGAGCTCCACTACCACCGCTTCCAGGGACAAAAAGAACCGGTATATCATTTTTACCACCACTGAAGCATAATATAGTCTGCAAATTAAATATTGAACAACTTACACGAAATCTTCTGGAAAGGCAAATCCCTCATTATAGTTTAATAATGAATAGCGGTTCTCCTTATAAGTTGGTACTGGGATCGGCTGAAGTCAATTTATTTCAAGCTTCAGGTTGTTAAATCTAACTATTAAAAATATTCTTCTCCACATAAAAGTCATGCCACAGCTGTTCCCAGAATGAATAGAGCCATGTTGCTTTACAAGCCGAAAAGTGAAGTAACCGACCGAGACCAGAAGTAGAAAAAGTATTGCTGCTTTTAGCAATAGATTAACTCTCATTCTTTTTAAACTATATTGTGCTTATGGCAAAATACTAGATATTTGAAGTTAGAAACAGTTAAAATAATTATGATTTAACGTACTTATTATGATTTATTGCCCTATGACTATGAACCGGATTTCTGCTGAGCTCGTAGTTGTTGTCGAACCGAATGCCATTTACTTGTCTTTGTTTCTTCATGAAATAACTGACATTCCGGGAATTCGGGAAAAGAATCTATCATTAGACCTATTAATTTTATGTAAGATATCTTTTATAGCATTTCTACCTTTTATAAACATTTTCCTTAAAAAGACTATAGAATCTCTAAATGCCTGTAGAGCAAAAATAGACTTGGCAACTGATTGTGAACCATACGGGTCAAACAATTGAATAGTTGCTTCTGTGCCTGATGTTTGTCTCCTAAAACAAAAGAACTACATAGAAACTTTACTAGTATTGCTTACCGTTTCCGAACCTGTCCTCTGTCAATGAATATAGCGTGATTAAAAAAATTAAGAGAGTAATAGTATTCTACAAAACCAATAGCTAGTTCAGCTACCGTCATTTTATTATTTGAAATCCAATCTTAAAAAAACTGAAAATTTTGAATAAACAACATACATAGCTCTTTTTGAGGATTTTCTAGTATAGCAATTGTCTGATCGACAGTAAGCGATGGAGAAACTAAGTCTGGGTGGGTTTTGCAGAGAACTGGCAGAACAGGCCATGGGTTATGACAAGATTCACATTGTAAATAGTGAATTGTTAGCATAAGAAGGTGATAACTTGATAGCAATCCATACCTCCCCGCTCGTACCCCCAACTCGTTAAAAACTGTTCGCACCCATAGATAAAGCTGAGCAAATCTCACATCTGCCTAAAATGTATTTCTTTCAGTAAAAATATAAATTATATACTAATATAATAATAGTTCTAAAAAGCTCACTTGGAGGTAAGTTCTAACAAGATTTGTGTTGCGTAAAGCTTGATAACTTTCAGCAAATTGAATATCAACTTTTAAATTGTTATTAAATCTCATGCTAATAAGTGGAACCTAAAATGCTAAAATATAACAAAAAGAAATACAATTACCCCAGAAAAGACTTCACTTAATATATCTGAAGAATAGTGTTCTATTCCTTGTTTTGCAAGTTCGCGGACGATTAACTCTTGTAGTATATTCATAAAGGATCTAAACGAAAATAATTATTTATATTTAAATACCCTCGAAGAGTGTGATTTCGAAAAAATTCTTTGAAAAAACTTGTTCTGGTTTCTCCTTCAACTACATGAAAAATCAGGTCCAAGTCAGAGCTAGAGTTATGTAGTCCATTGACTGATGATCCGACTGGGATTAGTTTACATTTTGGAGAAATCACAGACGAAGAAAGCATATCTAATAATTTATCATGTCTATGAACCTGAAAACATTTAGAAACAAAAAAATGTTACATTTATTTCAGACTGTCGTTGGGTTTCAGTCTTTATAATTTTTCTATTTAGTTCTGATAACTCTCTGGGATAACGTTCTGTTATGAAAAGAAGCAATGCTTTTGTATCTAAAAATAAAATATTAAAACTGAATTTAGCCTTACTTTGATCATGTTGAATTTTGGGCTGTTGGTGCAAAGAAGTTGATGGGGAAGAAGTATCTGCAGAATTTGTAGTGTATGCGTCTAATGCTATTCTTCTAGTTGCAATTAGACCTCTTTGGCGAATCCAGGACATAAGTCTAAACAAGTATTATTAAAACTAACTAGCTAGCTAAGTTATATATGCCAAGGATATTCCATTCTGAACTAAACTAATAAGACAAGCATAGAATTTATTTTTCTATAAATACAGAATCGTTACTTTTGGAGAAATATCACATTCTTATAATTTAAATATTTCTTTTTCCTGGAGTGCGCAAATCTTTTATTTCTCATCATTAGCGAATGAATTAACGGAGCGAAATGTTTGGCCTGAACCAGTTATATCTCGAACGGATATAACAGGAATATTCTTCTAAGAAACTGAACTTAATAAATAATAAACACTAACTTGATAGTCTTGTTCCTGGCATTTTAATGAAAGAAAAGAAGCGTATCCTTCATCACCATTGTCTTTACTTTCCGAAGGTTGCTGTGTGTGGAACATAATCTTAAAAGTTTAGTAAAGCTAGCTGAAATGCCAACTAACCTTTAAATTATTTCTATTTTTCAAGATATCGGAGACATCAAACCGTGGAAATATTTTTTCTTTCTGTTTTGGAGGAACAGGTAGGACTATTGGGCGAAGAGAAATAGGTTTTGGAAGCTTTCCATGCTCCCTAGTACTTTTAAAGAAACTTTCTTTTCTAATGGGAGGTATAGGTGAATCGTCCATGTTTATGATCCTATACGTAAATTAGTTCTTAATCATCTAAAAAAATCAATTATTGTTTAGCAGCCTGTCCCCCAAGTCGCTTTTGATTTCATGTGAAACAAGTAGCCTTTGATAGGAAATGAAAATTTAATTGCAAGATCACCATGAAGAAAAATCATTTAAATTGTTTTTAACAAGCTTCTTCTTTGTTGGTCCAGATGTACTTGATGTTATCTAAAAAAGCAAGTGTAAAACTCCACATTATAAATGGTATACCGTCTCTGCGGGCCTTTTGGTATTTATATATTTTCCGATTCCTGTACCATATACTTGAGGTTTAGGTATTTCTTTCTTTTTTGTGTCTAAATGTTCCAGGCCTTCCTTTTTTAATAGTTCTTCTCTTTCTTTAACAACTTCTGCTGCGGCTTCCTCAAATGGATCAACAAAAACCTCCGCTCTCATAAATATAACAGGCTACAAAAAGGTATTCATATAGCAGCATCTAACTCACGTCCATAGGTTCTTCTGTTTCTCCATTAATTTCTACGCGTTCAATTGATGTTAATGTGTCCATTCCTCCAACTACTCGTCCAAATATTGTGTGTTTACGATCCAGATATTTAGCTGGCCGAAATGTGATAAAACTAAAAAAGGTTACACCATAAAACGACTTACAATTGAGATGAGTTTGTGTTTGTTCCTCGATTAGCCATTGATAATACACCTCTAGTATCGTGAGATAGCCCGCTTATTATTTCATCCTCAAACGGTTTTCCCCAAATAGATTCGCCTCCTGTTCCTTTTCCCGTTGGATCACCTCCTTGCATCTAAATTTGCTCTAAGTTTAATAAAGAAATACGTTACCATGAAATTCCTAATAACTCGGTGAAACTTTGTGTTGTTATAATAGTTGTGCCTGCAGTGGGTAATAAAGTTTTCACAGGCTTTTGGAGCTTTTTGTGCATATCTATATTAAAAAGTTAGATTTAATTAATGTTTACTGACAATTCTAAATTAACATTTCCGTGATTTGTAATGAGTCTAACATATCCATTACGTTTTACTCGTTGATACCTTCAAGTAAATATTTTATTCTTAAAAAATGTAGGGGAAACGTACTTGACAGCATCCTCTGATAAGACTGCAGCTTTATTTTTGGTAACAACATCCATTGCAGTGGAAGTAAATCCAGCAGCTACCCTTCCTTGACTGTAATGTGCAGCATTAATTTCGTCTGCTGTTTCGTCGGTGGCTGCCTCGATTCGTTTAGGTACATAGTCTTTTTTCAGCTGATCTAATGCCTCTTTAGTTTCATTATTCATTCTTCGGATATAAAAAGAAGGATTTTGCATTTCTTTCTTGTCTTTTTCAATTTCTTCCTTTGTTTTGAGATCAAGCTTTACATGTTGAAAGCTTTCTATATTGAATTTCTCGGGATTATGGGGATCCTGAAAATATAAAATAGAAAGAAAAAAAAATAGAATAATTTGCCTGAAGAGTGATAATATCAGCTCTAGTAAATGGTTTATCATTTAGCAGATCTTTTAAATGATTTCCTTTAAGGTTCAACTCTTGAACAGTTTCATGAGAGTAGACATTTCCGGTAATTCCAATACAAACAATATGGCTGTTTTCAGTAAATTCGCGGAAAGTAATTGGGCATCGAAATTTACCTAAATATAGTTTAGGAAGTACTTTGTTTAAACAGAAAGTTTACCATCTGGGCTTTTGTCAAACTTTAGATGAATAAGATCCTTTATGGCTAATTTCTTTCCCGTGCATGGGTTAATGCCATGCTTTTTTATATAGGGAACAATGTTTCTAAAGAAATAAGTTTAAATATAAGTGAACGTACCCTATATCAAAAATTTCACCAGATGGAGCACACACTGGATCTTCATATGGAAGAAGACTTAATGAGCAATGATTCAAAGGAAGCCGTTTAAAAATGGCTCTTTGCATACGAGTTCCAGTGTCATCCTTATGTCCTCCAATTGCTTTCCATTCAGAATTTGTTAGATAACTGAAGACAATTAAAAATACATATATAGCAATAAAATAGCTAGGTATTAAAATCTATGCACTTACAGTTTATCCTTCTGATGTTGCTTCTTTCCCATTGCTTCTGTAAATTAGGTTTATTTATAATATAAAAAGAGAAAAATGTAAAGACAGAAAAGGTTAGCTGGCTTTGTTCTTGAGCGCCTGAGTTCTAAATACATAAGAGTATATTCGTGCGAGTAAAAATGGCTGGTTTTGGGAGAATCTATAAGCAACTCAAGCCTTCTCATAGATTGTTAACTAAGAATGCCATATAAAACATCAATTGTGTCCAAATTTATTTTAAAAATGAATCTATTTTCTTTAGCCGCAAGCAAAACTAAACCAGTCTGCTGTTCAAATTTGCAGCCGGTCCGAAAAACCTGCTCTGCCTCAGGCAGCAGACCTTTAAACTACACGTCACGACCACTAGAGATATATTCCCCCTTTTGTGACCACATTAATAGATTTTTATCACTCAATCTACAGAATTTCACTTCTGCACTATAAACTCAACTGTTCTCAATTCATATTTTTAGGAGCAGTCAAGATGAGTGAAGAAGGAGGGCCGTCTAAAAATGATCTTCTAGCTGCTATGAGAAAGCTCCGTTCCTTGCCTGCAAACAAGGTGAGACTTTGCTATAAATTTTTTTGCTTTAATCTATTTTAATATAAACGTATGTATTGCAGATGTGCTTTGATTGTGGAGCTAGAAATCCTACTTGGGCGACTGTTACTTATGGTAGTTTAATACCATCTATTGAACTATTTTACCAAATTTAGGTGTTTTCTTATGCATTGATTGTTCAGCCGTGCACAGAAACCTTGGAGTTCATCTCACTTTTGTTAGATCAACCAATCTTGACGTCAATTGGGCCTGGCTACAATTACGAGCTATGCAAGTAGGAGGAAATGCTAACGCTGTAAGATTTAGTATTTTAATATTATTTGATTGTTTTAGACAACATTCTTTAAACAACATGGGTGTAACACTACTGATGCACAAGTTAAGTATAAAAGCCGTGCAGCTCAACTCTATAGGGTATTTTTAAAACATACCCTGGTATAAAGATTTTAGGATAAATTAGCGCAAATGTCAGCTGAGGCGCAGAAAAAATATGGTAATCAAGTAATGATTGAAACACACGTTATGGCGGAAGAGAAAAAAGAAGAGGATGAAGACTTTTTTGCTCAAGATTTTGGTGTATCTGCTTCTCAAAGTGCTACATCTCTTGGTAGCGACGCCTTTATTGGCAAAGATAAAGAAAGTGACGCCTGGGAGGAAGGTTAGTTATTATATCTACAATTATAAATGCATATTTAGGGCCTAAAGTTGATCATGTTTCTGTACCAACGCCTACTAGTGCGCCAGTTTCAGTAATTCTAAAGAAACCCGTGAAAAAACCGATAGTACGATATTTTTTTTTTAATTCTGACTCAATATTTTTCAGGCTGGTGTTAAAAAGGGTGGGCTAGGCGCTCAAAAAGTGAAAATCAACTTTGATGAGTTAGAACAGAGAGCAACAGAACATGAACGTGTGCAAAGCGAGCTTGCTTCCGCAACCGCAAAAGTTAATTTGAATTACGAGGAACCTGCTAAAAATGAACCAGCCAGTAACCAAATCAGTAGTCGGCTTACAATGCAGCAAATCGAAGAAACCAAAAAGATCATTCAGGTTTTTTTGTTCATTTTATATACCATAATATAGGCCAAAGCAGCGGCTGATCCTCAAAAGGCCGCTGCCGTTGATCGTCTTGGAATGGGAGGACTTGGTCGTCCAAAAGTTGCTCACTCTGTTGCTGGTGGAGTTAGAGCCATTCACCAAGATGATCTCGCAAGTCGTGCTGCTCCTAAAAAGCAAGATGACGATTGGGAATTAGTTGACGATTTGTAAGATCAATTCTTTTTTGTTCCATTTATTTTCTTTCAGTGGTTTCAAAAAGGAAGAAAAAAGCAGTTATAACGGAAAAGATGATGATTTATTTACTACGGATTATAAGAACAAGCCGAAAAAAGACGAATTCTTTGATAGTTGGGAGCAATCAGCGCCACAGTCAGTCTCTTTTTTAGTATTTTACACAATAATTTAGGAAGTCTCGATACACTGCTCCTTCTTCAGCGTCAACGACGCCAGCAGCTGATATTGATGTACAGAAAAAATTCAAAAACGCTAAAGCTATTTCTAGTGATATGATGTTCGGAAACAATGACATGGATGTAAGTTTCAGCTTTTTCGATTATTTTTAAACAAATTTAGTTTGAAACTAAATCAGCTCTTTCAAAGTTTGAAGGAAGAAATGCTCTAGGATCTGCTGACCTATGGGGAGGTGGTAATCAGCCTCAACCTTCGAGCTACGGCAGCCATGTAAGTTCTATAAATTCAAATAAAGACTTTTTAGGTTCCTGAAATGTCCGATATTAAAGATTCTTTGAAAGCTGGTGCTTCTAAAGTCGCTGAGAAGTTTTCTAATATTTCATCCTCATTTTCTTCGTATATGAGCGTGAGTCATTTCAAATTCTTTTAGGTGAGAGTGCTAACATTTTGCTGTGATTTATACCCTTACTAACTGAATACCCATTTCAGCGTGCCCCAGCGCCAGCTAAGTCCTAAATGGACAAAAGTAAGAAAGATGTTGTAATGTCCCGGTGTTCTTATTTTTAAGTTTGCTCTATCTTTCTGCTATCTAATGACATTTGGTGTGTTTTTGCACAGTTTGCTCTTTAAATTCAAATCAAACTTTTCTGGGCTTGCTTGGTGTGGCTTTTTAGAATTGTTTAGCTAATATAATCTTTTAATTTTCAGTAACCAAGTGCTACATTTCAACGGAGTCAACAGTGCGCCTATTAATTTTTTTTTGTTCAAAGCAGTCGATGGATAGTTATTGTCTTACTCTCCTTTACCCAAAATTCTGTTTGTTCATAGCGTCTTAAAATAATGCAAAAATATTGCTTGAAAAAGGTGATATATTTTATTTATTTCCACATATGTGATTACTGCATTCTTTAATTCACCATGTGATTTTATGGGATTTTTCTGGAAATAAAGTTTTATTTAAACAACATTTTAGTATTCCCAGGTTCCAGCCATAATAACTAATGGATGATGAAACACAAAAACCGACGTCGTAGCGAAAATTTCCATCAATCATTAATCGATTGTACACTTCCTTCTTCTTGTTTTGACAGCTTTGCATTGCCAGTTCGTCAGATCACGCCGCCTCTGCTTACAAAAAAGGCTGACTAGATGGTCAAGAACCGGTCTGCTAGCTTTTAAGCTGATCGAAGTGAAAGATTTTTCGAAGAAATCGAATTCGCAAGAGCCAGAACGCGGGTAGAAAGGGCTTGTGTTTGCTTTTTTCAAATAGCTGATTGTACCACACGCGCCGTTGAATTTAGTGTCGAACTGGCATCCTAATCATAATTTCATTTGTTTCTCTACCAACACGTATCTTTTCCCATGGGCATACGTCAATGTTATTGATTTCCATGTGTTGAGCGATGAGAAAAGTGTCAATCGCTTTCAAAACAAGCCAGCTCTTTTGCCTATCTTTACCTTTGCTACTTGATCAATTGAGTTAAGATTTCATAATTCTATGCGGGTAACAGTTTCTCCTTCACGTGGAGGTCGTATTATTTTACTTCCCGAAACACCTCATCTACCTGTCCCTTTGTATGACGAGGAAGAAGAGTATTTACTAATACCTCAAGAAGATTTTGATCAACTTGAGACAGCTCAGCGATGGGCAGAAGAAATAGTCTCTAAATGGGCTGAAAAACGAGAACAAATAGTCAAAGAACTCCTCGAAATGGCATCGAGTGTAAGCTAATTCACATCTAGTTATGAAGAATAATTTTTAGTTGGATGGATTACAATATAAATGCAATATCTCTTCTCTTGCATCCTCCTCAGTTGGGATTGCAAGTGGAGCCGCAGTTATTGGAGGAATGATATTGATGCCACCAGTAGCTATCGGAGGTTAGATCTTTTCCTAGAGGATAACAATATTCATTTAGGTCTCGTGGCTGGAACAGTCGCAGCTACTTGGAATTTAGGTACAGGTATCTATAAACTCAAGCAAACAAAGGTAAAATACTGCTTCAATGTCATCAATCTTGTAGACAAAAGCACATCAAGCAAAAACCCTTCTAGAGAATGACAAAGACCTTCTACATTCAGTCCTTGCCGCTATAAATGCCCTTGAAATGGCTCTGGAAACGGCTATGGCCCATAAAGACTCATTGAAAGATTTATCCGAAGGCACAACAACTGGAGAGGATGTCGCCAATGCTGTTGGAATAATTGGTCTAGCTCCCAATATTATTTTGATTGGAGCTAGAATAGCAATTCGCGAAACTGCGAGTTTTCCTTCCGAAAAAGAAGAAAATATTATTCAGGTTACGGTGACGACTAATGTGCTGAAAGGTGTTGTTCATGCTGCCGCTGGAATTGGAATTGCTCTCGATCTTCTGACAATTATCTTGAATGCAAAGGATTTAGCTGCGGGTTCACGGTGTGAATTGGCTGTGAAGTTGCGCCAAGTAGCTGAGGATATCGAGATGGAACGAATGAAACTTCAGCGTGAATTTATAAATCACGTTTCTCTGGCCAATTGACAGTTTTACTACTTTGTATATATGAAAAAAAGTCGGGTTAGACAGATTTCTGCTGCTTTGTCACTGCTTTCAGGGTTTTGCTTGGAATAAATTCGTTTTCCCCTCAATCTGTTATGAAAGTGAAACGCTGGTCTCGCTTTCAATCTTCAGCGGGAGGTGAAAGCCCGAAAACAATGCCAGACATTATAAAAGACATCTTTTTCTTTCTTCCCAAATGTCGCAGAAAACCAGAATCCATCTTTTGGCTCTGGCGATTTCTGCCTCAGCTCTAGTTGTTATAGGCATTATCTTTGCTGTTTGTATTCTCCTCCACGATGTCTATGCGTTTGAGAGACAAATTCAAGAAGAAATAGTCGAATTTAAGGTAAAATCTAGAATTAACAAGAGAAGTTCTTTCAGAATTTAGCTGATTCTGCTTGGAACTCGATGCAGCACATAACTCGATCAAAACGAGGCTATTATATTCAAGGAGCAGCAGCACCGTCGATTTTAATCCCTAAATTCCAAACGGTAATCATCCCTCCTCCAATTGTTTGTCCTCCTGGACCGCCTGGACCACGCGGTTTTCCTGGTTTGTGAGATAAAAGATTCAAGAAGAAAATAAGCGAGTTTAAGGTTTCCCAGGAGATAGAGGAGAAGATGGTCAGCCAGGACAGCAAGGTGCTCCTGGAATATCTCAACAATATCCTCAGGAGAGACCCGGCTGTATTTTATGTCCAATGGGTCCAATGGGAGAACCTGGATTGCCAGGTCAGATGGGCTATCCAGGAGAAGAGGGCCGTCCAGGTCATCCAGGTCTGATATGTCTTCCTTTTTTTATTATTATTCATTTAGGTAGATCTGGAATGCCAGGAATGGAAGGTCCACCTGGTCCGACTGGTCCTCCAGGCCTTTCTGGCCATCCAGGAGATTCTGGAATGTATGGAGAACCCGGGAATAACGGCCAAAGGAGTTATAGTCCCAGAGGTCCGCCCGGTCAGCTAGGAGCTCCTGGAGCTATTGGCTTCCCTGGTGCGCCTGGAAAAACCCCTGAACCTGGAGTATCTGGACCTAGAGGACCTCAAGGACCACCAGGAGACAAAGGTCAGCCAGGAATCAACGGCCCTCAAGGAAGAATTGGCAAATCTGGAGAGATGGGAAAAGACAGCGGGTACTGTAAATGTCCGAATCGGGGATATGTGGCCAGCGATCAGTATCATCTGAAGAAAAGAAAAGTTAAAATTTGATAAAATTGTCTCGCTTTTGCTCTAAACCAGGGTCATGAAACGATAAAGTCATTCCTCTCTAGAGTTTCTAATCAGTATTCCCCTCCAAAGACTTAGCTTTTTAGACTAGTAAATACATTATCTAACCAGTTTTCCTCCCTGTTTATTCTCTCAAATGGAGGAAGTCTACCAGCTGAGACAGGTCACTCGATTGGGACTCTGTATATCGGTCTCTGCCTCTTCATTTGCTGTCGTTTTTGTTCCAATTTTTTTGCTTTTTATCCAACAGTTGCACACCGAATTGGATCATGAGCTGGAGTATTGTAAATATACTATCAGAGTGAGTTCTTCCCGATGATAGTACTTTTCTTTAGGTCTCTAGATCAATCGGCTATTATCCAGCATCAATGCCTCCATCTCTAGCAGTAGAGCTACCCCCTTCTGCACAATGTTGTTGCTGTGGAATCGGAGCACCAGGAAAGCCCGGAATAGCTGGAACTGATGGATCTCCTGGCAAAGATGGACAACCAGGAATTCCAGGAAAACCTGGAGCCAATGGCGATCAATTTCAAGCCGAATTCTGTTTTAATTGCCCTGAGGGGGCACCTGGAACTCCTGGAACTCCTGGCGGCCAAGGTCCTATAGGTGAAGTCGGTCGAGTTGGAAAGCCCGGTTCGCCTGGAAAAGGATGGAAAGGTGCCGTAGGACTTCCCGGTCCTCCAGGCCTACCTGGTACTCCCGGCGATATTGGCGTTGCTGGTATTCCTGGTCAAGTCTTTGATGTTCCTGGTCCCGCTGGTCAAGCCGGTTCAGTTGGTTTTACCGGAGAGAAAGGATCACCAGGCCAGCCAGGACCAGTAGGCTCTATTGTTACTGGAGAAAAAGGCTTTCCAGGAGACCCGGGAGAGAATGGTATCATTCTTTTTTTTATTATAAATTGAGTTTATTTAGGAAAGCCAGGGAAGCCTGGCAATGTGGGACAAGTAGGAAATCCTGGTAATTCTGGACTCACGGGATCATGTGAATGTCCAGCTCCTCGTACCCCACCCGGCTATAGTACATCCAAAAAAACATAGAACTTTATTTTGGTAGAATCACTGGACCCGTTTGTAAGCATGTATTTAAAAAGCAGAGAGTAAATTAATCGCCAAAAATGTTCCGATTATTGACTTGATATTCCCGATAGCAGTATTTTATCGTTTCAAAGACTTGAAGGCACGGAAGATAATCGAATACATTGGCTGGAGTCGAGAGATGAGTTCGACAGAAAGGCATGCATCTACCTCCCTGGAAAGTAGGACAATTTTGTTTTAAATTAAGATCTCTTACAAGAACTGAACTGATTCCATTCCTTTCGCAACAAGCCGTGTGATCAGCTTTCGAAGAAGCGCAATCATACGCTTTGCCCAGTTGAGGGCCAGGACATTGGTTTGTCAAAAAAGCGCTCACTAGCTAAATTCCTCTCCTCATATTAATTTTATACCAACACTTACTGATTTGTCACTGAATGTGTCGAAATTGCACATTGTTTGACAAGCTGTTCCAACTTGTTGCTTCTGGCAGCAGAAATAGAGTTTTTGATTGGGAGTGAGGTTGGAGACAGGAGCAATTGGTGGAGACAAGGTAGCTACCGGGACGGGAGCTCGATTTGATTGGATGCTTTTGGGTAAAACGAGTTGAGACTCTTTCATTATTGGCTTTTTTCCTGTAGTCATTATATGAGGATGATTCTTTGCGAAGTTTTTCAATTGATCCGAACCGCCTTCAATCTGTGGTCTAAATATTGAGTTAGAAGAATGTATTAATTGAGAAGCACCGTTGACTGGTACTAGAGACGAAAACTTTAGCTCCATTCTTATAGGATTCATCTTTGTTCAATAAAATTGGTCGTGAATCGATGGAGAAATCAGGAGGAGAGATTATACTCTTGGGAACTCGTTGGTCACTTCCATAGGAAACTAAAAGAACGGTTTTGGGCGCCTCTCGTGAAACTTACAAGGATCAGAAGGAAGGGGAATGGGATTCATTTCAGCCGCATGTTTAGCAAAACCAGACGTTCTTAATGGAGATTTGTGACTAGTAGGTGGGACGAATGGTGGCTGGAAAACTTTTTTTAAAGGTAAAGGAAATTACTTGGATAGGAGATAATGTAGGAAGTGGCTGAAGTTGAGCGGGCTTGGGAGCTCCATAGTTGGGATAAACATTGAGAGAAGCTGGATTACTCACTCCGATTGGAATGAACGGATTTGTTGTTTGATTAGGCTGGAGAAAAGGATTGGGCGGTTGTAATCCAGGGAAAAGTTTCGGCGGTTCGAAGAGATGCTCCCAAGGATTGTATGGTCTCTGTGGATCTCTAAAAATATTCTTCAAAATAAAAACCAAAATTCACCTCGGAGGAATTTGCCAAGATTGAGCGGGAAAGCGAACAGTCTGACTATTGCTTATATCAAATTGAGGTAGTGGATTAAGTCCAAAGGTTGGAGCCTCTCTAGCTATGGCTGGTGCTTTCTGAAGAGTTGCTATCATAATCCAATAGAGAAACTGACTGAAGTATATTTAAAAGGAGGCGGTGTTGTGGTGGCTAATTTCGGTAATGTTACCAGACGAAGAGGAGTCTCTGGAGTTGGCATGGGGGTCGTTAAAATCACATTAGGTTCTTCTCTCTCCGGCATTTTTGTTCGAATTGGTGGCTCTGTTACAAAGAAAGAATCTACAGCTACTTTTGGATCGGCCATTATTTTCTCATAAACTGTTAATAGTTTAAAAAATTGAGAGAAAACTTACTCAAATCGTCTTTTTCTTCCTTTGCATTCACATACATTTGATCTTTTGTAATGATTCTTCTATCTTCTAACGGGGCTAAAATTACATTTGATCGTCGTCGATTGAATTGAAGAGCCTTTTCTAAAACATTAAACTTTCTATAAAAAAAGCGAATTAAATCCACCTCTACGCCGCTGAAAATGATTGCCATTGGCATCAGCTGAATTTCTATACTCGCCATCTACTCGGATTACAGTAATCGTCTAAAAGTCTTTTAGTTTAAGAGAAGAAAAGAGCTGATCCAGTCTCGAAACTTCTTCCCCGACCGGAGTCAATTTTCTACTAATTGGAGGCGGAGAAAACTCACCAAAACAGATGAAATACTGCCTAGGAGAAATAGTGACCCGTACAGCATCCAATCTGGAAGATTTCTTGTTTCCTAGACTTCTTGCCAGCAGAGTGAAAGCGAGGGGAAATGATGCAAGCGAGAAGGACGAATGGCAAATCGAACAAAAAGGAGTAAGGATCCGGATGCCAAGAGAAAGTGGAAGTTGTAGTATTCTTTCTATTGGCTGAAGCAAACTAGTAAAAACTAGCCCTCCCAATTGAGATATTATGTTGCAATTGGCTGAGACCGAGAGTTAGCGGGTGGGATTTGGAAGAAAGAAGCACCTGGACATTAGCCCGTCGGATGCGTTAGCCGCCCAAACCCGGTTCTCTCGAGGGTGGCGTTGATTTTCTCCAAGAGAGAGAGAGAGAGAGAGAGACCATCAAGACATTGTTGCTTATTGACTATTGGCCAATTATTACTTCATCGGATCTATTTTTCATCGACTGCTTACTTAAAAATTAGAATTTTGCAGTAACCAAGAGAGAAAAGTAAATGATGGTTGAGGATTCTTGCAAATTTCTTTTTTTCTAAAAATCGAAGATCTCTTTTAAAAATCCCGATCGGCTGCCATTGTCTTGGACTTCTTAACAGATCACCGCAGCTAAATCGCGGGAGGAACCTGCCCCCCTCTCTCTCTCTCTCTGAGTCTCTTTCTGATTGTATCTTTCGCATCGGGCGCATATTTAGACGAATTTTACAAACTTGGAAAACTCTTTCCGCCATGCAAATTACCCTGGAAACCGGGGCTTTTTGTCTCCGGCGTAGTTATGGCGCCCACCATGGAGACCACCGACTCAGTCTCTATCTCTCTCTACGGCTAAGGGTCGTTGTCTAAAGATGGCTAGCTTATTACGAGATAGTGGCTGCTTGTTAGAGGATTGTATCTTCAAAAACCAAGCACATGTCCACTGTAATCAACCAAGGTAAGTCTATCTCGTTTTCTTCGTTGATTTCCAGATGCAATTTCGCCGCCAATGATGAGCTGATCATAGCCAATCATACGTCGATCTTCCACTCAGGAAGAACTCTTCCCGTCTTTGCTTCATTCCACCACATCGGTAGTCCAAGCAACAGGGAAAGGGCATCAGAATTTTAGACACAAAATGCCTTCTTCCTAGCGGTGCGGTCTGTGAATATTCTAGAAGGAAGAGTCATTTCCATTGTCTCGCCTGTCAAGAGGTAAACAAACTCTAAATTCCGAAAATTTATCATTCAGATCTATTTTCTCTGGGATGGACACACCAAGAATAATTGTTCAGCTGCCCTAGCTTCTAGCCAAAAAATGAAAGAAAAGGAAGTTTGTACTCGGCCATTTTGTAAATTAAAAAAGAAGTCTCACTTCCATTGTCGACTCTGTGATCAAGGCTTTTCCAGTCGAGAGAAATTAGTTAATCATATGGAGAAACATGCTCCAAAAAATCTCAAAAAGCTCCCTCTTCCATTAGTTCTTCCCCTTCGTCCTCCACTTTCTCTCCCAATTCTAAAAAGATTTCCATTCCCTCTGATTCCCTTTCCCAACCTTGCTTCTCCTAGCACTTCCAACATAACAGAATCATAATTAAAGTTTTATTCTCTAGATTTTAGTAGCAAAAGGCTCCTCTAGGAGTAGAACGTTCTTTGGATGAACAGTGATTTTTAAATAGGAGTTGACGTAGCTGTTTAGTTTATTTGACTCTCTCTTCGTCATCTTTTGCTCTATCAGTATCGGACAAACAAACAAAATCTTAAGAGACGTGTACTTCTCTCGCTCTGTCTGCCCCAATGCGAACCTGCTGCTGGAATCGGCTGTGTTTATGTTTACTCGCTGAGGGCGACAATCGATGACCAATGCCACTTTCATTTTGCTCCACGCGTTCGTCTCTCTTTTTGAGCTTTTAACCTTGGTATAATTTGAATTTTCAGGCTTTTCAGATTAAAATGCCGGTTGATAGAGAGCTCTGGGTTGGTTTTTCTCAGAGAACAAGAACAACATTTGAATTTTCAGGATTTATTTGTTAATTTCGAGAAAAACAAAGGCTTGGTGGATAAAAAAGCCCAGGAAATATGCCACCAATTTTTAGGAGTTTCCTGGAAGAATAATGACTTTAAAATCGAGAAATTGAGGTAATTTTGTTGGAGAACAAACGGATTGCTTTTAAGCGGAGGAATGACAAATTTAGTCTTTAAATGCTCGGTTCTTGGTGAAAAAGTTCTTTTGCGTGTCCAATGCGACAAAGACATCATGCAATTACAAACAGAGCTGGTAATCTTTATGAAATTGGCTGGTAATCTCACAAATAATTTTATGCGTAAGAATTGTAGAAAATAATCTGGGCCCAAAGCTATTGGGAGTTTTCCCCGGCGGACGAATCGAAGAGTTCATCGAAAGTAGAACCCTCACTTATGATGAAGTTAGAAGTCCAGGGTATTCTCTTGAATTTCTTCATTCCTCCTTCTCCCAGATATTCTCAACAAATTGCCAGAACTTTGGCCAAAATCCATCAGATTGAAATACCTTTACCAAAATCATCACAAATGATTACAATTATGAGACAATGGCTAGTGCGAATCGAAAAGAACGGCGACAAAGAGTTCGAAGTTTGGAGTAAAAATGCTGGAATTCCTGAAGATTGTGTGAGTTCTTTTGGATAAACTATAGATAGAACGCATTCAGTTTCCGAAGCGAATTAATCTCGATGAATTAAGTAGGCAAATAGATGGTATCGAAGAGTATCTCAAGAAATGCCACAGTCCTTGCAGACTAACTCATAATGATCTCTATGTGGGTTCAAAAGTGAGGAAAGTTATTAGATTTAGGCAACGAACATTCTCTTACGGGATGGATTTTTAATAGACGAACTGGGAAATGTCACCTACTCTGGAGAGGAGGCAACCTCGCTGCCTGATCCTCTGGTAATCATTGATTTCGAGTTTGGGATGTACAATTTCAGGTAGAGAATACCTCTATTTTTCTAATGTTTCAGAGGTTTTGACATTGGCAATCATATGAACGAGCTTGGTCTAACTTATTTCGAAGAGATGCCGACTTATTCTTTTGATTTGAAAAAGCTCCAGGATAGATCTCTTCATAAGAATTTCTGCTCAGCATACCTTCAAGAAACCTATGCTCGTCTAATAAAGAATTGCACTCCATACAGTGTAGACCAATTGACTGGCGATTTGAAGACGTTTGTTTTTTTTTCTCAAAAAAAGATTATAAAATTGATTTAGCGATCTCGCAGACCTCGAAAAGGAAGCGATTTCATTCCAAGCTATAGGTTTGTAAAAGTTTAAGTTTGATTCAGATTTTTTTTAGCTAATTTCTTCTGGGCTTGTTGGAACATCATATGTGACCAGGAGAAAATCATCGGGATGGATTTCCACAATGCTTGGAGAGATCGACTCTCATTGTACTATTATATGAAGAATTTCTAATTAAATATTTATTACTTGCTCAAATTAACGAGGCAGTCAAAATTTTCTTCAAGTGTTCTGATTTGTTTGATGACTTTATCTCTCAGGACAGCTCTAACCCCTTCTGGATCCTCACTTTGACTGCATCTGGTCTCTCCCAAAGCAGCTGTAGACACTGCAACGACGTAACAGTTCAATGGTAAGTAAGCATGATAAGCTCTATCTATCTAAATCAATTAATTTTGTGGAAATAAATCAACTATGCCTGATCTCTAGTAAAAGGCAACTCCTCATTTTTGTTCCAGAAAGAAGTAACAAACTGGTAGTATTTATCCATATAAAAGGAAATCTTTTCCTGCCTTTGTTCGTAAGTCAAGACGTTGGAGAAAAGCCTGGCCAAGTCGTGACCAATGCAGCCAAAATGTGTAGTCTAAAATTTTATTTTTATAAAAAAGAGTGGAGGAAATCAACCTGGAGATCAATTAGCGCTCGAAGATGGATCTTTCCTCCATTGATTTGGGTACACAGTAGATTGCAAGTCCAGGGATCTCCGTGAGCAAGAACTCGTTTCATTCCTAAACATCATCTGTCTCCGTTAAAGAAGATAGATACCCAAAATTTCCGCCACATTATCCATTTTTTCGCACAAGTCTGGCTTAGCCAATCTGGTGGCAAGTGCTCGGAAACGATCCACTAGATCTCCGGCTTGATCTCCCAAAAAATTAGTTGTCACATCCATAAGGGAATCAATAAACTGAATAGCTTTTTTAATCCTATTTCAAAGGCACTCACATTTTCGACCAGCATTGGTGCAAAGTGATCTGAAATTATCCCGAGTTCCATGGATTTCCTCTCTTCCTCATTGAAAAGGCTAGTAAGAGAATGATACCTAGCCAAAATTTCCAAGATCTAGACTCAAATCTTCAGTGAGGAAATGAACCAACCTCGAGCAAAAGCTCCTCCTCCATGTGAGTTTCATTCCCAAAATTGGTGGCATTTTCCACAAATTCCATGATGAGATAACCACGATCTGGGTTTTCTGCACTAAAAGGATAGGAAACATAGACTTTTAGCAAATTCATCTCGGCAACTTGTGCAAATTTCTTGTAGAGTGTGCACTCCATATTGTGAAGCTAGATGGCTTTATATTGAGTTTCTAATAAACTTACTTGTTGAATCTTTTTGGTCAGTTTTTCAGATGCATCATCGGTATAAATTTTCTTATCAGATCCAATCTCGGCTTCTAATTTTTTGGAATACTTTCCTTGTTGTAGAGCGGTAGCAATTTTGACCACAAACTTCGTTGGCCAGCCATTTTTCTCAGCGAGATTGCCATCTTCCCAAGGGTTTTCTACCACCCCAATACGAGAAATGAATCCCTATCTTTCTATTTACAAATAACAACAAAAACTCACCTTTCCATCAGCAATATCCCTCACAGTCTTGGTTTCTCCCAGTCTTGCTGCGGGACCAAAGAGATCAAAACAATCCTTTTGGATGTCCTCCCAAGTGACGAGAGTACCAAGAATGCCTTCAGATTCTTTCCAGATAGACATATCAAAAGGCTTTAAAACGAGTAGTTTGTAGCGAGGAAGCCACCAGCTCTTATATAGTACTCATTTTCAAACTGATAGTGTTGTGGCCGATTGCACAATCGGCGAGAAATTGTGAGCGAGATGGAGGGCGCCAGACGAAGGCAAAGATCACCCCCAGAGCTTAACCAGACTAGAGTAACGTAGAAACCGCGAGTTTGTAGTAAAATAGTCTAGAACATTGAAACGTTTCCTCCAAGTTCATGAAAATCAGAGTGCAAAGTGCCTACCAGTTTTCTCGCTTTTAAAAAAGTCTAGCAGCAGAGATCGATGGAATTATTGTGGAGAGTGACGAGAAGTTAAACAAACTGAGTAGAGTTTGCCATCTCCTGCTGCTTCCAATGAAATTTATTCTTCTTCTTTTATCATTTTTCATCCCTTTTTGTCAATCAAAAGGATCGCTTTCAAGTGCAAGAGGAAGCAGCGCTAGTCGTCAATTGACTTCTTCAAGCTCTTCTCCCAAAACACAGAAAACATCAAATACCCCAGCTACAAAAGCACCAGCATATGTAGCTAATAGTCCTTCATATACTTACTATCAAACTACTGGTCCCCTTGGTCGACCCAGCTATAATCCTGGATTGAGGACAGGAGCAGCACTTGGAGGACTAGCCTTCCTTCCTCTCTTATCTTATCCATATTATGGTAAGGAAGCCTTTCTACTCGATCTTGGTTCTTTTAGGTAGAAGTCGAAATAGAAATCAAAATACAAGAAAAATTTGCACTTCATCAAATTGGCAAAACTACCAGCGACAAGACATTATTGACACGCAAAGGCAATTAAAATCAATGAGTTCCAATGCATTTTATAGCTCTACCGTGGTGATTTTATTTAATTTTTAACAGAAATTCTTAGACTTATGACTGTAATCTAGAGAAATCTGCTCAAAATATTGCAAATAGATGTCCTTCTCCCGATTCTGGAGAGAATTTTGGCAGTAAAACCAATATCTATTGGCTGTGGTCGAGCTCTCCAGTTTGATTTTTGACTCAAAAAAGATGAAATCGGTAATTCAGATTACATCAGATGGATTGTCAGAGGCAGCAGCTAGAAATTGGTACGGATTTTCGGAGAATTTTTCAGGATCAGAGACCTCACAAAGTCAATTAGATTCGCAAGTTAGTTTTAAAGTTCATAGGCCAGAAACTCATAGAATGAAGCTTGTTTTCTAAGAGAGAAATGACACCTCCTTTTCCAGGGAAATTGGCTCAATTCGGGACGACTCGGCTGCGGCCAAAAACAGTGTTCCTCTTCGCGGAATGGCTTCAGATATGAGGCAGTTATGGTCTGTATCTATCAATAAAGCTCTCTTTTTTGTCCTTAAAATAGAATCTTTCCGGATATCTCTCTCAGCCAAGTAATCTGGCCTCCTCGTCGGCGGCATCGCCGTGTCCAATCTAATCGAGGAGAGTTCTAATGGCTCGCGCAAGGCAGATGCTAATGAAAGAGCGTGGGAATTGACACGAACGTCCTCCTCACTTTCTCCAATTTGACCTATACGTCTCGTACATTTCTCTCACTCCGACTGATTGTCCTCTGCCCTTCTTCCCATTCGAAATGCAGAAAACAAGAGAATCTCTGCGTCACATTCATCTAGTCGAAGAATACAAAATCATCCCTCCTTGCAGCCTCTCATCTCTGAGCTCATCTCTAATAGAGTTTTAGCTATAATTCAGTCAAAAAAGGAGTTTTCCCAAGCTTTAAATCACCATAAATGTCTATAAAAACCCCTCTTAAATCTAAGTCTTTTCAGAGAGGAAAACACTAGAAAAATAATAAATTTTAATTTTTGATTCGAGTCTATGAGGGAAAAAGTGCATTTCATCTACATTTCCTGTCCTTCAGGGATTGAGGGATTAAAATTAAAGAGATTAGTGAATTGATTTAAGAGATCCCCTCCTCTTCCTTACAGATAGTTCGTCACACTTCTTCCAGCCACCAGTTCCCTTGTTCGTTCCTGAGACTGTCTATATGTTTGCCATATCTACTCCTCTCTCTCTCACTCCTCCTCTCCCTTCACAAAAGGTCATCATGTTTACCTCCACTCTCCCTCTCAGGGCCAGTGCCTAATCTCACAGCCATTTTCTTGGCCGATATGACTCAGGTCGGGGCGCTTTTGAAGGCACATTGTGGCATTGTTCCTTTTTCGTAGCGGTCTCACGGTCCTAAAACATTCAGCTTTCTGCACAAATTGAACATATCGATTCTATTCAATTTTGAATTTGATTTTGGTCGAAATATCAATTTTTTAAATCTAATCGAGGGTTCATTTTCTCGAGAACAGCTGTGTTCTGCTCCCAAAAACCTTGAAAGCCTAGAGATCTTCTCTCTCTCTCTCTCTCTCTCTCTCTCTCTCTCTCTCTCTCTCTCTCTCTCTCTGGAAGCCTTCTGTCATTAAATGCGGACGCGCAGCTGTTTTCCCGAGCCACTACGCGTGGGGTCAACGCGCCGGGGTCAAAGTCATATTTGCAGCGGCTCTCCCCAGCCAACAATCAGATGGTCCTCTCTCTCTCTCTGGCAAATCGATTGATTGTCTTTTGTTCTCCGACCTCTTTGGAATTATTCACTTTTCTACTAATTTCTCAGGCTCTGTTTCCCTGTATTCTCCAATAGAGCCTTCCACAAATTCGTGTCTATCTGGTCTCCTTATCATTTTGGGGGAAACGTTTTGTGATTCCAGAAATTGACCACTTAGAGACCGTTCAAACTTTCCCTTTCGCGGGAAAAAAAACCTTCCTGAAGAGAAAAGAGAGAGAGAGAGAGAGAGCTACAGTATCCTATTCTCTCCTCCCTGTCGCCAATCCTTCTTTTCCTCCTCTCACAAAAGACGAAAATTGGCGCCACGGAGAGCCCATAAGGTTCCGATCGCTTGGTCTCTCAATCCCTTTATACTCTCAGAATCGACTTCCGCGTGGCGTTCTGAAAAGCAATTCGCTGAAACTGGCAACTGTTGATAAGGGAGAGGCGATTTTAGCTCGCTTTGAAGTTGCCAGTTCCAGTTTAAAATGGCGAAAAGAACTGACTGGTTTTGAACTTTCTCAAGGGTCAAAAGAGTCTATTTTGATAAACAAATGGATACTTTTTTGCCCTTTTTAAGAGGAAAATGTATGATTTTAAGCAAGAGAAGAGTCGCAATTTGAACCAGATGCGATTAGAGAGACTCTTTATCCAGTTTCTCTCACCCCATAATCTTTAATTTTCTTCCTTTTTCTTGTCTACTTTTCGTCTCTTATCACACGAGACAATTTCAGGGATGACGACAATGGAAGGCGATGCGGCTCTTCGAAATCTGATGAACATTTTCCATCAGGTCAGTCAGTTTACTCATCCCCGACTCTTGGTCTTCTCCTGTCATAAACTTGCCTGTCAAAAATCTATGTCCGCCTCTCCATCTCACTTTTACAACCCGTGAGAGAGAAAGAATTTTGCAGCCACTCCAGCAGTCGCCGGAAAAGCTGGCCGGCCTTGAGGATATCATCCAAAATGTCTCCAACGGTGTTCCTCAATTTCTGGGAATGCCGGAGCTATCAGCTGCCGAGCCTGTGTCTAAAATAGCAGCATCTTCATCCTCTGGCTCAGTTTCTCCCCGTGAAGATACTGGCGACGAGGTCGATGCCAACGGAGGGGAAACAACCGCTACTTCAGCTCCTAATGCTCGGTTAGTTTTTCCGAAAAGCACAGCAAACTCTTCCTTCAATTTTAAGACAATACAGAATGGAGCCATGGCACGAATGCTTCACCACTACAAAAGAATCCGAATTTGATGCGCTGATCTATTCTGTTTATGTCATGAAACGTGACGATCGGAAACTCGATGGCTATGAATAGTGAGTTTCTCTCGGAAAATACAACAAGCTTTTAGTTATGAATGCATCAATCGTCTACAAAGCAAATGTCGTTACAAAACGCGAGCCAAAAAAGTCAATGAGTTCTATATCGTCGAAGAGAAAGGAGCTCATAACCACGCCATGGAACCAGTCGGAAGTCCTGGAAGTCATGCTGGTCTGCCCAAGACTCTAAGAGAAATAGTCGATTTGTCTTTCTACAACGAATGGCCGAATATTTTGCGACAACAGAAGATTGAAGAAGAAGTTAAGAGGCTTGGCCTCCCGCACAACCCTCGACTGGGACGACAGGTGGACAACAGGATCGCTTACTTGAGACGAGTGAAAAACCTGACGGAGACGAGGAAAGCACAAGACCAGGTGGCCGGAATGCCATTGCCTCCTGGCATGACGGCGCAGTTGAGACCAGACATGGCGTTGAATAATGCCAATCCCGAGGAAATTTTGAAGTTTATGATGAGCAATTTGAATGGAGTTGAGGATCAAAAGATGTTGGAAGCTATGATCTCATCCCAAGTCGCTCAGCCACAAGAACAGATTCCACCCGTCAGCCAGCCGCAGATTATTGTTCAGGAAAACAACAACGATCTTATGAATACTATTCTTCAACAAGTTCGTCTCTTCCCTTAGAATTAGTCGAAATGAACTTTCAGATGAACGGAGATGTGAAGGGAGAAATCCCAGACCAACACATAATGTCGCTTTTAATGTCGAACGGAGTCATGCCGCCAGCTCCGCCCAGTCAGGCAGAAGTTCCGATGGAACTCGAAGACTCCTCCTCGAGTAGCTCTCCCGACGACCGTCTCCAAATAGAAGACTGATTCTTTTTTTTCTACGGTTATTTCTCATATCTTGATCCCAACCTCAAGCCTTAATTCCTTCACGGGCTCATTTCTTTCTCAGGCAATCTTATGCATAAATCTGTTTTCCGAATTCTCAACTTTCTCATTTGTCCACACAGCTTGTCCGACAAGGTCGTCTCGTCCACTGGCGCGATGTTTTCTGTGGATTATGAGATATGCGGCGTAATGTTAGCCATATACGCATATCTCGACCGGTTATGCTGGCTCCTATAAAGAGACCGAGGCGCTGCCAAAGACAGTCAAGACATGTTCCAGACTATTGTCCTCCTGGCGGCCATCGCCACGGCTTTTGCTTTCCATCGTGAGTTCAATTTTATGACATTTAATGGCTTCCAGAATATCGAGAACTCAAATGTACCACTCCTACCAATACCATTAGAGGAGGCCCCGATCGGTAACTGTTTCTCCTAGATCGAATAAAACATTTAGAGCTGAATGTAATCTCGTCTTGAAAGAGGAGGAATTGGAACCAGGACGCCCCGTTCCTAAGGGAGTTGGTTGCTGGAAGGTTTAGTCTTTCCTTTATATTCTAGAATTACATTTCCAGGAGGAGCATAACGGAGAAGAAAGAGAATATTGCGATTTGGTTTGTCCAAAATCCCACACGATCTTCGTTGCTTACATCGATCAAGGCCATCGTGCTTGCTTCAACTACATCACTTACCAGATTGAGAAACGCGACGAGGAGCGCTACTTGTGGAGAAGCGGAAAATGTCTCAACTCAACTGTCAACTTCCGTATTGGATGCAAATTCGACGATCCTTTCGATACTCAATTCAAGAGCGACAATGAGATCTTGGCCAGATTGAGGGCTAGAGCACGACGTGTTTAATTTATCAAATGCAGTATAAATTATTTGTTACAATAATATTCTTAATTTGCATGGAAAACTGCTCGATGAGTCTTAATTTCATATCCTCCTGGGGCGGAAGCAGTTTTCTCGAGACTTTGAGTGAAGAGAACTTTTGCCTTGGAGTTGGAGTCGTGAGTGATGATGGTTCCAGAGACATAGAGACCTTCTTTACTTTCTTTATAGCTCAAGTTAATAATCTAGAAGAAAATTCATTTTGGTTTGTCTCGAACCTCGGAGATTTTGAAGGTCTTTCTGTAGTTTTCCCAGCCCTTACAAGTCTCTAAAAAGGATTTGTTCTTTTTCCAACAAAACATTATACCTTTCCTTCCATTCCAAGACTCCTTTTGATTGGAATCAGGATGAACACAAAGATAATTTATATTCTCAGCAAAATACTGTAAGCCCTATATTGTAAATGGAAAGACAAACTCACGGAGCACATGAGCTCTCCATTATTGAAGCTGTCTTTGAAAAGTTTGTAATAAGACTCAAGCTGTTGAAGAGAGCCAGCTTGAATGGTGGAAATAGCAAGGAGAAGGATAAACACAAGTTTAAACATCAGAGCTATCTGGCAGGAATGGTCATTTGGTCTCTTTATAAAAGGTTGAGATAGCGCGTGGGTGGAGGTGACTGATTAGATCGACTAGCCAAGGGTCAAGGAGAGAGAGAGAGAGCCTTTAACATTTTATTTCATTTCGCTCGCTTTCTACATCTCCCAATCGTAGGGAAATTCCTGAGCTTCAGTACTCTCAAGTGATCGCTTCAAGACATCATAAATGGCTGAATAATCGGGTGCATCGAAGAATTTGCCGCGATCGAGAATCGGAAAAATTTCCAGATATTCACGAGGGCAACCGCCGAAGAGACAGCGAAAACGGGCGGTTCTGCAGTCCTTTTTGAACATTCCAACGTCTCCAGAGTCTGGAAGATTACGCCACGGAAGACGGCCACACGTCAATTCGATCAGCATGTACAGCCAGCTTTCAATATCATCTTTGCGACACTGCTCACGCATAATGTGACAAGCCAATGGGGCATATTTAACCGTTCCGCGAAAGCCAGCTTTTGCCCTGGGATTACGAAGAGTGCCGTCTTCTTTGACGAATTTTCTGGCCATTCCAAAATCCAGCATGTAGACTTTCCTCAGCTCGTTGAGATCCTTCCTTCCAACCGTGTAATTGCCCGGCTTGATGTCTCGATGCAGAATTCCGACGTTATGGAGATCTTCGAGCGCTTCGAGACACTGTCGACCAACAGAAATGGCTGTTCCCATGGAGAATTTCTTATTGGGAGCGGCGGCTCTCAAATCCTGAAGCGATTTGCCAACCAGAGTCATAACGACGAAATGAAATTTGCCAGTTAAAGTGCCTTTATCCATCAGTTGGAGGAAATGGCGAGCCTCGAATTTGGTCTTTTTCAACTCCATCAATACGTAGACTTCCATTTTGAGCAGACCAAGTGGGTCATTCTCCGCCTCGACTTTCAACGCATATTCGTTTGGTCCATCATTTGGCTTCTTCACCAAATAAACGGCTCCAAAGGCCCCTTCTCCGAGTTTTTTCAAAACTTCCCAGTCATTTACTTTCTCTCCCGCTGTATTTACAATTTGCAGAAAAAAAAAACAGGAGAGAAACTAACTTTTGAGTTGAACTAGTTCGCCCATAGAAAATCACAGCAACTCAAGCGGTCAGATCAGTACTGGCTCTATTCCTCTGCTGGCATTTGAACTATTCTGGATTATATCTAACATGTCGAGATAGTTTTATTGAGAAAAGAGTCAAAGCTATATAAGTATAGCCTATATAAATCTTGCTAGCTAAAGGTGGTTAGTCACTTTGACAGAGAAAAAGCTATTATTCGTGCTATCTTTTTGTTTTTCTTCAGCCGAGCAGGCAAGCTGTTGTTCTACTTGGCTAGCCTATGAGTAGGAATTGCATTTAGTGGATTTTTTTCCTAGAAGAAGAAGAAGTTCCAGCAATTTTGAAACTAAAATGAAAGATCAAAAGATCATAAAGACTCCTCCTCCTTCTTTTTATCAACATTGGGCTCTTGTTTGAGTCGATTTATTTTGTTTTCTGAGCCAAGTTATATAAATCATTCATTTTTATTTCAAAGCGAACTTTAGACTCGGATCTTTTCCATCGCACGTCTTGTTTCTCAGCTGTTTGTTTTTCCTCTCATTCTATAGGTAAATCCTCCTTTCTTCTTCTGTTTTTTTATACAAAAATTCAATCGAAACACGAAATAGTCGATCAAACAGCAAAACTGATGTTTTAGTGTCGCTATTTTTAGCACTTGTTTACCAGATTGGCGATAGTTGTATTTGTTTGTTGCGCTCTTCCAGGCTGAGGATCGATCAAAAGATTATTTATCTCAAGCTCTTTCAAAAGCCATGAAAAAGTAACCGCGAACCATACTGTAAAGTGACTATTTTGTTGTGATTTTATGACTACATGATAAGCCAGTTTTTTTTTTGTTTTCAGGTGAACCTCTTCATGTTTTATGCTTGAAACCGTCTCTCAGCTTCTATTTCGTACAATCAGAATGTAAGTTTTCGTTTGTTTTATTTTAAAAGCGAATAGGGCTTCATCTGACGTAACGAAATTTACTAATCGACTCGCTTTTGAACGATCTCCCTATCTTCTTCAACACAAAAACAACCCCATCGAATGGTATCCATGGGGAGAAGAGGCTTTCATCAAGGCAAAACAAGACAACAAGCCTATTTTCCTCTCGGTTGGCTATTCCACTTGCCATTGGTGTCATGTGATGGAAAGAGAAAGCTTCGAGAATGAGAGAATTGCTAAAATATTGAATGATCACTTTGTCAGCATCAAAGTAGACAGAGAAGAGAGACCAGATGTAGATCGACTCTACATGTCGTTTATCCAGGTGAGTGAAGCGAAAAGGCGAGAGTTAGAGAGATTTAGGCAACTTCTGGAGGTGGTGGCTGGCCGATGAGCGTATTTTTGACCCCAGATTTGGAGCCATTCTTCGGTGGAACCTATTTTCCTCCAGATGATGGTCACGGCAGAACCGGTTTTGCTTCCCTCCTCAATATTGTAAATGATAAGGTTTCTTTTTGTTTTTGTCTAAAATCTAAGAAATTAAGTGGAAAAACGACACAGAAGTGCTCAAAACTCAAGGAAAAGTGGTCATGAGAGCACTTTCCAAGGCCACAGCTGCAGCTGAACATCCTCCAGTTGAAACAGCTGTCAAAGGAGCTTTTCAACATCTTTGCAAGGCTTATGATCGAGAGCATGGTGGCTTTGGAATTGCCCCGAAATTTCCTAAAGCTGGTGGGTAACGATATCCACGTATAATGTGGCTAAAATTTTAAGTTGATCTCAATTTCTTGCTGAATATGATGAGTTGGTCAACGGAAAATGGAGAAAAGAAGATCTCCAAATCGATGCTTGAGCACACCTTGAAAGCCATGTCCTTGGGTGGAATTCATGATCACATTGGCAAAGGATTTCACCGATATTCCGTTGACGATGAATGGCATGTCCCACACTTTGAGAAAATGCTCTACGATCAGGCACAATTGCTAGCTGTTTATTCAGATTTCTCTATAGCTACCGATGGCAGTTTCAAGCACATTATTCAAGATATTGCTGACTACATGCTCCAATGCTTGCATCATCCAGTGAGTGGTTCTAACTTTTTTTTTTTAAATTACACTTTTACAGGAAGGTGGATTTTATGCAGCTGAAGATGCCGACTCCCTTCCCACGGCTAATGCTTTACACAAGAAAGAAGGAGCGTTTTGTGTTTGGTCGAAGGCTGAAGTTGACAATTTGCTGAGAAATGTCCCCGAGGTTAGAGGCCATCCACCGGCTGTTGCTTTCTGCGACTTTTTTGATATCCAAGAAGAAGGAAATGTTCCTCAAATTTATGTAAGCCTTTGACTTTAAATTCAAAGGCTATAGGATCCACACGGTGAATTGACTGGAGTAAATATCTTGCGCTGCAAATTGGATGATGTAGAGACGGCCAAAATGATGACCATCGATGTGACAGAGCTCAGGAAAATGGTTCAAGACTGCAAGGTGAGCTAATTTGATAATTCAATAAGTAAATTTCAGGATATTCTCTTGCCAGTTAGAATGAAGCGTCCACCTCCTCATTTGGACTCAAAAATGGTTACAGCATGGCAAGGACTGGCCATTTCTGGCTTCTCTAAAGCTTCGGCTGCAATGAAGAATCCAGAGTTCTTGAAAGTAGCCAGAGAGTGTGCTGAATTTGTGGAAACTTATTGTACAGACCAAGAGGGGCATTTATTACGGACAGCTTATCGCGGAGACAATGGAGAGATTGTCAAATTGTGAGTTGCTTCTTTTGTCTTTGAAGAGAAATATTTAGAGAATCGAATGTGCCAGCTTTTTCTGATGATTACGCATTCCTAATTCAAGGCTACTTGGATTTATATCAACATTCCTGTGAAGAGCGCTGGCTGAGACGAGCCTATGAACTGCAAGCCATAATGGATCAACTCTTTCTTGAAAAAGAGAATGGAACTGGCTATTTCATCAGCAAGGAGGGTCATGCTGGAATGAGCGTCAGAATTCAAGAAGACCAAGACGGAGCCGAGGCTTGTGCCAATTCTGTAGCTGTTTCAAATTTGACTAAACTCGCAGAAATGGTTTCCAACAAAAATCTCACTGAAACTGCTGGAAAAATCATCAAAGGACATGCACAAAGATTGAGCAAATTCCCGTTTATTCTTACAAAAATGTTGACGGGATTCAAAGCTCTCGAAGACGGCTATCAGAGGATTGTAATAGTCGGCCGTCCCGAAGAAGAAATGACCAAAAAATTCAAGGATTATGTGCTTGGATCCTATACCTGGAATCGCTGTGTTGTCTATTTGAACCCCGACAAAAGCGAGTCCTACCGCAATCTCAATTTATTCTTGTTTAGAAGAATCATGGCTAGTAGCTCAATCGCCTGAATACTCCCCAATGCTGGCAGTGACTACTCCAACGGCGTTTGTTTGCGAGGGAATGAGCTGCTCACTGCCCTTGAAAGATCTGACAGAATTGGAGGAAAAGCTCCGTTCAAATTAATAATTATCCGGTATCAAGATATAGTTGTTAAAAATCTTTAATTCTGTACAATGTACAAATAATAAACTCTGTCTATATTTCTCGAGATCCTGAAGGTAATAATGGGCCATTTGTTTCGGTCACTTCATCATAAACGGTTACACCGTGATCCCTGACTACATTAAGATCTACAGCAGTAAATCCAACTGGAGGATTACCTTTCGCTCTAAAATTATTTTATTTCTTCTCCAAAGCAGGTCTTACGTATTGCTTCTACTCCTCGTGTGCTCCACCAAAGCTTGAACAAAAACTTGATTCCGAGAGATGTCACCTCCTTTGATTAAATCTTTAGCATCTTCCAGTTGAAGTCGTTTCCACATCCTCACGATCTTTGTATTATCCATCGATTGCATACTCTTCTTATTCACAAAGATCGGCTTCACATAGTTATTATTCACATATTGCCATCTAAAATCTTTGAGATAAATAGCAAAAGAATACTGACGTGTCTCGGATCCAGTGATGACCCTTGAAGCCGGCAATATCTTCCATTCCTGACATTGTGTAATCAATCAACTGGAATTTACAAGTTTATTTGTTCTGCCAAGCCTTACCTCTTGGTAAATGTATTCAGTCATATTCTTCTTGTGAACATTCTTCTTTTCTACCACGAGAAATTCCGCAATCGGCTTCAATGTAATACCCTAAATTAGTCACATTTAATAGATTTTCTCTCTCCAGACCTGTAAGAAGACAGTGAAATAAATGATGACAATACAACTGGTGATAAACATATTTTTGGCGGGAATATCAGGTAAAGCAACAACCAAACCATAAGCAATGGCTCCTCTCAATCCTCCATAAGCTATGATGAATTGATCAACCTTGAGGCAAATATTCTTCTTTTGAGGGAAAATCCTACCTTGGAGAACTTGTTGAGACGATACTTATTCAAAATTGTGCAAAGGACCACAACTCCGAGAGTACGGTAAACGAGACAGAAGACGCAGGAGAGAACGATGAAGGCACTATCCCAATGGTGATATGAGGAGACTGTTGAAAGACCCAAGAAGACGAAAATGACCATTTCACTGGACATGGAAATGACCTAAAAATTAGCTTCTTTTGGGAAGAGGAGTAACCTTGATGAAGTAATTGATTGAAACAAGAGCTTTCTCGGGAACATTTTCCTTTACATATTGCTTCATAACAGCTCCAGCAAAGACGATTCTGTGAATTTTGAATGAAATGATGTTCTGATAGACTTACGCCATGATACTGGATAGTCCGAACATTTCACTGACAAGATAGCAGCAATAGGGAAGGACAATTACAAAAATGGCATTCAGGACGCGAACATCCTCATCTCGAGCATATTTTGTAATGAAAGCAGAAATAAGACCAAAAATAATTCCAAGAGTTATTCCTCCAAAAGCAACGATGAGGAAGGAAACTCCTCCGAAGACATAATCTCTCGCTATGAGAGGTTTGTCATTTTCGATCATAACAGTAAAGATGGAGAACATTCGATAGAATACGACAGCCACTCCGTCATTCAGGAGAGATTCTCCAAAAACGGAGATAAACAAGACATCGTTTACCTAGAATTTATTGGAAAATCTTTTTTTAAACTTACACCCAATTCTTCGAAAATGACAATAACTGCCACAGGATCTACATCGGCTGCGACTGAACCAAACAAAAGCATTTGCATAAGAGTTGGAGTGATGGAGAAGACTCCAGTCAAGCCGATTGCCCATAGTGAGAGAGCTAGAAAGAATTCTTTTTAAATCCAAGTAGAAGACAAACCAATAGCAATAATATTCCATGTAGTTCCGATGAAAGCAAAGCAAAGAATCGACCCGAAATTGTCGAAAAAATGCCTAGCCGGCATAAAATATCCAGCATCGAATACGAGAGGAGGCAGGAGGTAGAGCATAAAAGTAGAATTGTCCAAGAAAAAGACCTTATTGTCCACTCCACTGAGTTTAAAAACAATTCCTATGATTAATCCAATCATAATCAAAAGAGCCGAATCTGGGAACAGCTCAGTGAGATGGGGAATCGCGTGAAACACTGAAAATAGTCATACTGCCGTTTCAACAACAACTTTCTTACCAAGTTTGGCTATACTCGCCACAATCAGCCAAAGAGTAATACTCAATGGGACTTTGACTTCATCCCAAGCGATAATGGCCAGCGGATAACGGTCATAAACCTTCTCTTCCTCTGTCTAAGCATGATTTGGATCTCTCGTTCAGACTTTTCACATACTGTTTTACACTCTACAGTCGATTCGGAAGCAATGTATCCAACAAGACTTAATCCCAAGATGATAACAAAGTGCCATTCTCGAAAAGCCATGGCTCAGTAGTTCAATACTGGAAGCGAGAATAATTTAATGCAGCTATAAAAAGGCGAAAAATTGGGACCAGAAGCTACGGCTGAAGATTAGAGAGTGTCGACACACTGCTGGTTGTAAGACAGCCAGATAACAGTGCTACCGTGGCGGAGCAGTTGGCTCCAAAAACGTGATTCTGAGATGACGAATATCCAACTAAATTTGAAATAAGGAAATATTTCGGTCCAAACTACAAGAGGTAAATATAGAGTCGAATGACCAAAGCGTCACTGATACAGCTAGAAACGGTTTTATTAGCTAGCGGTGGCATGAAAGAGTTGATGAATCTATTTCCTGTGGCCAATCCCAAATTGGTTCGAAAAGAGGCCTATAAAATATCTGAGGAAGTCCACTCACTTATTGATTTGCCTACTGATAAAGACAATGCATTCCTCTCTTGCTATTTACTAGCTTTAGCTACATATTTGTGTGCTTTATTCGTCAAATAAGTGATAGGATGTATACTAATTGGCTAGTACAAAAAACGAAAGGACGATTCAAACCACGCCCGCAATGCTTTTAGCCGTGAGAATTTGATAAGAGGGAGTAATGTGTCTGTTTTTTAGACGTCTACACATTTCTTTTCTGCAAAATAATTCCAATAATAACTAATAATTTAAATTTGATCTTTTTAGTTTGAAAATAGCTGATCGGACGAGAGAACTCTCAAGGGGTGAGTAACAACACAGATCAGAATTAAAAAGGCAGTAGAATCAAGTAGCACTGGTTGATAAGCAAAGCCAGAGGAATGTTATCTCGGTCCCTTCTTACGTAATTAAACCCGGACTGGAAAAAAGAACAACCCGGAAAGCGTTGCTTCAAAAAAATGTCGATTGAATCAGAATATAGTTGAGAGGAAACACAGACACACCCCTTATCTGAGGCGTGAATTTAATGGATCGACTTTGGAACTGAGTGCAGGCTAGGAATTCAATTTTAATGGATGCAAGAAAGATTCGAATGATTAAATATTTCTCGAGGATTCAGGCAATTAAATTTTGAGATCCCACATCTATTCTTTCATCTTCAAAGCCTACAATTTTTCTCCCCATTTGATCACATTTTCCATAGAAAATTCATTAAGAAACTCTCTGCTCCTTGTTTTTTTAAATTATCTATGGTATCTTCCTTTTAAAAAAGTTTGAAATCGATATTTTCGCGTTGACGGACGCTTGTGCATTGGTGTTCCAATTTTGTTATTTACTATCACATACACGCATTATTTTCATTTCATTAGTCGTCTTTAGTAAATGGATGGTGATTCCCACATTCCGAAACAGGAGATCTCGGAGATTTCGGTGCGAGAAGAGCCGGTTACTATGGATACGGGTGAATTGTCAAGCACTCTTGTTCAACCGGCAACAAGCAACTTGGATGATGAAGTGGATGATAGCTGCTTAATTGAGGAACCTAATATGGGCGATGTTCGTTTTCCTTTTTATATCGAAATAAATTTCTTTTTAGTTTGAAGCAGATCCGGATTCATTGGAAGTTCAAGTAAAACGCTTGGAAATTGAAAAAGCCAATGCGGAAAGGTCTTATGAAAACGTCGCAGCTGAGCTAAATGAGCTAAAATTGAGGAACATCAAACTCATCGAGAAAAACAAATGGCTTGAGGATAGTTTATCTGTTCAAAGTTTGTTTGGAAACTCACCTCAAAATGAACCATTTTTCAGACAAAGAGTGTCTAGACAGACAAACCATGTACCAGAAGCTCGAAGACAATCGAAACGAGATTGCCAATCGTACTTTAAAGCTCGAAACAGAGCTAAATAAAACCAAAACGGAGAGAGATGAACGTGACAGTAAGATTAACACAATGGCCAGGGAGAAACAAGTCTTATTGAGTGAGTTTTCGCTTTAAAAATAACTCGTTTTCAGCGGAGAATGGCAGTCTCAAAGAGGAGATGACTCGATTGAGTAAAGAAAAAACAAAAATCTCACAAAAACTCGAAGAATTTGAACAAAATACAGGAAATTTAGCTGTAAGAATAGCCAAAGACTTTTAAAAAAATGCTTTAGATGGAAAAAGAATGGCGTAGAATGGATAGCCAAATGTTCGAAGAGAGCAAAAAATGGTTTATGAAGGAGATCACTGAAAGAGATTCTCGAATCGCTCAACTCAATATCGACATCGTGAGTTGTTTTCACTTGCTTATTTTCTGGCTTTAGAGAGCCAAGGAGATGCAATGGAAGAATGATGAGCTTCAAATAATGCAGCAGCTGAAAAAAGCCGAAGCTGAGGCAATCAACCTGGAACAAAAGCTAGAAATTAAAGAAGAAGCTCTAGTTCGAGTAACCGCTAACATAGAGAATCAATCCGAGAAGAGTCGCCTGGAAAAAAAGAATATTGAAGCTGATCTCAAAGTTAAAGAAGAACTAGCCAACCATTATAAAGACCAATTCGAGAAGGCGGATGGTCTTGTAGAACAATTGGGAGGCGAAATTACTCTCTTGAAGGATCTCAATAACCAAGCGAAGGAATTGTTGGAGGAAGTTAGAGTCGAAAGAGAGTACGAGAGAGCAGAACTTCAGAGGCAAATTGATGGAAAAGGTAAAAAAACTTTAAACTTAAATACAATTATTTATAGACAGTCAAATTTTGGATCAGAAAGAGGAAATCTCACGATTGAATGATGCCTTGGCTAGTAAGCACTCTATTTCCTTAAATGAAGAGGAACTTACTCGACTTTTCCCCTCCGCTGCTGACAGTTCTCGATTCTTAAAGAGCGATTCATCTCTTACCTCACTTTTTAGGTATTTTTCAATTGGTTTTTAGTTTTATTTTATAGGGAACAAGCCAGATTGACTGGAGAGTTGGAGTCGGAAAGAAAGCGAAGTGAACAGCTAGAATCTGCATTGAAATCGATTGTAGAGGAGATCGAAGTCTCCGTTCCTGATTTCACCATCCAACGGGAGAAATTAAACGAGGCTTATGATGAAAATGCCCGATTGAAAGAGCAATTAAATGAGGCTGAAGAGTCTCGGATTCAAGTCGAATCGAATAGAGATCAAGCCCTCCGAGAGTTGGCTTTCAACAAAGCTGAGTTGGAGAAATACCAACGAGATTGTATTCAGAGTCACAAGAGGGTAATTTTTATTTTAAAAAACTGACCCATTGGATTTAAGGTGCAACGATTGCTGTTTGTCATAGAAAAGGAGCAAAAAGCTAATACAGAACATACATTATCTCAAGAGGACGAGAAACACATCTTTGATAACATCAATCATCTCTTAAGGTATTTCACAGAGCTAAAAATAAAATAATTTATAGAATTAACTCCCAATTGGAACAAGAATTAGCTGCTGAAAAGTCCTCAGTTGGCAGTCGTACTTTCGCTGCTCAAAACAATGAACTCTCAATCCTTCGCCAAGAATTAGACGCAGCTAAGGCCAATGAGCTACAGCTACAGGAGCAACTTGAACAAATCAATGGAGCCTTCGATACGGTAGATGGTTCTTCGATGATTTGAAATAAAATTCAGATAAGAGAACAAAACCAAAAGCTACTTGATTGGACTCGAGAAGACACAACTCCTGATCAATTGAGGGAAGTTCGAATGAAACTTCTTTCGACCACAAGTGATCTCGAAGCGGCGAGAATGGCTCTCAATCGATTTGAAGTTACAGTAAGCACCCTACAAGAAGAAAAGAAATCCATCATGGAGTACGATTTTAAAAGAACTGATTGAATAAAATAATTTCAGAATTCATGAGACACGACTCAACAATTCCCAAAATGTCATCCACGAATTGAAGGCTTTGAATGCCAAGTTGGAAGCCAAATTCGAATATCAGAATCAGATCGCTGAAACGAATGCCAAGGATATGGACACAATCCAAAAGGATATCGAACGAGTCAATAAGGAGAACCAAGAGCTTGTGAGATCTGACTCGGATAATGCCAAGAAAATTAATGATTTGCATATGGAGATCATGCGAATCAACGACGAATACGGACGATGCAGAGTTGATTTAACGGTTCAAGCTGATGAATTGGCCCAAGTAAAGGCACAAAATGCTCGGTTGGAGGCTCATCTCCAAGTCTTCCAAGGGCGTTATCAAACTGACCAGCAAGTCTACAACTCGATTTTGGATATCAATGAACGACTTCGGCGGGTTCAGTCGGAGAAGGAGAGTCGAGTTGAGACCCAGATGGAGGTGAGCTTTTTCAAAAATCATTTTCAAATTATTTGTAGGTTCTTCAAATTGAGAGAGATAATTTGAAACGTGAATCGCTCAAACTCAACGAACAGCTTTTGCATTCACGAGAAGAGTCGAAGAATTTACAAACAAATCTGACTGGACAGATTGCTAATTTGAATCAGAAGATTTCGGAAAAAGACGAACAAATTAAAATAGCTGAGAGTGCCCTTCGAGAGTTGAAGCTGAAATTGGAGAAACTTCAGAGCAACACCGCTGACAGCTCAACCGACGGTAGGACATTTTGTAATATTTGAACAAATCTCTTTAGATATGTCACCCGAAAGGCTTCGCAAAGAAGTTCAACAGTTGACTAATCGACTTCGATTCATGGAATCACAATTGGAAGAAGCTAAAGGACAACTAGAGAGTGCTAAAGCAGAAGCTGAACGCAAACAAAATGAAGCCCAACGGTAGGAAAATACTTAGTCTCCAATAATTTTTGGCCTTTAGAATGGAAGCTCGAAGCAATAGAATGGAGGGAGGTTTAAAAGACGTCACAGAAATGCTAAATATGGAGAAACAACGTCTCCAAGCAAGAGCTGAGGCCGCTGAAAATAGAATCTCCGAGTTGGGCGAGGAAATTGTGAAGCTTCAGAACACCATCACCGATAAGTCGGTTGAATACGAACAGTTGACGTTGAATTCTGTGAAGGTTTGATTTGTCTAAAAAGAAAGAAATTATAATTTCAGGCGGAAGGAGAACTCAAAATTAGGATTGAAGTCCAACAACAGCAGCTTTTGGATACTAGCAATCGTGTTGCCCAATTGACTGAGCAGATCAACATGATGAATCACGAACAAGAATCGAATCAAATTATGTTGGAATCGATGAAGACCCGAATGGCGGAGGCTGAATCGAAGATGGATGAAGCTAACTTATCGGCTGAAGGTTTCAAATCGCGGGTTGCTAATCTCCAGAGTCAACTACAGCTAGCAGAAGATACTGCGAAAATGGTAGGCCAATCCATCCTTTTGTTCCAGAGAGAAAGGGCTTGAAAGATTTGAAGGAGTTATGAGCATCTAAATTTTCAGGCGGAAGAAGCGAAGGTTTCTGCTCAAAACACCTTGGAGACTCGCCTGCAACAAGCAGAAGCCGATCAAGTCAAATGGCAAACCTCGATCACTGAGCAAGACAATAAACTAAAGGAATTGATTCTCAATTATGAGCGACTAGTTGAGCAGTTTGGTAGTGCAAATGACACTGCCATAATGGAGATTGGCGGGGAGGCTGTGATCAATCTTGATCTACCCCAAGCGGCTCTCGACGCTCAGAAAACATTGATTGAACATCTTCGCAACGAAAAAGAAAAGGTTTTTGAGTGGTTTTATTCGTGGAAAAACGTATTTATTTCAGAACTTTATGCGATCAATGACAGCTGAAGTTGAAGTAAAACGCCTTCGTTCTGAGTTGGATGAGATTCTGAATTCTCGAACAGAATTGGTCCAAAAAATCAGGAGATTGGAGATTGAAGCGGCAGAAATTGGGCCATTAACCATCGCCAAAGCAGATCTAGTAAAAAAAACCCCAAGAAAATTAAGATTTTTTTTATAGCAAAAACGAATCCAAGAACTTGGAGTCACCCAGCAACAGTTCCAGAGAGCGACGGCTGAAAAGGAGAATTTGAAGAAGGTTATCGGCGACTTGCAAATCAAGGTTTTTCAGCGCCTTTGCCTAATCAAATTGACTTGATATTTTCAGTTCAAAAAGGTCCAAGAATTCGCGAATAAGTACAAATCTGACACTGAGCAATGTAATGTTCGAATTACTGCTTTAACTGTCGAGGTGGAAAACAAAAATAAGGAGTTAGAAACCTACAAATCAAACCAGCGTGTTCAAGCTCAGCGAATGCAAAACCAAAGCAATCTGTGCGTTTATGGCAGAATCTATTCTTATTATCTCATTTTCAGCCAGGAATTACAGAAAGCCAAAGTTGAATTGAGACAAAAGGAGGCCGAGTTAGAGAAAAGCCTTCAACAAATCGCTAAATCGGAGTAAGTTGCATGAGAATATGTCAGATTTTCCGTTCAGGACTGAAATCAAAGCCCTCCAAAACAAATTTGAGCAAACTCGTAATTTGGCGAAGAAATACCGTGATGTGAGTTCTTTATTAGATTTATTATTATTACTTTCCCAAAATGCGAGCCGCTTCTCCTCCAGCCAAGAGATCAAACAATTTGCTTTTTCTATTAGGAAATAGGGGATTGTAGAATGGATCTTGAATCTTGAATTTGGGTGTAAAAAGCGGCAATGAAGCGGGATCATGCACCGGCTTCGCATCAACCTCTGGAATTATATTTATTACAGTAGGAGGGGATATCTTACTGGTTTCTTTGAGCTCAGGAAAGGGTTTCATTGTAAACAACACCATTAGCGGATTTGGAGTAAAAGGATTCGAAATCTCTGGTAATTTTCCCAGTTCAGTTGGCTTAGAATCTGTGGAAAAGAGAGAGATCTAAAGGATTTTTTTCTCCTTCCTACCTAACCTGCCGCTTATTTCTCAACGAATAGCGTTTGTCTCTGTGGAAAAGAGCTCGTTCCAAATATTCTGGGTCAAACCAAGAAGGTGTACTTGTCACCATCACTGGAGCAGCATTTTTACGAAGAGAGGGGAAAAAGGCGGCCAGAGTTCGTTCCAAAATGCTCTTAATTTCTTTCTTTTATCTGTATCTGAAATACAGTACCTTTTTCTCTGTGATTGGCGCCTCTGTAGTAGTTGTTGTAGTGGTTGGCCTCAACAAATTAGCCATATCTTCAGACAAATATCCAAATTGCTTTTGCCATGGCTCGACATAGGGCTTCAATAGTCTTTCAATCAAAGGCGGCTGAGGAGTAGTCGTAGTTGGAGGTTTTTGAAGTCGATCAAAGAGTTCAAATAGACTTTTTGAGCTTGTTAAGGGATTCTCATCACGCTGCTTCTGGACTTGTTCAGCATATTGCCGAGCTTTGTAATTCTGCTGCATACTTTCATACATTTCCATGAAGGGATTCATAAAAGGCCCGAGGATTTGGTTTGTATCCACATCTGGATGGGAATCCTAAATGTTTATTTCTGATATTAGTAAGGTTACTAGATTACTCACTGCTCCTGGTCCATGGTAGTCATCTATCCTAATTTTATCAATAAGTGATTCGCCTCCATGATGAGCATAAAATGGCTCTTGTCCAGCTAAAACTAACGAAGGTAAAATGGCTAGAAGCAGCTTCATTTCCAGTCAGCTGCCGGAGACTGGATAAAATGGGGTCACAAAAGAGAAAACGGCTTTTGCTTTCGCGCGAATCCGGCTGCCATTCTGATTTCAAGAATAAATTTCAGGCTTCTAAACAAAACATTCTTGGATCTTCCACCGCTTCTGAGTAAATTATTTCCCTATATTTTTATTCGTTTTTAGAGTTGATAATATTGAACTCGAAAGGCTTAGAAAGGAAATTGAAGTCAAAAACAATGAGTACACTGAAGCTACATTCCGACTCAATCTCCTTACCTCAAAAGTTGCTAAAATGGAAGAACAGAGAAAGCAACTCGAGATAGAAATAAAGATTAAAGACGCCAGAATTCAGGTAGGGTTTCTTCCAGATTTACTGAAGCAACGCTTTCAGGAATTGGAGCGCTTGCTTCAAATGAGAAGTGGCCCATCAGCTTCAACTCCTGTCTCTTCCTCAGTCCAACCACATTTTGCTAGTTCCAGTCGACTTGAAGCACAACAATTACCCACCGCTGAAGATATCGGTTTAGCAGCAATGGGAAATACAGTCTCTCCACCCGATGCTGGATTGCATTTAGATGTCGAAGCCCAAGAAGCAACACCTTTGAGAACAGCCGTTCCAACTTCTTCGAAAATTTCCCCGGGAATTCAGCTCTTCGGCCGAACTCCTGTTATCTATCCTCCGACTTCTTATAGCGATCAATCGGGAGGAATCATCCCCGAGCCAAGAGCTGATCAAATAGTTTCTGGCAGCTCAGTAACTGATGTCTTCGAAGATGTCCAAAATGACTCCGAATCTAGAGATAGCAATCTGAATATGCCAGTTTCGAGTACTGGAGGAACAAGGAAGCGCACAGCTGGACAATCATCCTCTCAAATGGAGCCCAAAAGAGTCCGCGAAACTTCCAATGAAGCCGTCTCTAGTAGTGAAGAAAGAATGGGTGATCTCTCCGGTCCTGATAGGGATGACGACGCAGGTGAGATTTCTTGTTTCCAATTTAAACGACAAAGATAGGTTTTATCCCCGATCCAATCCATGCATCCACTCAACATCAGGAAGACGACGATGATGTAATTCCGGTTGATCCCCCAAATCAAGCTCATTTTGACTATGATGATATGGATGATGATGTAGAAGATATTCAGGAAATTGATGATAATGATGTCGAGGAAGCGGGAATGGATAACGATGATGATGAGGACAATACAGTACGCTATCTTCCTTATTTCCAAGACTTTTTTCAGTTCGAAGTTCCTGATTCGGATGAAGGCGCTTCTGAAATGGACAATGCAGATGATAGTGAGGACTCTGGAGATGACGAGGGAGATGATGTCCATCCACCTCATGTTATGATCGGTTCAGAAGATGATGACGATGGAGCCCATGGGGAGATTCGAAACATTAGAAATGAAATCGACCAAGATGTTGAAGTAGTCGGAGCTGATGGTTAGTTTCACCTTTTGATGGAGCATCCTTTTCTCAGATAATTCCCGCTCCCAGCCTATTCTTGACGACCAAGATCGGGAAGCAGCGTCGGCTGTTGAGGAGGCTGATGATGAGGGTCGCGTATCGGCCGATGGAGGAATTCCCAATGAAGTAGGCCTTTTTTATAAAACTATTCTGATTCAATTGAAGCATATTCAGGCCCCACCCACTAGCTCTCGCACACTGCGGGTTCCTATCACTTTCGAGAGAGAAGATCAATGCTCTAGCAGGTTTGTTTCTTTTTGTAACTTTTTTGGCTTCAAATAAACCTGTAGAGAAGAAAAAGCTCTGCAAGTCTGGGAAGTTTTATTTGAATTTAAGCTGAAATCAGACATGTTTGCTTAAAGAATACTGTAGCGTGTCGCAGATGATTGAAACCCTAATTTCTTTCAGCAATGAGACTGGGACATCTGCCCAGCAGCCACCTCGAGGAGGCCAAGGACGTCGCGCTCGTCCTACAATGCAACCCTACCAGCCAAAGAGAGGATATCCTCCCGCTCGGGGAAGACGCGGTGGCAAGTGATTGTATTATAAACGTAATTTAATGAATAAACCTTCCGTTGTCTCGACTATTATTCGAATTTAACAAAAAGAAGAATTAAAAGCGGCTAGGCTTCCGCCTCTTATCAATAACAGCAGGGCGGGTGAGCGAAGTTCCGTGTGAGCGCAAGAGTGAAACTGCCGTTCCGAAATAGTAATCTATACGGGAAAATAAATTCCCAGGGAATGTTTTTAATTTTCTTCTTAGAATCAATGTGAAACACAGAGGACCCGGGCTGACCGCTCGCGTCAGTGTCGCGTCGCGTATGCTCTCGCTTTCAAAAGCTTCCCAGCCATTTGATTTTTTTATTTGTATTTGCCGTTAAAATAGCCACTACTTTTGAATTTTGCCTGCGTATTTCGGCGCGGTTTCGCCGAATTTTGAGTGATTTCCTTTTTGGCGCGCAGCAGAAAATTCTGATTTGAAAGCGGCTGGGTCAGAGAGGGAGAGTATGTGTGGCCGGCAGCTCTATTTACATTAGGACGCTGCTTATAGGAAATCCTTTTTTTTTTCATTTTTTTTTCAATTTTTTGATGAAGTTTTTTAGTCCCTAGTTAATTGAAATATAAATGCGACATTCAAACAGAATTTCTCTTCTTTCCCCCCACCAAAAACCTCTCCCGAAAAATTTCCCATTTCCAGGTAAAACCACCCTTGTTTTCCTTACAAAATGGAGCGGAGGAAACGAAAATCGGCTATGGAAAACTACCTGGATAGTTTGACTGATCCACCAGAGAAACTTCAAAAAATGTCGCAGTTCTATAATGAGCTGAAGGTGTTTTACAGAAAGAAATGGTCAGTTCCCATTTAAGAAGAACTTTAATTTGTTTTAGTCCTTGATAGGACACGCAATTTATTTTTGAGAAAATCTTTCATCCCAGTGATGAGCTAGAGACGAGATTATTCACCCCGAAACTAAAATAAATTTATAGGAATGCCCCTCTACGGATGCCCACAGTCCAAGGAGTTGATGTCAATCTTTATCGACTTTATGACAGTGTGATGGCCCTCGGCGGCTGGCAAAAAGTAACTTAGGTCGTGAATTTCCTTTAATTTCCTAGGTTTCCCAACAGGAGAAATGGATTGATGTGGCTGAAATGATGGGGGTTGGAGAGGAGATCCTCAATGGTGATTATGCCATCAAAATCATCTATATGAGGCATGTTTTTGGGCTCGCTTTTGTCATCGAGATATTTAGATATCTTTCAAAATATGAGCAGAATGAAACAATTGGAGATATTGACGACATGATGGATGGGGAGTTTAGAAATAGAGGAAGACAACTCTCTTTTTTTGCTACCAACGATTGTCCCATAAGTATGGGGTCGAGACATGATTTTATTCGGCGTGATGAAAGGGGGAATCCCTCTCAAGAGCCGGACTACAATCGTCTGTTTAGATCTCTTCTTTCCGGACTTCCAAATGAGGTTGGATCTTGACTCTGAATTGAATGCAGTTGAATTCATTCCAGATCGACTTTGGATATAATGTTTGTACCTTGTTGTCTCATCCTGGCCCCAGACTGATCAGATTGAGTCATGCTCCTCATCTTCCCACCGTTATAGCAGCTCATTGTGGCGTTTTTGACGAAGAGAATTGCAATCTTTCGGATCTTTATGAGTCTTGGAGAGCCACCAGCGGCAGAGATTTTACCGCATTTTGGGCGAATTCTGGAGTTCCTAAGGAATTCCTTGAAATCTTCGCACCAAACGTATTGAAAGAGAGAATAGGCGAATGTGAAGATAACATTTTGCACGGGAGTTCTGTTGATTTTGACGTAAAGAGCCCTGTTTCTTGGCGTCTTACTCAGGTATTTTCTGACTTCATTTAATGAACTTTTTTTTCTTTAGAGCATCAATATCATCAGAAATTTCTCCTTCGAGCCTATAAATCGAGTAACTTTGGCTGAAAATTGGGCAGTTATGAAGTAAATTCAGCTTATTTCTTCCAAGAAAAACACCTACTTTTAGGCTTCTTTTCCTTTCCGCTGCCTCGAAATGGGTCCCACTTTACACCGCTGCTTTGGATACTTTGGCCAACCTTGCCAGCGACTTGAATCTTTCATCAAATTTGATGGAAAACAATTCCCAACATGCTCTGGTTCGAGTTTTGGATACAGGAATGAAGAGCTCAGACAAATTCAAGGTAGATCTATCAATTTTTAATGCATTTTTTTGGTTTCAGTTGATTCGCTGCATGGAAATCATGACAGGATTAGCTTCTTTTGAAGGAAATGAGGCGATTTTGAACGACTTTATTAGTTCCGAAATGTTGGAGCAGATTTTTAATGTCGTTTGCATCAAAGACATCATGATGTGCGTCTATGCTTTGGAATGTCTTTACCAGGTAATTTAGTCGTGGCTATGAAAGATGGATATTTTAGCTCTCGGAGATGGGTGACATTCCCTGTGATTTGATGTGCAAAGAGCCCAAATTCATCCAGCAATTGATCTCGATGGCCACCTTGGAAGCAGTTTCCTTTGGTCCTGCTGGCCTGGCTGGGATGAAAGTAGTCGAATATCAGCCACAAATCCAATTCCCCCATGCACCTCCTGGCCACTATCAGATGCAGAATGTCCCTCCTCATGGACAATACATGCAGACTCCCGACAATCGTCCTTTACCGCATGGACAAAGAGCTGTCTACATTGGTGGAACACCAAATCGTCTTCCTCATGGAGCAATGCCCCCTCCACATGCACCTCATGCACCGGTTCCGGCTAACCTACGCAGTCCAGCTCCTGTGGGTGCTGCGTCCGCTGTGGGGGTTCCTAGTGGAAAAGTTGAACAATTGACTGATCAATGGATTCGACAAAATTGTGTTTGGGAACAAGATAGTGCTACTCCAAGAGGAGAACTCTATGCTGCTTATGTGGATGATCTTAGGAATCAATACCACTCGCTCAGTGGGACACTTTCCGCGTTTTGTAACCAAGTCAAGTAAGTCTTTTCCTCCCTATCTCTAGGAAAAACTAATTTTTAGACAAATTTTCCCTGAAGTTCAGTTTCGAATGGCTGAAAATAACCTCCTGATGGTGGCTCAAGGCGTTCGTTTGATTCGCCCTCACAGTGAGTTTGAATCAGATTTTTAGATTTAAAAAAATACGTTCAGAACTAGCCCCCTCCACTTTAAATACTCCAACCAACCAACCTATGACTCTTCCTCCACCTCCTTCTATTAATAATGCTGCCGCCAATACGGCAATAAAGGATATTTTGAAGACAGCGAGTATAGCTTCTATCCCTGAGCCAATAAGTGTGCCGCCAGTGGTAACCTCTCCTCAGCCAGCTCCAATTACGAATGGAATTAATGGAAGAAAGTGAGTTTTATATCTAGTTTGAGTTCTTTTTTTTTAGATGTAATGGAAGTAGCAGCAGATCTAGAAGTGAATCTCCTGAAGAAAAACACGAAGAGAACGAAAATAAACTACCAAATGGCATTGGAAAGAAGATTGAAGTGAAAACTGAGGAAGATGATGAAGAAGAAAAAGACGAAAAGGAGAAGGAGGATGAGGAAAAAGAAGACGAGGAGGAGAAAGAAGATGAGGACAAAGAACCAGAAAATGATAACACGATGATGTGTGAATGGGATGGATGTGGAAAAACATTCGCTACTTCAACCGGAGTGATTGTCCATTGCTCCAAAGAGCACATGATAGAAGAACAGCAGCCATGCAAATGGCCAGGATGTGATGGAACTCCCAGGAGTAAATGGTCTCTCGTCACTCATATCCAAGACCATCATGCCCAAGAACATCAATTGAAAGCAGCTGCTCAAAAGAGAAAAGACGGAACAGCTCCAGCAATGCCACCTCCTTATAAAGCAGATATTCCCAGAGAAATTCCCCAACATCCTGGCTATTCTCGTCACGCTGCTTACGATGCCATCCGACGACATGCCTTCAATTTCCTACCTAGGGATATTACTGTAAGTATTGAAATAATTTTTGTAAGTGAATGTTTAGGATGAGCCAGAAGGACCTGTAACGAAAAGTATTCGACTCACAAGTTGTCTTATTTTGAGGAACATGGCTCGCTACTCTGCACAGGGACGACAGTAAGTATTTCTTTCGTTTTCCCTGAGATTAAGGCCCACGGAATAAATTCAAATCCAATTTTCAGCTTACTTCGACGACATGAGCGCCATATTTGCTGGCTGGCGTTGTCACGTTTAGAGTCCTCTCATGCTTTGGCTCAACTTTTAGCGGAACTTCATCAGGAAACTCTAAATGAAAATGGAGAAGAAGCTGCAAACTCCTCTCCAATGGAGACTTAATTTCTGCCACCTAATAATCCTCATAATTTCATACGCCCTTTTAATTCACTTGTTTATTAGGAGCCATTACGGGTAGCTGTCGTTTTAGACAGGTTATTTATTGCTCTACTGTATTACTGATACGCTTCTCTCAACTGATCTTTTTTTAAAAACGACGCCGGTTGTTCCCTCAGACTAGCCTCGAAAGACTCCCTCTCTGTTAATCATTCATGTGTCTATTTGTAGTCTACGAAGTGTGTCTTACGCGTTATCTCTTATTTATAAATTCGTGTATTTATTTGTTACTTTTAGTAGACTTTTTTGATCGAGTTATAGACCTCAAACTTATCTCCAATCAGCCACGCTTCAACACAAAAGTTATTCATTGATTGCACTTCTTTTTTCGCTTTTATAGCTCTCAATCTTCTCGTTTTCTTCTTTGCTCAAACTTATTTAAAAATTCAGAATGGCCGAAATTGAAAAAATTGAGTCTAATGCGAAAAGGAGAATAACTTACTTTTACCATCCAGATGTGGGAAATTTCCATTATGGTTGGTTTGCAAATTTTTTTTTTTCGTTTATTGACTACTTTTAGGTCCTCGCCATCCAATGAAACCACAAAGATTAGCTGCTTGTACAAATCTAGTAATAAATTATCAATTAGACACTGAAATGGAAATGAGAGAAGCTACCAGGGCTGAAAAATGGGAAATGCTGTAGGCTTTATGCATGTATTTTTAAATTAATTTTTAGACGATTTCACTCTAAAGAATATATAGACTTTTTACAAGAAGTGTCTCCTAAAAGTGCCATAAAATTGGAGGAAAAATTTGGTGGTTTTTGTATAGGAGATGATTGGTTAGTCGAAAACATTAAATATTCTGTAAATTTTTAGTCCAATTTTTGATGGAGTATATGACTTTTGTTCCTTATATTCTGGAGCATCATTAGAAGGAGCATCTTTATTAAATCAAAAACACTCAGATATTGTTATTAATTGGAGTGGAGGTCTACACCACGCTAAAAAGGTAAGATTTTTAAACTCATATTATACCGATAAATTTTAGGCCGAAGCTAGTGGTTTTTGTTATATAAATGATATTGTTTTAGCTATTTTAGAGCTGTTAAAAGTGCATAAACGGTTAGTTTATTTTATTTTATATTTATTTGCTTCAGAGTATTGTATATTGACATCGATATTCACCACGGTGACGGTGTTCAAGAAGCATTTGAACTTACAGACAGAGTAAATCCATTTATTAAATCTAATAAAAGATAACTTAAGGTTATGACAGTATCATTTCATAAATATGGAGAGCATTTTTTTCCTGGCAGTGGTAGCATGTATGATATTGGACACGACTTAGGAAGATTATTCTCTGTTAATGTGCCATTTACACAAGGAATAACAGACCAAAGTAAGCTAAATTTAGAATAGTTATTGCTTTAGGCTATTTGAGTGTTTTCAAACCTGTAATTCAACATGTAATGGACTGTTTTCAACCAGAAGCAATAGTCCTGCAATGCGGAGCCGATTCTTTAGGCGGTGACAGATTAGGAAACTTTAATTTATCGTGAGTTTCTTTAATTTCTTAATTATAAGTATTCAGCTTTGATGGACATGGAGATTGTGTACGTTTTGTGAGAGATTTTAACGTTCCACTAATGGTACTTGGTGGAGGAGGGTATACTCTTCGAAATGTGGCACGTTGCTGGGCAAATGAAACTGGAATTCTGTGTGGAAAAAGACTAAGAGATGATATCCCTGATACAACAGGTAACATTTTAGCTATTTATTATATAATATTTTCAGAATATATGAAATTTTTTGAACCTGAATTCACATTAAGACCAATATTAGAGGCAAGACATGAAGATCAAAATACTAAAGAAGTAAGTACAATTTTTAACTGCAATTATCCGTTTCAGTTTCTAAATGCAATACGAGAATATGTTTGTGAAAATTTGAGAAGAGTACAAGGAGCTCCTTCAGTTCAAATGAGATCGATTATGGACAGTTTTAGAGACGAAGATAGTATTTCAGAAAGTGAAAAGGTTAATTTCTTTTTTGAAAACTAAATAATATTGTTTCAGATGGATGTCGACAGTCGAGTAGATAATAGTGATGATCATATGAGTGTAAGCTACAACGGGACAGCATGATTTCTAATTTTTTTTCCCTTCAAAGTACGAGTATCATAAAGAGCTTTACCTCGTAATAAAACTTATGTACAGATAACCGTAGGTGTTTTAATAATGTTTGATCATCGGAATGGAAGACAACCATGACTTCGCATTCGTCCCAACGCTCTTGTCAAAGCGGCTATTACCAGTAATTTGAGCTGGAATGAGAGTTCCGTTGAAAAGTGGAGGTTTCCGTCCTCAGCACGAGCGATTTCCCGTCCCGTGCTTTCTAGAACGCATTGCCAATTGTTCGCATGTTGATCTATTCGCTGACAACGGGCTACAGTACTCCTCGAGCCATTTTGAATAATCAATGGATCTCCTGGAATTTGTTTGTTTTAGGCCAAAGCTCAGAGCGAACCTGGAAGTAAAATACCCATGAGATCAGAGTTCCAGTCGAGGACAGTTATGCAAGGAGAAGAGACCCTTCGAATTCCTAATAAAGTAGCTAAAGGCCTTGGCAAAAATGCGGTGAGAGCTGACGAAAATCGAGCTTCCGACAAGACAAGGACTCTTCTGCCTAGGCTTTTTGGTCCTTGAAGTGAGAAGTTCCTACCGTAGGCTTCAACTATCCAAACTGGAGCGGAACAACAGACGGGTTCTAACCAAATATCCAGCAGGGGAAAATCCGCAGCATCAGTTATCTGTAACAAATGATTCTTGGCTAGCTTCCTTTTCTCAACGAGAGACCACCCGAGGTCGTTGTCCCCTAGTTTTACGAGGCTGTCAGCTGTCTTGTACCCTCAATCACCGCCCTCATTAAGTCCTGCTCCTAGCAGAGTGAGAGAGGAGAAATCTCTGCCAATTCCAAAACAACGAAAATTAATGGCTTTGAGGACGGAGCGATAAGGCGAGAGGCCCTCTCAGGGGACACTCGCCTGCCCTCGTTAGCACATTCTTCATGCATTGCTAGGCTCTTTGGGTGTCTTATTGGGCTCCACCCTAGTCTATCGATGTCGAAAGAGATATTGGAGCTGGGAAGGAGTTCATTAAAAATTGGACTAGTTATTGCAAGGCCGCGCTAAGTCCACCAAATTATTTCTTTGCCATCGGGAGTAAAAGGACATTCTTGGAAAAGCGGACACTTTTAATTTAAAAGCCCATAGCCTCAATCTTAAATGCTAGTAGAAAGATGGCCTTTTAGACGTGGTTTAGGAGTTCCAGTCTGATAGTGGCGTAAAGCCCGCAAAGCTCGGTAACGACCCAAACCCGAAGGCAATATTCGCCTCATTTGGCTTATGTTGTCTCTCGGTCGAGTAGTCCAACGATTCCAGCATTAAATAGGCTCACCCCTCGGGCTGGTATAAACGAGCCAGTACCGCCTCCCCGACCTCTATATATCCTCGGCGTCAACATCTCACATTTCTTCGGGAGTGAATGTCTGGGAGGAAAACAGAATTTTCTCATGCGAATTGCTCAAGTCACGAGTAAAATTGTGCCGCTTATCTGATTCTGACTTGGAATTGCATTTCCTCTCCGTTTCAAAAACGCGAACGGGAAAGAAAGATCTCACCTGAAGTTCAGCTCCCGTATGATGAAGTTTCAGATGAGCAGAGGAGGAGACATAAAAGAGAACTTGGCTCTTGGTTGGAACTAATGCAAGCTTTCTAGACATGGAATGTGAGACTTCTTCGTCTATGTCAGTTCCTTCTGAGACAGGAGAACCTTCTCTTCTCTGCAAGAAAAGCGAGTAATTACTGGGCAAAATAGACAGGTTTGACGCCTAAATTTGGTCATAAATCGTCCACCTTTTCTCCACAATTAGGAGCTACGACCTTCCACTGGCAAAATAACTTTCAGAGGAACATACCAACGGGATATGATTCCCCTCTCCAGTTTCTTCATTAACCGTAGCAGCTATACAGAGATTCGATGGAGGGGCTGGATAAGTTTCCGTGCAATCGCTATATCTTGGGTTGGGAATCGTCTCAACGAGGTTGCCATTCTCACAGAACTCAGCTGACGTTGAAGGTTCCATTAGAGGGCGTCTGTGAGAGAAAGGGTTGATTGGAAATGTATAGGCTCACAGCTCCCACAAGCTCAAAGTTTAAGGAGGTGGGGTTTTTGAAAGTTGTCTCCCTCTCTCCCTTGCAGCTCTGTGGTCCCCGCCCATCTCCACTCACTCACCTGAGAAGCACCTCGCCGTAGCCGTTACGTTGTGCTTGGCGGAGCCTATTAACGGACAGAGTCTCTCCAAATGTACGCATTGCTACAGCTGTAGGGCCGACGTCCATCGACGAGACTAGGGGGCTGTTTCGAGTTGGGGGCACCCCTGGGCCTCTGCGTCTCGACCCTTGAGGGCGGGCACTATAGGCTTTGAGACAAAAGCTAACAAATTACGAGAGACTTCTCACAAGGTGGGAGGTCAGATCTGGACTCTCTGAGCTGGGTGAAGCTATGCAAGAGAGAACTTGGGACAAATAGACAGCGAGAGGGGCTAATGTTTACTTTAAAACAAACTGTACATGAGATTTTAAAGCGAATATTATACAAGAGAACCCGGGTTAGTATGAAGAAATGAGCACAAAGCGAATCACCAGGAATGTTGAGGTTAGAACCGTCATTAGAGGGAGTCAAAATATGGTCGGAAGAAGTCCTTATTGTTGCAGGAGGATTCTTTCTCATACCAGGCATCAATATCCACAATCTGAAACGTAAGTTCTTCAAATTCTAACCAATTGAAAAAAAATTCGATTCAACTTTTCTGTACGCGAAGAAATGCAATTTGTTAGATCCGCAAAGTTAGAAACCAACCGATTTTGGCTCGTGAGGACCGTCCCAGAGCTTTTCGCACATTTTGCAGAATCCATTTCTGAATCCCTTTGTATTCCAAGGAGCGTAGGTCCACTGCTGATTAATTCTCCATGAGAAATATTCTGCATAGGCCTTGCTAAAGATTTCGATCATCAAAGGCCATTCACAGGGAATACTCACGGATCATTTTCAAGCTTTTTCAAATACTCGGCAAGTTCTTTGATGGTTTTATAGTCATCAACAGCGATAAATGACTTGGGTGGTGGATTTCTGTGTCAATTTGTTTAAGCTAAAGGAGAAGAAGGGCTTACGTGCTTTCCATGACAGATCGCTTCCAAACGATAGGAATAGAAGCGTATCGCGTACGATCCCAATACTTTTCTGTCACATAATCCTTGCAAATCTACAATGTTTTCAATAATCTTTGAGAAATCAACCAAAGCAAATTACCATATTTTCCAGAGCAATATAGAACGGGTACTGCTCATACATATCCTGACAATCCTTTCCTTTTGGACAAATTTGCTCGTATTCAGGGAAGTTTGCGCATTTTCCTCCGATTGTCACGTTAATATGCCTGAAAAGTGTCTTTTTGGTCAAGGAAGAAGTCTCAAACTCACTTGGCTAACTCTTTCAAGAATTTTTCTCTGTCCTTAGCGTCACAATTAGAAACAAGCCCGAAGACTCCAGATTTGGTTTTCTTCAATTTCGCAACATCAATGTGGAAACTCTTAAATTGTTTTATTTCCTTGGGAAAACGACCAATCTCACCTCAATTTTGAAGCCTCTCTGTTCAGCTTCTTTACTTTCAATCCAAAAGGGGCCGTACTTCCAAACTGCATCAGAATTCAACAAAAATGTCATTGTCCAATTAAAATAGTTCTCTGAAACTCTTTTTTAACATCAGAAAGAGGAAATCCCACCAAAACTTGATCCAAGCGGTTTGACATGAAGATGGGTATTAGAGGGCGTCTCCATATTGGCATAGACATAATATTGAGAAGCGTTCCTTGTTTCTGGATCTGGCATATCAACTACATTGATATTTGGACCGTGGAAGAAAATAACATCAGCCGATGAAGCTTGACTCCGATCCGTTATGATAATACAACGATCCTGGAAGGAGTTTTCTTGCTACCGTACTTTTTCGACTTGTCTAATCTTTTATTCCATAATCTATTGAATATTAGAGCCATTTTATCTCCTAGTTGAGTCTTAAGAATGATTCTTTTTCTATGTCTTCTCTTCTCTTTCGACGGTTAGTGCTTATCATTCAACTTTTATTTTCCCTTTTTGCAAATCATTGGGGATTCTCCTTTTATCGAAAGTCTCAGGATTGCTAATTGTATTATTTCAATTGAGTTCTATTATGACTGTGAGAATGTGTGAAGCACAATTAGCCCAAAAAACGCCGACTAGACGTCAGGGACAAAGGCGCGTGGTTGGGCAAGTTTACACAAGCTTGGGTACTGCCTGCGGCTGGTTTTCATCTTTTTTTCATCACCTTCTGATAAAAACGAACCTCTAGTCCGCGACATTCTCTCATTATTTCGTGGTTGACAGGGTTTCCGAAGAGTGTTGTCCATGGCAGGATGCGTTTAGGAGAAAGGGTTCCAAATCGCTCAGCGATCCTAGGAAAAACTCATTATGTTTAGCGTCAATTCTCGTCCTAGCACGCGGGATAATTGGTCTCAAAGTATTGCATTGGCTGCCAAGATTTATGAGTTGCAATCAAGGATTCTTAGCAAATAAAGCTTTTCTAGAGATGGATTGCAGCTAGCTCCTGCTTAAAGCTGTCAAAATAAGTACCTGTCTTTAGAAACTGTCAGAAAAAGGTGTTTCTGCCTTCTATGCTCATGGACATGGGTATTGCCATCGTCATATCCCACAATGGAATAGACTGTGTAGAAGACAAAAATACCAGCTGCTATGTAGAGCAGATTACGGTAGAGGGAAGCTGGTGTAACTCTCATGACTCATTTGGACTGAAACTGTTTCAAGAAGAATGCATATATCGACTGGGAGAACATAAGGAAAGTAAAAAGTGGAAAGTGCCCAATTAATCCCTGTGAAAACGTAAATGCAACCGAGATTTATTATAAGAAATTACTCTTCTTTGTGATTCCATTCCTCTCTCATTTCAGCGCACAAAGTCGTGTAAAGATAGTCCCAATTCCAAGGAACAGTCTCGTCTTGAATCTCCTCTTCTGTACAGAGAAATCGCGACAAGAGTGAAATATCTGCAAGAAGAAAGATTTTTTTTTCTGAATCGGAAATAAAACTATGATTGCCAAAATCAATGATGGTGGAATAGAAAATGAAGCTAATTTAAATGAGACTCACCAACGTCGTCGATGTTGACCAGATAGGGCTTTTTCGAAGAAATGCTCTCCACATTGATGTATTCATAAGCGGAGTAATTAGATGGACCCTCGCTCATGCTCATAAATTCGACTGGTGGGGCTGGGGGTGTTTGATTTCTGGGAGGCAGTGGCGAATTTGCTCGATCTGAGAGCTTTTCAGCGGCTTCTTCTTCGTTTCGTTTGGCTCCTGCTCGAGAAGCTGGCCGACGGAATAGATCTTAAAAATTTTATTTTAAAACGAAGGGGATTGGCAATTACTTGACATTCCAGTCAGAGGTCTTTTTAAAGTCTCGGCTGTTCCTTCATTTAGGAGGCCTTTAATCGGTGTTTCACGCAATAATCCACTAATTCGACTCTTTTTCGTCGTATCTTCAATTCTCTCTTTCACTCGAAAGTTCATCTTTTCGTCGACTAGAAATGATAGTAAAAAGAGTCTTGAAAATCCAACCTGTCTCCTCTTGTCCTTGAGTTTCTGACGGTTTGGCTGCCACATTACGACGTCCACGTGAGCTTTGTGCTCGTTTAGAGCGATAATCTATGGTATCGGTCATTGTGGAAATTGGATTGGCAGAGGCGAGGTGGGAGAAAACAATGTTGCTATGGAGATGGGACGCGCATGAGGGAACGGAGAACTTTGAACGGGTAACGAATCAAATTAATTCGCTTTACAATTGCTGGGGACGAAAGGAATCGATCAAAGTACAGCTGTCTGGCAGTGAAAAATAGAGAAAAAACTGTCCCGCTTGCTCTTCGACGCGGAAAGCTAGCCTCTTTGCTTCGCTTTCTCAACTAGCCTTATCTTTCTGCGCGTCTAACAGTCATCGTTAACTTCCTTGATACGAGAATGCTTTGAATAAATGATTAAGTCATGAGATAAAACAAAATAAGCGATAAAACATTCAAATTCCATTCATTTTTGAGCATTGCGAAAGCTCTTTGATTGATTTTTGTTGTTTTTACGATGTTTTATGGTCACGAGATCAACGAGCTTTGGCGAAAATAAAGATATCCTAGTCATATGGACAAAATAGGAGCCGTTTTTCTATAAATCTGTTTATTTACTTCTTAATACAAAATAATTAGTGCTGCAAATTTACTTTTCCATAAATATGATTGTGCTGAATTTTTTGCTGGCAAAGACTTCTTTTGAAAGATTTTAATTGCATAGAAAAAAGTTAAAGAATAATCAGAAACGTGTAAAATAATCAGAATCTAACCGCGTTGCAAGAGTCCGCGGAGCGGGTCTTGGGAGGATCAGACCAATTACAGTGAGCATCCTCTGCGTCTCTGGCTGGAAGGGCGGGGCCTTCTGCCTATTCAGTCCCGCTCATTCACTGCCGGGGCCTGGCGTGCTATGGTAGCCTGTGTTGCTGTCTCCCAGTCCCAAGTTCTTCTGGCGGTGCCGATGACAGGTTGTCTTCAATCTGTTGAACAGCTTAAGGAGAAGCTCCTTTCCGCAGTTGAAAATGTAAGAAATAATTTGATTAGGGGAAATATGCGACAGAAACTTCGGTGGAAAAATCATACTGTCTTCTTCTGTGATATAAATCGGGATAAATATATTTTTCATCCGTTTCTCTTGTTTTTGCAGCCAAAAAGCGAAAAAGTACACAAATTTTACATACTGATATGAGACAAAAGTGAGAAATACGACGAGAGACTTCTTTTATTATCTAATGAAGCTGATTCTTTTTCTTTTTAGGAACAATACACTGATGCCATAGAAGCCCTTGTCTCTTTGGAGAAGGCTCTCATCACCAAAGAAGTTTTAGAGGTAAGGATGATGGAGTTCCCCTCCTTTTTCTGGTGAGGTCGGCATCTGTCCGGCAGCCGACCCACCGACTGAGACGATCTCGCGGCGCCCGCAGTCTGCGTGTCTGACTCACTTTTTCTCTGATTCTGGCTCGATCGATAGCCCTATCCACTTGGTGAGGCTGCGGCTGCGAGACGAGGTCGCTTGCCTACGAAATCGAAACGCGTTACGAACACTGGGGCTTGGCTTTGAGTGTTCGCTCGAGGGGCCAAAACAACAAGAAACCGTGCTTTTTTAAAATAAATTGTCTACTAAATTGCCAGAAATAAAGTTACTTTTGATCGCTATTTCATACAAAACATTCTAAAATAAATAAAATATTGCGTATTGCGAATTTCAGGGAACTCGCATCGGTGCTACTGTTAATGAAATCAGAAAAAAAATCGCAGATCGTTGGCCAGATTTATCAAAAAAATGTAGGAGCTTAATCAAAGCTTGGCAAAGACTTGTTGAGGTTTGTATTATTTTAGAATTTAGATGTTTGGCTAAATTATGATAGTTAGAAGAAACGCCACGTTCTGTTCAGGTAAATCGTCCACCTAGCACAGCTTCATCAGCAAATGCTACTCCAAACCTTGTATCTCCCAGTATATCAAAACTGGCACGTAAAGTCACACCTGGCACTCCTGTTAATCGCCGAGTGACATCTACGGGTCTAGCTATTGGTCTGTTCGAGTTCTATTCATAAATATCTACTTTTTTTCAGGAAGAGGCCTTATTGTTTCACCAGCTAATGGAAGCTATGCGCCTAAAGAATTACTCTCTCCAAATGGATCTATGCATAAATCTCAATCTGTCGGCACAGATTTACTTGCAAAAGGAGAAGAAGCAAAAAATGGAAAGAGAAAATCAGATGAAAACAGTTTGTTCTTCAACTATAACTTTAGTCCGAATCTTTCAGCTACAGCTTCTACGTTGAAAAGAACTAAAACAGTCGGATCAGGACTATCGGGAGCAGTAACACCAGGACAATCGGTGAATGCTGCTCGATTGGCTGTACAGAGCACAAGTGAATTAGTAAGTCTATATTAAATTATTAATTTCCACAATTCAGGTAGCCCAATTGAGCCAAAATCTGCCACAGCATTTAGCAATTGATTCCACGCTGAGACAACACGAGGAGAAGGTCAAGCGCGAAAAACAGGATGAAGAGGTTGCGCTTCACTATATTATTAGTGAATGTGCATTTGCAGCTAGCTTTTTCGCTCCATGTGGCGAATCCAGCCCCGCAGCCTGAAAGGAAAAAGCGAAAATATGAGCGCAAACAAAGACCAGAGGCAGAACAAGTTGAAGCTCCTCCTCGTAAGTTTTACTGAAACATCATCTCTACTTATATTTTTGTTCTAGCTCTGAAAGAAGAAAGACGTGGTGGATTGATTCTTCGCTTGCCTCGAATTTCGATGGCTAGAGAGGAATCTGTAAAACAGGAGGAGCGCACTGAAACTCCAGAGCCGTCTTCGAGTCAACCTGCTTCTCGTCCAGAATCACGTACAGAAGAAAAACCAAAAGGCCAAAAAATCAACTGGCTTGATATGGTCCCCTCTTTAGAGGAGATGGAGAGACGCGCTGAAGAAGAAAGGAATCGTCCAAAGCCTCCAAAGGGAGATCCAACAAATATAACTTTTATTCCATTAGGTAATGGGGAAACTCTTCTAGCTCTACCATATTTGGCTAATTTTTCTCAGGAACCTGATTTTATAAAGTATAAGTAAGTTTTATTTACTTTCGCCCTTATTTCTGTATTTTCAGTTATCCTGACCAGGCGAAATATTACGCCGATACTAGCCGCTATCATCGTAATCGTAAAAACGTGTAATCTGCAAAAAAAATTCAAGAGACGTGTCAATTAGCTTCAACTTCACGGTTAAGATCCGGTGTGACTAGCCGGTTCTCAGAAGATCTCTGCAGAGTTTAATATTTTTATGTCATTTATATCACCTCATATCGTTATCGAACTTATTTTTAGTCTTTTCCACGTAACTGGTGCATACAAATTTGTTGTTGCCTTATTAATTGTTATCTGTGATCCTCACAATGTATTGCTCACTTGTTGGAGATATTTGCCAGCCAAATAAACACATTTTTATTCCTACTATTGTTGAAGAAAAGCATGATCAATCTCCTCGACTTCAGAAACTAGACTTACCAATGACATAATATTAAAAAGTGATATATTGGAGTTGGCTTTTTTGCAAATATCTTCAGGATAGAACCGTAACCATAGTTCTACATTTCTATTTCGTTTAAATTCTTTTTCAATTCCCACGCCAACAAAGAAAAAGAAGAACAACCTTTCCGAAATGTTGCCCCAATGGGCTTCTGCAAACACGCTCTATTCAGCAAGGTGAAACGGGGCGCGTTTTCTTATTGTCACTATTTTCAAAGTGTTATTTTACTTTCAATCTTTCTTTCAAGTTCTATCAATACTTTTTATTGCAGATGGACGTTCAGAAAATCTATAGCGCCCTATTGGAAGAATTCAAGAAGACGCCCAAGAATGTTGACAATCTTGTCAAGGTTCTCGATCAGTTGAATGAGGCTCTACAAAACGATAATCTTCCCGCTTCAGAAGGACTAAACCTTATTTATAAGTGGGATCTTATTTATTATTAAATTAGAGTATTCCAGAGAGTTTTATGAAATTACAGCTCTCACAGCTGTCTTGAAGGCCGATCTGATCACTTTTGAAAATGCTATTCTCAAGGTTTGAATTTATTATTAATTTATCTGTTTTTATAGGTGCTTGCCTTTTATGAAGTTTCTCCTGGCAATAATGAAAACAAGCACTTGATGCTAGGTCTCTACTTGATGTTCTTATTAGCTAGCAAAGATCGCCTTTCGGATTTCCACATGGTTAGCATTCATAAATACTGTTAATTGTTATGTTTAGGTTTTAGAGAAAATTCCTCAGCAGGAACAGCTTACAAATGCTTATATAAATACGCCTGTTAAACTGGAGCAATCGCTGATGGAAGGAGCATATAACAAGATTGTTCTTACGGAGAAAAATGTGCCCAGTCCTTATTATAACATTTTTATTCGTATTATGATGGATGCTGTTAGGTACTTTCCTTCTAAACCCTTTTCTATATTAATATTTTATAGAGAAACTATTGCTAATTCAATCGAGAAATCCTTCAAAATGGTAGAAGTCAAGGTAGCCGCGAACTTGTTGCTTTTCAACGATGAGAAGCAGACGATGGAGTTCTCTAATAAGGTGAGTTGTCGCTAATATTGTTCAATGGTTTATGTACAGAGACGCTGGAAGATCCAGTCTGGCTATTTCGTCTTTGAGACGGCTCCAGTTGCTCCTGAAAAGCAGACCTTGGATACGACTAGAATCGCCACTCAGATGATTTACTATGCAAAACAGTTGGAGATGATCGTTTAATTTTCTTTCATGCCTTTTAATTTATGCGCCCTGTAAGCAATAAAGTGGAGAAGGTTTGGTAATTTTATGTTTTTCTCTCTCAGAAATACATATCAATAAGGTGGTCAAATCGGAATTGACCGCTGATTAGATTCCGAGAGTGTTAAAAGCTGAAGAAGAAAAACAATTATGGGATCACTTTCAAGGAAGAGTTCAAAGACTAGCGTTATTTTGAGAGTCTCAATCGCAATACCTTTTAGCCTACCTTCTAACTCCTCCTTAGCCATGCTCTCTGACCATCTGGATTACACTCAATGGACAGGCGGCTGTCTCTCTGCACCACCCTCACGAGAGGAGCTCCAACCCACCCACTTGCTGTGTTGGACTTCACTTTTTATAGTTATTAGTACCATATGTTGCCGTATGTTTGAGTTTATTCATTGAAACAAAGTAGGAATTTAAAAAGTCGAAAGACATCTCCAGAGTCGAGATCCGGCTCTGCCGGTATTTGCTGTGGTCGCAAGGAACAACAAGAAAGTGCGCAGTAAACTCACACATATCGTTCGAAAAGTTTCAGCTATTTTCTACAGGGAACCATCACAAATTAATTCAGTTCTCAGCTGTTCTTTTAAAGTCTCTTTCCTCGAAGCAGTCTGATTTTATGCGGGAACTCTTTCGGACATTTTATCGTTTTCTCGTCTCTATAGCTCGGTGTTTCTAGCAATACTTTTCTACGTCATTTTCAAGCAAACACCAAGCTTTTTTTTGCGATATTTAGGAATTTTTAGCTGAGTTTTAGTCATAAAGGACGTTTTTGTTGACTACGGGAAGTCGTAATGATGAGCTGTTCCTTTAGATGTTTCCGATCACTAGATATTAGTCATATTTTAAACCAATCATACTTGTTATCTGGCTCAAACAATCTATTTTTCTTTGTTTTTTTGAAAAGTCACGAGAACCACCCGCAGCTGCTCTATTTTGTCATTTCCCTTGCCGTTTTCTCGACCACTGATGCTCAAAGGGTGAGGAAGAACATAAAAACCCGAGTGATTGATCACCCTGTCTACTCAGAAATTGATTTTCTGTTGGCCTTGAAGTCGAAATTTCACAAGAATAGTTGCAGAAATGACAGAAAAAGAAGATGATGATGATCCTCCGCCAACTTCTTCCGGCCTGGACTGGGAAAAGCTCTTCAAAATGGCAGAGGACCCCGATTTGGATGAAATTCTTCAGGGTCCTTTGGAAGAGGCTCTAAAACAACTGCAGTTAGTTCATTTCTTACTATATAAAGCTTATTGCTGAGCTTTAGGGATGAAAAAGAAGTGCCCAAGCTCAAAGCAATAAGAAGTTTGCCAATTTTGTTAGACAGCCATGGAGATGAATGTATCGAACGTCTCCTACCAGCAATACAAGTGAATAATCGCTAAAAAAAATGTAACAAAACACTTTCAGCAATGTCTAAAAGATGAAAAGTCAAACCTCGACATTCATTGCGAGGCGGCAGTAGTCTATAAATCAATTTTTACGAATGAACCAATTTGTCAGAAATTTCCGTAAGTTTTACAACACTCTTTCTCCTTTGCTCAAAATATTCTAATATTTGATGTCTAATGAGTGACATCTCTTGCAACTAATTTCCACAAAAAAAGCTTCCAGGGGTCTCATTCAACTCCTCCTCGAACACATTCTCTCCAATATAAATAGTCAAAAAGATAATCGTAAGTAATTTCTCTCAGTTTTTCTCACAAAATAACACAGAGTCAAACGATTCCAATCGAGTTACTTTGCACATGGGACCAGTGCCCCAAATTCGGCACTGTAAGTCGTTTTTGAGCTTCAAAGTTCCTTGTCAAAACTGCTATATTGTCACTGTCGTGTGTGCAGTGGAGCCTCTTTTCTAGTCTTAACATAACTATTTCAGTAAGTGCAGCAGCCTGGCTTGAGACGTTGGTCGAAGTGGCTGAAAGAGTATCATTAGATGCCATCAAAAATTATGTGAGTCCATCTCACTTTGAAGCCAAAATTGCGCGGATTGTCGTAACCCAAGCCTAACTTTTAAGTCTACAGTAGCTTTGAATATTTCAGATAGTGCCAGTTGTCCAACAACAAGCTGAGCCTGCTCAACGGGTCCAACGACGTGTAATAGCCGCAAAATTACTCCATAAACTTGCCGATATTCTCCCTTCCGACGTGTAAATCTCTCCTCATCTTCGCTATCTCTCTCTCTCTCTTCAGGGTACGAAAAGAACTCGGCCCATGTGCCCAGCAGCTTTGCCAAGATTCCAATTCAAATGTCCGAACCGCCATGGCTCAACGCTTGCCAACAATCGCCAAAGCTCTCAAGTATTGCCAGCTTTTTTTCTAGAAATTGAAATAAATTCAGAAACCCATCGGATTGCGTCTCCCTCCTCTTGCCCTGCTTCGTTCAGCTATGTAAAGACGAGGATTCAACTGTTCGTGAGGCTTGTCTAAATAATTTGACGGATTGCTTGGCTCATTTTACCCAAGAAGCCAAGAAAAAGTCCATCATTCCTTTGATACGAAAGACAGCTGAATTGTGTTTGGAAAAGAAGGACGACACTCTTCCTGTCGTCGCGAGGCATCTAGGAGCTTGGTGAGTAAACTCTCTGATATCTTCGAGAATAAATATTGCAGGGCGCATAATTTATGGAATGATTTGGACAAATTAGACCGAAGCTGGGTTCTGAACACCTATTTGCGAATGGTATCTGAATCAAAAGTCGAAGTTTCGGGTGCATCTGCCCAAACTAATTTGAAATTGACCAAACGGATGAGTGCTTTCAATCTGCCGGTAAGTAGTTTTTCGTTTTTAATTAATTATCAACTTTTTAGTGTATGGTTGAACTTTTTCCCAAGTCTTTCGATAGGATCTCTCCAATTTTTTCGTCTTTCTGCGAGGACCATGGTATCATTTTTCGTGCCTTTTTTTGGGCAAAATGAGATTCAGATGATGAGGTACGGTTAGCTGTGGCTGCAGCCTTTCACGAGTTGTTGGAAAGACAGCCAAAACGACATCAATTACTTGAATCATTTGTTGATCTCATTAGGGGAGGAGCGCCCGAAGTTGTGTCAAAATTAACGGGAAATTTGGATAAAATTCTTCCTATTTTATATAAACTTGCTGAGGAACCGAACGGAGTGAGTTTTAGGTCAAGATTTTATCCAAATTTTCCAGAAAATTACTCGAACAATGCTGGATAGAATGCTCCTCGGCTGTAATCAACTCCTCCGAGGAACAGGATCCTGGCGGGCGCATGAATCTCTTCTCCGCAATTTATCCATCCTCGGACAGGTGCTTACAGTATCTCACATCCACGAGACATTCATTCCTCTCCTCAAAAAAGAAGTTTCTCAAGTTGTAAGTTCATTTGTTTATACAAAAGAGAGAGAGAGAAACAGAGAGCCATTCCTTGTCGCATTGCTGCCGTCAACACTCTCCTCACTTTTATGAGAGAACAACCAGATGAAAAGAAAAGAAACGACATTATTCAATTCCTCAAAACTGGTAAGTTTTCTCTTAAAAGATTAGGACAAAATATTTAGAAATCGCTGAGCATAAAAGTTGCTACCGAAGATTACTATATCTAGACGCTGCTGAAAGTGTCATGCGGATATTCAGTCGATCTTTTTTCATGGAGCATTTCCTCGTAGAAGTCATCAAACTCACTCATGACGATGTGGCCAATGTTCGGTTCGTTTTTTTTCTCAGTTCTTTCTAAAATTGTAAATTTGCCAAGTCTCTTAAAATCAGAGCTTAAGAAACAATTAAAACCTACCGTAATCAGAGAAATTTTTCAGATTAA